>MEHQ01003359.1:126169-186774 GCA_008828725.1 Saccharina japonica
GGGGGGGGGTCGGGGGGGGGGGTACTCGACATTCATGCATGGCCGTAGTCGTATGCCCGTAGACCCGCGCTGGGGAAGGGGGTGGGGGTGTACTCATGTCGTGCATGGCCGTAGTCGTATGACTATAGACCTACAATGCCGGGGGGAGGGGGGGGTAGAGCGAGCTGGTCTTGACCCGCTGTTAGCATCTGCTTTCCGGCAGGTCGGGCCAAGCTCTTAATCGTCGATATGCCTCCAAGATCGACCCAGAGTAGCTTAACCCTACCCTCATTGCCGGTTTCGAGCGAATACGAGGTTCTCATTTACACAGCGCCAAAAACTAGGCACCTTTTTCGAGATGGCTAAAGCGACCGACCGACCGACCGACCGACCGGGACCCAAGGCGCACACAATTTGACGACAGTTACAAATATCCTGCTGCGCGAGTTCCTAGCGGGCGAGAGAGAGAGAGAGCTACGCTCTCTTGATTGCGATGTTATCTCTAATCTTGAGTAGTTGTAAAAAGGCCGAATTCATAAGCCAAGCCCTGGCGTGCCAAAAAAAGGTCGACACGCGGCTTGCAAAACCAAAATAGCGACGGATGCATGCACCCCATCCAAAAAATGGGCCCCGACAATCCAATATATCGATCGTCGGGGTGCACCGTCGCTCGGTGTCGGAAGGGAGTGAGAGTCTCAAGCGGTGAAAAAATACGCTAGGCTATATATCTAAGGCAGGCTTAAGGGGCCAACGCCGATTTCTAAAACCAGGCCGTGACCAATCTGCTGGGCCAGCTTCAAGCGACCGCCAAGACGATAAAATTGGGCCAGCTCTGGTGTAAACAAAAAACGATATTCCATGGTGACGTCGAAATTCGTTCGGCTTTGGTCTTGACACGCAACGAAACACACGTGCACGCACGAACACACACACAAATTGCCCCCCCCCCGAGACCATGGTGCCATTAAAATTCGATCAGCTTTGACGCGTGTTGTTAGCTGAAACGTTTGTGTGAATAATGACGGGGCTCCCTTAACCCAACCCAAAAACTGTCGGAATCTCGTGTATGTGTTGCAGTATTTTTCATTTTATACTCATAGTATTATGTTTCATTTCATAATTCGTTTTTTGTATTTGTCTTTTTGGTTCTTATTTTTTGGTTCGGCTCGTGTCGTTGTGTTTTCGTACCCGGTACGTTAAGCATCTCACTTGCTTTACCCATTAATTTGCGTTTATTTTGTTTCGGTTTTTCTCTGTTTCACAGTCTGTGACCACAAAAATGGTATCTCTCTAGGATTTGGAAATCAGGACAGGCGCTGGGTGCACTGATGTTGTTGAGTAGAAAGAACGGATTTAATGTGAAGACAACAAAAACAACAACAGCAACTACTACAACAACAACAACAACAACAACATGGGATTGATTGTTCATCGTGTATGATATTAATAGCACTCCTATTTCCCTCCAAAATCATTTTTGCCTACTGCAGGTATGGAGGTACGGAGCTCCTCAAGTGAGGAGCCACCCTCAGAAAAAACAACACAATACTGACTGTATGCAGGTGCAAAAAATGTACTGTATGCAGGTGCACCTCTGCCGTAGCATGCGTCCTTCCGTCTCTGCGTATATACGATACAACTGTTTTGGGAGGAATCTCTCTCGACGTTGACCAGACTCACCAAAACGCCAGCGTGCTGTCGAGCGCTCCCGACACGATGTCCCAGCTCGTTCGGGGGCGGAATCGCACCGCGTGACAGATGCTCTGGCCCAAGAAAGAAGAGCGACAGGTGGGAGGTGTTACCATGCAGTACAGGACATCTGTCAGTGGTAAGACACAGCAAACATTAGGAATGCATCGCTCTTCCACCTCCCCTGACGTTGGATTTCCATTACCGAAACCCCTCCTGCTACAAGTCTCATTGCTCCCCCAATCCTTCCCGAATGCAACGCATACTCTCCTGGTACTAACCCTTGTCTTCCTACTAAATCCCTTAATGACACTGTGGCCTGGTTACGAGTCCACACTCTCCAACTATCTCCATCCGCATATGTAGCAAGAGGACAACTAAAGTCCAGGTTAGAATACATACTGACTCACGGGCTAGATTGTACCACAACGTCCCGAAATATAAGCAACGTTTGGATGACATATTAAACACAAACGGTGATGCGGGGATGTTTTACGAAAAAAAGCGAGTTCCTAAATATACACAGCGCCAAAAACAAAAAAATAGGGGTCCCTTGCGACCAGGCTGAAGCCGGTGCTACGACCGAGTTTTTACAACGAGTTTCTACCGACCGGCATTAACATACAGTAGCAGTGATCCCTCTATAGTGCCGGCTGCCCGCCATAATAGTAGTGCTTGTGGAATCGCTTGGCAAATATGGGATTAACTAGTGTGGCAGTGTGCGGAATATATAGTGCCGGTTGGCTTTATAGTGCCGGTATTATTGGCTGGCGCATGCATACCGGCACTATAGAGGAACCCTTACTACTGTATGCGGTTTTGGTTCTCCAAATTCTCCAAATGAAACCAACGCATACCAGTTGACGGCAGCTACACAGGTCTCCAGCTGGTGCGCGAGTTCCTAGCGACAGCTATGTACTCTCTTGGTGCTTACCATATGGGCGTTCTTTAGGGTCTTGTGTACCCTTCGTGTCGTGGTACTGTAAATCTTCACCGCTCCGGAGTCGTCTGCAGCCGCCAAGTACTCCCCCTTAGGATGCATCGCCAACTCGTTGACCTCTTCCTGGAGTCAGGACGAAATCCCCTCGAGTGTTAGTGGGTATCAGGATGTTTGCGACAATCAGATTTCGTCGGGGTATAAACATATTTGAAACCGACGAAGATAATGAGCTGATTGGTTAAACAGGTAAACCCGAAAGAACTCGTAGCCAATCAGAAGTTGCTCCGTTTGCTAACCAATCCACAGCAGTGTTACCCAACCCAAAAATATTTTTTTGAGAACTTCTTACGCATTGGAGGTGGATTTTGGTTTTTAGTGGTGAAACAAAGTGCGTGCAAATGGGAAAAACAGCCCTACGATATACTCGTGCGTTATGTATGTGTGTGCCCTCGGAGCGCCTCACCTCGCCATCGTCAAGAACCGCGGTAGGGCTGGTCACTATAAGCCCGCAGCTTCCGCTTCCGGCGCGTAGATCGAACTCCAGAACCTGTTTAGGAACATTGGGTCGGTGGGTGGGTGGGTGGATGGGTGGGTAACCGTGAAAAATAAAGAATAGTAAAATATTTACGTGCACAGTACCTGGCATGTATAAGATAATAAAGGGGTTGGTTGCAATTAATTCATTTAGCAAAAGCGGGACGCGATATACATATATATATACCAGGTATATATATATACTGGCAGGGGGCACGCAAAGGACGTACATCGTGCCCACAGGCAAAAATTCGATAGTATAGGGTTTTGGGTTGGGGACGGGTTAGACGGGTTGGAAGTCACGAATTTCGGGAAAGAAGGACGCAATAAAATCAGAGATCGGCAACCGTTTCGAGAATAATATGTTGTGTGTTGTTTCTAGAGGGAAGCACTATTACTAGGCGTTTGGTTCCTATGATGTAGGTACGAGTACGGCATGCCTTGTTTTAAGAATCGGCCTTCTTTCATGGTAGCCATTGTTTGGTTGATCGCACGCAAGATGGAATAAGCAGAGTAGTACCAGTGTTGTTCCCGCCTTTTGGCACTTCAAAGTGTTTGGTTGCAGCACCGCCCACCACGAAAGGCAGCCTGATACGCCGTAGGCCGGTACAGCGGACAGGCACTGTCTTTAACCCCTGTCAAAATCATGGCAGCTTTCGGTGTTATCTACCGTCTATCGTACGACCAGCGTGTGCGCCCATCAGCAGGGGTAGGGGTAGGTGTAGGATGGTCATGTTGCTTGCGCTCGTACCGCACGGCTCCTTGGCATTGCACCCGACTTTGGGGGGGGAAAACGTGTCGAAAACGTAAAGCGGTGGTTGCAGCATCGGGCACCACGAAAGGCAGATGTACGTACGTAAGGGAGGCAGACACTGTATTGAAGATGTATTGCTATCTCAAAGGTAGGGGTGCAGGTGCCCCTACTACTGTATGAGGCCCCTCGCCCATAACCTGACCTTGTGAAAATAGAAATTTCAACCCGACCAGCAATGACATGGCCCAGGTATACCGCAGTAGTGGTCCCTCTATAGTGCCTGTGGTCCCTCGATAGTGCCGGCTGCCCGCTATAGTGCCGGTGAGATCGCTTGGCGCAGATAGGATTCACCGGTGTGGTACGTAGTGTGCGGGGTATATAGTGCCGGTTGGCGCTGTAGTGCCGGTTTTGTTGGCTGGTGCATACATACCGGTACTATAGAGGGACCATTACAGCTCGTGTATCGAAACATACCGCACAACATAAATGGCAGCCCGGCGATTCCTCGGTGAAGGAGTGTGTTAAGTAGGCCAGTCAGAACTGTGCTTGCCAAAAAATGCTACCCCTATCGCAGCACGCCTCGAAATGCACTACAAACACGCCTCGAAATGCACTGTAAACACCTGTACGTACGTAACGTTGCACGCCCTTCCTATACGCACGTTTTACCAGGTCGTACCATACATATTCGTCGATATTTTGGTGGATATACATGGGTTAAACGCCTCCCCCCCCCCCAACGTGCTCCGTCCCGGCATTGTAGGGATGCAAGGGTCTATAGAGATGTGTATAAGAGACAGCCCCTCGAGTATTAGTGGGTATCAGGGTGTTTGCGACAATCCGATTTCGTCGGGGTATAAACATATTCGAAACCGACGAAGATAATGAGCTGATTGGTTAAACAGGTAAACCCGAAAGCACTCGTAGCCAATCAGAAGTTGCTCCGTTTGCCAACCAATCCACAGCAGTGTTACCCAACCCAAAAATATTTTTTTGAGAACTTCTTACGCATTGGAGGTGGATTTTGGTTTTTAGTGGTAAAACAAAGTGCGTGCAAATGGGAAAAACAGCCCTACGATATACTCGTGCGGCATGCATGTGTGTGCCCTCGGAGCGCCTCACCTCGCCATCGTCAAGAACCGCGGTAGGGCTGGTCACTATAAGCCCGCAGCTTCCGCTTCCGGCGCGTAGATCGAATTCCAGAACCTGTTTAGGAACATTGGGTCGGTGGGTGGGTGGGTGGATGGGTGGGTAACCGTGAAAAATAAAGAATAGTAAAATATTTACGTGCACAGTACCTGGCATGTATAATATAATAAAGGGGTTGGTTGCAATTAATTAATGCAGCAAAAACGGGACGCGATATACATATATATATAGATACCAGGTATATATATATATACTGGCAGGTGGCACGAAAGGACGTACATCGTGCACACAGGCAAAATTCGATGGTATAGGGTTTTGGGTTGGGGACGGGTTAGACGGGTTGGAAGTCACGAATTTCGGGAAAGAAGGACGCAATAAAATCAGAGATCGGGAACCGTTTCGAGAATAATATGTTGTGTGTTGTTTCTAGAGGGAAGCACTATTAATAGGCGTTTGGTTCCTATGATGTAGGTACGAGTACGGCATGCCTCGTTTTAAGAATTGGCCTTCTTTCATGGTAGCCATTGTTTGGTTGATCGCGCGCAAGATGGAATAAGCAGAGTAGTACCAGTGTTGTTCCCGCCTTTTGGCACTTCAAAGCGTTTGGTTGCAGCACCGCCCACCACGAAAGGCAGCCTGATACGCCGTAGGCCGGTATAGCGGACAGACACTGTCTTTAACCCCTGTCAAAATCATGGCAGCTTTCGGTGTTATCTACCGTCTATCGTACGACCAGCGTGTGCGCCCATCATCAGGGGTAGGGGTAGGTGTAGGATGATCATGTTGCTTGCGCCCGTACCGCACGGCTCCTTGGCATTGCACCCGACTTTTGGGGGGGGAAACGTGCCGAAAACATAAAGCGATGGTTGCAGCATCGGGCACCACGAAAGGTAGATGTACGTACGTAAGGGAGGCAGACAACTGTATTGAAGATGTATTGCTATCTCAAAGGTAGGGGTGCAGGTGCCCCTACTACTGTATGAGGCCCCTCGCCCAAGCCCTAACCTTGTGACAACCCGATCAGCAATGACATGGCCCAGGTATACAGTAGTGGTCCCTCTATAGTGCCTGTGGTCCCTCGATAGTGCCGGCTGCCCGCTATAGTGCCGGTGAGATCGCTTGGCGCAGATAGGTTTCACCGGTGGGGTACGTAGTGTGCGGAGTATATAGTGCCGGTTGGCGCTGCAGTGCCGGTTTTGTTGGCTGGTGCATACATACTGGTACTATAGACCATTACAGCTCGTGTATCGAAACATACCGCGCAACATAAATGGCAGCCCGGCGATTCCTCGGTGAAGGAGTGGGTTAAGCAGGTCAGTCAGAATTGGGCTTGCCAAAAAATGCTACCCCTATCGCAGCACGCCTCGAAATGCACTGTAAACACGCCTCGAAATGCACTGTAAACACCTGTACGTACATAACGTTGCACGCCCTTCCTATACGCACGTTTTACCAGGTCGGTCCATACATATTCGTCGATATTTTGGTGGATATACATGGGTTAAACGCCCCCCCAACCGTGCCCGTCCGGCACTTGTAGGGATGCAAGGGTCTATAGTCATACGACTACGGCTGTGCACCCATGAGTACCCCCCCGCGCCCTATACAATAAGTTATACTTTATAGCTTGGTCTGGCCGTCGGTTGGCAACCGACGCGTAAACGCTACTCGCTGCGTGAGTACGACACGGCAGGGTGCCGTTTTTTTTGTTATTTGTTTTTTCTGGCGGGTCACGGCCCAAAGCTCGGTCGAGTGAGCATTTGTGCGCGGGGTGGAGAACCCTTTGTTCCGCACAAGGGAATGGCCCCTCCGTTTTCACGTAGTGTTAATGTAAGCGTCCGCGAGCAGTTCCATAGTAAAACCCATTGCTGTCCGGAATGGCCAAACCAGAAATTAAAATTAACTTCATTGAATGCTGTCGTCCATATGCAAGCCGCCTCACAGGCCGTTCTTAGCAGATGCAGCCTCGACATCCATCGCGACTCCGCCAATACGCCTGCCAGGCGTTTCGCCGCGTTGGTGCAAGCAATGTCTGGCCTGTTGGTGAAGCCCACGCGCTCCCGTCCGGGCAATTGTAGGATGCGAGGCGTTCTATGCATATGACTACGGCCGTGCACAACAATAGTACACCCCCCCCCCCCCGGCTACGATAAGCACACATAGCCTCTAATTTTTCTAAGGCGCCTCGCTTTCTCTCACGGCCCAAAATCCCAGGCAGATCTCGGTCCCGACACATATAAATCACTTTTTCATAATTTGCCCTTCACGCGCGCGTTCACAGTGATCTCTCGACCTCGATCCGTCTAGCTATCCCCACACGAAAGTGGTTCAGCATATAGTGGGGTAGACAGCAATAAAATAACGCCTACTCAAACGTTGAACCCGGAACTCTCTCGTCCGGTCAGCTTGTGGGAGGACCTAACTCCCTAAACCTCTGAAAAAAAATGTTCACCTCGGGGAACTCTTGAGGAGTTCTGTACCTTATCGATCACCCGACTTTTGAGAAAAAAATGTAAGGTATTGTAAAGACCGTGACGACCAACATACACAAACCCCCATGGGCAAGGAATGTAACGGATTGTGCATAAAAACAGGCATCGGATCGGTCGATACTGGGTGTATAGCTCCTATTTATAGCCGTGTCATACAGGTTCTACCCGGAAAACATGTGCGCAAGAGCTGTGTGGCATACATATCACACAGATCATACAGATATCACCAGGAAAACATTATATAGGTCGCACAGATCTCAAAATAAAATCGGGATCTATCTGCCACCCGAAATTACTAGATCATGATCTATCTGTTGATCTGATCTGATCTGATCTGTCCGGCGTATGGGCAGAAAGCGTACAGACACATCTCGGACAGATCATCTATGGGCAGATCATGATCTAGATCACCCAGTTCCTCACCTGCCGTTGTGAGAGGTTGTTGCAGGATCTGCATAGTACAGATCCAACCCAGGAAACACGTGCTATATAGATCATGCAGAATATAAGCGTCCCACCCCGACAACATAACCTACTCGTTACTACTGCAGACCATACCAGTACAGCATAGGGCAATAGATCTGCCTTGAAAGGTCTACTTACTGCTTACGATAGATGTAGACCACACCAGTACAACAGAGGGGATAGATCTTCCTTGAGAGGTCTTCTGCTTACGATAGATGTAGAGCATACCAGTACAACATACCAGTAGGGATTATATCTGCCTTGAAAGGTCTACTGCTTACGATATATCATGAAGTGGGAAGGGGTCGATGATTTGTCCGAGGTTTGTGCACATGCATACCTTACCGCCAGCAGAGCAAAACAGACTGCTCGCGCCGCCGGCCCCAAAGACCACGCTTGTCACTGCCTCTCCACCGAAACACCGGCACAGGCAATGCGCCACACGCGATGATGACGACGACGACGACGACGATGATCCCGCCGCTGCCGCCCCGTCTCCGTCTCGCAAGTCCCACAGCCGAACCGTGCTGTCCTCTGCGCCTGTCGCAACCACCGCCGCTCCAGCCTATACATAAAGGAGAAGATTATGAGAGATCGGGAACCGTTTCGAGAATAATATGGTGCTTGTGTTGCTCCAGAGAGAACCAGGCGTTCTGTATATGGTTCGTATGCTTTGTTTGGCCAACAATTCGATAGCAGTATGTAACAGCAAGTGCAGTATAGTAGTGGGACCTATAATACACAGGTTGCAAAGATGAGTTTCGACGAAATCCTCGATATCACAGTAGCTGTTGTGTTTTTTGTAAGTTCGTAAAATATTAGGCGGTATACGAGTGCACCGACATTTTTACCCGCCTGGTATCGAGCGATCGCCTTAATCATTCCATCATGTGAGTGCAATTGTCCGGTTATGACCGCCGATTTTGACCGCCTTATATCGAACGGCCGCCTTATTCGTGCTGCCTTATACGCGCCCCACTATTGTAACAAGAAACGCCTCATCTGAGCAAAGTTTTCGCACAGCGGACGGTTAGATAATCAGTTCCCACTCGATGATCTAGATATTTCCGGGCAGATAGATTCCTATTCGGTATGATCTGTATGATCTGTATGATCTAGCTCATGTTGCCGGGTGGGATCCGTATATTCTGCTCGATCTAGCACACGTTTCCTGCTTTCGATCTGTACGATGCAGATCCTGCACAACGTCTCGCATCGGCAGGTTAGTATCCAAATTATCTAGATGACCTGCCGCAGATGACCTATCTGTAGATGATCTGTGCGACGTGTGGAAGGATTGGAACCTCATTGTGACTTCAACCTTGAGCAACCTTTGGAGCATACGCAGGCTCTTGTGTTTAAATGTAGCGCTCATCGATGAGCACTGAGCACTATTTTCTTCATTTAAATTTCTTGTTCTTACGTACGAGCGTCCCCAACAAAATTGAGCCTGGCGTTTTTATTATTTACAAGATCGACGGCGCAAGCGATTGGCCGGGCGACGGCGCGATCGACGAAGGGCGGTCCAAGGCCACCAACAGAATACCGAGCGACCGGATGATCGACGGTCGCGGCCGAGCGAACGGCGCTACCGACCGAGCGGCGCGAGGGGACCGAGCGACGGTGATCGGCCGAGCGACATTGTTAGCAACTGGTAGTAACCATACATAGAATAGGTGCTTTGCTTTTTATGTTTGTGGGCCTGTACGTATTCTCATCATACTACAGTGTAGAAAGCGAGGGGGCAGAGCACGGGGATTGGTCGAGCGCAGACGACGACTACAAGTACTGCTGTACCGATATGCACGGTCGGTCTCATGAGTCAAGCACTGCAGGTATATACTTATACCAGGTGCACTGACTGTACCAACACAGGTACTGCTATTGCTGTTGCTGCTGCTGTAGTCGCCAATCATGATGGCATCAGGACATCAAGACTGCTGTGTCGTATCGTGCGTCTACGTATACGACGAGACTCGTGCTTCCTTGAAGTAAGTAAAACTCAAACTTGAACCATCTTTGTATTGAAACTGGACCCTCGGTTACTTTCACCCGGGATTGTCGCC
Source organism: Saccharina japonica (assembly GCA_008828725.1). Taxonomy (NCBI): domain Eukaryota; class Phaeophyceae; order Laminariales; family Laminariaceae; genus Saccharina; species Saccharina japonica. The sequence goes on from MEHQ01003359.1 coordinate 136,238, forward strand.
GATCCACAGTATTTATTCCCCGAGGTCGTACTCACACTCCGTAGCACGCGCGTTCGAGGTGCGTAGCACACGCAGCTTGCAAAGAGCCTTGACGGAAGTCTCGATCTCGCAGCAGCAGAGAGACCGAGTGTCTACGTTTGATATTATACGTGGAAAAATATGCATTTTGAGGACAGCAGTCAGTAGTCAGTACAAGGTAGTCAGTATCATACCTTTGGTTCTGGAGCTGCGACGCAGAGGACCTGTCCTTTGTGTCCTCGTAAGCGATCGCAGACGACAAAATCACCGCCATCTACGGCAGCGGGTGTTGACATACCCCACTCCGTTGGGTAACACCTCAGCGAGTGACCACAGCACCTACACGCCCTCTGTGAAGCACCCACGAAAGCACACGCCCTTTGCTGAGCGAAAGCAAAGATGACAGTCCCGCGGTGAAGAACCAGGAACGCGTCCACAACTCTGTGAAACCCCGATCTCCGGATATTTAACCGATTAGAATTTACGAATATTAGGATTTAGGGCATCAGGCGCCAGACGTGTTGTAACGGATATGTACCAGGTATGTATTTACGTATCGAGCACCCCATACTGTACTGCTGTAGCATGTGCCATGCGCCGAACGCTGTAAGTACCGAGAGTACGGGTAGTACCCGTCGAAAGTCAAGTACGCACACGAGGGTCAAGGCGCGAGCTGTTGTATGTATGTGCACATGTGATGAGTTGAAAACAACGAAACGGACAAAATATCAAAGTTTTTCGGAAACATGTACGTACTGTACGTAGGAACTCGAAATTTGAATTCTGCCATCTTGCCCCATAACGGCGGGGGGGGTTGTACTCATGCCGTGCATGGCCGTAGTCGTATGGCCATAGACCCTCGCATCCCTACAATGAATGCCAGGACGGAGCACGTTGGGTTTTGACCAACCATAGGTAGATGCTGCTTGCACAAAAAGCGCGAAGCGCCGTGAGGTATTGGCGAGTCGACAGGGCGGGGGGGGGGGGGTACTCATGTTGTGCACGGCCGTAGTCATATGACCATAGACCCTCGCATCCCTACAATGCCGGGACGGAGCGCGTTGGGCTTTCACCAACCAGGCAGACATTGCGTGCACCAAAGGACGAACAAGCGCGGGGGGGGGGGGGGGGTGTACTCATGTTGTGCACGGCCGTAGTCATATGACCATAGCCCCTCGCATCCCTACAATGCCGGGACGGAGCGCGTTGGGCTTTCACCAACCAGGCAGACATTGCGTGCACCAAAGGACGAACAAGCGCGGGGGGGGGGGGGGGGGGGCAAATAACTCACACGAGACGTTGGGCGTCCGACCTCTACTCGAGTTACAGCAGCAAAACTGAAGCTTGAAGCAAAGATTGAAACCAAAAAATATACCTGGAAAAATATACTGCTGTAGTTTAGTTTAATACTGTATTCCCTCCATCCCAGGAAATACACGAATTTCATGGCGGAACTATCTCTCAAGAAGATCCAAACGGCCAAAAGGGGGACCGAGATAAAACCGAAAAGGGCCGCCAAGTAAATATACCCGGTGTAGCTCGTCCCCCTGTGGGACTTCTTCTTCTCGACAGCCTCACGCGAACGACTACGACACCGTATTTTTCATTTATTTTCTTCGCCCTTATTTTCTCTCTCCTTCCTATTTATATTCGTGACTCAGATCCGGGGTTACATAGGAAAACTCTTCTTCTCCCCTTCCCCACTACTCTGTTCGTGCTTTCATTTCTATCGTGAGAAGAACTCAGTCAGCCCTTTCTCCCCTCGTCGACGCGCGTCGGATACCCTATGCCTACGTATTAATACGACAACGTGCATGACGACAAAACGGATACCATTGCGTGTGTGTGCGGTTGGGGGCGTCTCTCCTCGCTATTTCGTACATTTACTCATTTTATGTCCAGCCCAGCTCGTAAATAGGAGGTTTTACCGCTTTGTACCCTCGGTGGCCTTCTAGAAAAACCGCGGTCACAAGTGTCTCCCCCCCCCCCCCCCCGTACATGCCTCCATTGTTATCGCACATAAAGGTCTCAGCATTCCTGCTACTGCTCGTCGATTCTCATCGAAATTTTGCCAACTCAGGCCATCGCATATTCGGCGACAGAAGAAAAAAAAGAAAAAAAAGAAGAAAAAACTGTTGACGGGTTGGCTCAAAACTCGCGGGTCCGGTCGGGATGGGGTCTCCAATAACCCGATCCGACCCGACTCATCCGACCCGACTCGATTCAACCCGTGAGATTTCGAATTTCTCCTGACCCGACCCGACCCGACCCGACCCGACCCGACCCGACCCGACCCGACCCGACCCGACCCGATCCAACCCGTGAGGTTTTGAAGACCTTCTGACCCCACCCGCGGGTCGGATCATGACCCGTGAACAGCCCTGGAAATAACAGTCCTGGAAAAAAACCACGTACAAAATTCACTAACCGGGATTCGAACCCCAGCGCAGCCGCCAGTAGGGTGACCAATAAGTCTACCGTTAGGCCCCAGATTCACCCTACACTGAACAATAATATCGCACAGCAGCAAGATAGAGACCCGTAGAAAGCCCGGTAGAAAAGGCGCCCCGCTATCAATCTAATAAGCGGGTAGATTTGGAGGGCTCGAAGCCCCAATTCGCGTCTCGGTTTCTTCGAAAAAAACGAAAAAGATGAGCTTTGAGGTCGAGGATTTTGTCGAAACTCGTATTTTCAAGCTGTACATGATACTTGGATCGCGCGTACTGCGGGGTGTGTATTTTGTAGAGTGGTCTTAAAAACAAATGTGACAGTTTTCGTACACCATAAATGACATGCCCATGGAAAAAACAAACAACTTCCGCCACAGGGTTTGAAGCCATAGAAGAACAATAACGTTGGTGCTTCGTGTTGGTCCGTGCGTGCTGCACAATCAACGCCGGCCCTTAAGCCCTTAAGAACTGGTCCCACGCATTTGGGGTCAAACTACTTGGAATTAGTGTGGGATAAGTTTTTCAGTTCTGAACGGGTTAATCCGCTGCAGTGTCGCCTACAGGGGGCACACCTTATTGAAATAAGCTGAACTTCAGCACCCGGTCCCAAACAACACGAACAATTTCTCCATTTTTTTCCACCCTAACGCTACACCACTGTATATATACGTACTACATTGCCCGGTATACAATATCCGCTGCACCGGAAGCGGAGACAAGGGCTCACCCTCGCCCTACATAGATATTGGCTCTACCCCCCCCCCCTTCTCCTTAGGATGCAGCGCACCCTCCATGCGACTCGCCTAACACCTCACGGCGCTTCGCGTTTGGAGCAAGCGATGTCTGCCTGGTCGGTGAAAACCCGACGTTCTCCGTCGAGGCATTATGGGGATGCGAGGCTCTATCACACGACTACGGCCATGCATGACATGAGCCTCCTTCCTCCCCTCCTCTAGCTCTACTCCCCGCCTGTGCCCGTGCTCTACTACCCAATTCCTGTCTCTGTCTTGTTCGTGTCATCGCGACATGTCCAGCAGCACCTTCAGCGAGCGAAAACGGACATGGTTGGGGGAGCGTGAAAAGGCCTCAAATAGGTGCAACGACAACTATTAATAGAGCAGTAGTGCAAATTGAGACCACGCTGTTGATAATACACAAAAGAAAGATTTGCACGCCTCGAACAGATCGTCGATTCCCCCACTTGATGATCTAGATACTTCAGGGAAGATAGATTCCTTATCTGTATGAGCTGTATGATCTGTATGATCTGTATGATATAGCTCATGCTGCCGGGTGGGAACCGTTTAATCAGCATGATATAGCACATGTTTCCTGGGTTGGGTGTGTATTACTTACAGACCCTGCGCAACCTCTCACATCGGCAGGTGAGGAATTAGATGATCTAGATGATCTAGATGATCTATCTGATCTAGATGATCTATCTGATCTATCTGTAGATGATCTGTCCGAGGTGTGAATCATTGTGTGCTTAGTAGGGCACATGCTCTGGGGTACACGGGAGAACGTGATTGCTATGGTCATACTCGGGTAGGTACCCGGGTAGGTGTTATATGCATATTCGGGCAGGTGTTGTCAGGTCAAACTCGGGTAGGGGTGTGTTGTGGTCATACTCGGGTACTAGGTAGGTACCAGGTAGGTACTAGGTAGGTACTAGGTGTTATGGTCATACTCGAGTAGGTGTTGTCAGGTCAAACTCGGGTAGGTGTTATGGTCACACTCGGGTGGGTAGTATTACATGGCCAGGCGTTATGGTCATACTCGGGTATGTACACGGGTAACCTGATTGCTATGGTCATACTCGGTAGGTACCCGGGTGCCCTCAGAGCATATACCGTACTACACCCTCGTGAAATAAAATACTTCAGACGTCGGACACCTCATCTAACTATAGATCAGACAGATCATCTAGATCATCTAGACCCTAACCTGGCGTTACGAGATGTTGTGCAGGGTATGTCTTACGTACAGATTCGAACAAGGAAGCATGTCCTAGATCACGCAAATTGTACAGCTCCCACCGGGCAACATGAGCTAGATCATACAGATCATACAGATCACACAGGTCAGCAATATATCTGCAATGAAAGATCTAATCCTCTGAAATATCTAGATCATCAAGTGGCAATCGATGATCTGTCCGATGTGCGACAATATCTTCGTCGGGGAATCTTCGGGAACACCCGGAGTGTACGTCGTACTACTAGAGTACAATCAGTATACACGACGACTGAGCTAGGGTGGGATAACATCATTGGCATAGCAGTAATTACAGTACTAGCGTCCTCGAAACCACAGATTTACGTACCACTCCGGACAGAAACGTAAAGGATGTTGCATCTTCATAGCAATACTTAAACAGCCGCTATATTTCCGTCCAGAGTTGTACTAACCGTACATACGTCGTTTTGACATTTCGTTGAGGATGCCTCAAAACCACCCAGATGAAAAACACACAATATCTTGAAAGGAATAATAAACCCTTTTAAACTAATGAGATCGAAGGTTTCCTCCAAACCCATCTTTGAAAAACTTGGTGGGATATTTACACTTCCGATCGCGTGTGCTACGGGGTGTGTTACGTCTTGAGAGTGTTCTATAAATCCTGGCAGCTTTTATACCCCAGGTACAATGTACCAGGTATGTATGTATATGGCGGCCGGACAGACAAGGTGGAACATGCTCACATCTCGGACATATCATGATCTAGGTCATCTACAGATAGATCATGATCTAGATCATCTGCAGATATATCATGATCTAGATCATCTACAGATAGCTAATCTGCAGATACTTGCTATGGTATATCATGATCTAGATCATCTACAGATAGATCACGATCTAGATCATCTACAGATAGATCACGATCTAGATCATCTACATATAGATCATGATCTAGTTCATCTACAGGTAGGTCATGATCTAGATAATCTACAGATATATCATCATCTAGATCATCTACATATAGATCATGATCTAGATCATCTACATATAGATCATGATCTAGATCATCTACATATAGATCATGATTTAGATCATCTAGTTCTTCGCCTGCTATAATGTGTGAGAGGTTGTTGCGCAGGATCTGCATAGTATTAATCGTGCATATCAAACCCAGGAAACATGTACTAAACCATGCAGACTGCTATGTGGCTCCCATCCGGCAGCATGAAACAGACGATTTTCTTAATTGAGAATTGCCTCTCCGATGAGAATGATAATCGAAAATATTGGGTTTTGTTGTGTACTTTCCTCACAGTCAAAATTTACACAGTAAACTATTGTCATTTGTGACAGCCGTCGATGACAAAAAAAAAAATCGAAATCGAAATCGAAATCGAAATCGGCAGTCTCAAGATATCGAAGATCCAAGAAAATATGGATTTATGGGCGAGGTATCTCGCTCCTAAATACAAATGCCCTTATATCCTCTGTTTTACGAGCCTGTCAAGGCTGGTTTCGATTTTTTCTTTGTGGATCGATACCTGCTATCGAGGAACATATATACTACAGTAGGTTAATTTTTTATTGTGAGCGAAATACAACTCTCAAAACACAACAAACTACTAAAAATCGGTTATCATTCTCATCGGAAAGGCAATTAATTCTCAATTAGGAAAATCGGCTGTTATGAGTTAGATCGTACAGATCAGAAAGCTATCTACCCTCTGAACGATTTAGAGCATCAAGTGGGAAATCGATTATCTGTCCGAGGTGTGCAGCACGTTGTATGGCGGTTTCGTCGAGAAGCGCGCTCCTTTTGGCATGCTGTATTCTACGTCTGTTTGCCGCCACGCTTACGTTATACAGCTGGGACGCGTACGTACGAGTATGCTATGCAAGGTTAAGGTTTCCCTTCCTTCCGAGGCATTCGGGCGTGGGGGCGGCGCAAGGTAAAAGTCCGACGGCGTTTCGTGCAGCTGAGAAAAAAGCAGGGCTGTTCACGGGTCATGAATCGACCCGCGGGCCGGGTCATGAGCTCTTCAAAAACTCACGGGTCGGGTCGGGTCGGGTCAGGAGGCATTCGAAATCTCACGGGCCGGGTCGGGTCGGGTCGGATCAGGCTAGGTGACCCCATCCGACCCGACCCGCAAGTCTTGACCCGACCCGCGAACAGCCCTGAAAAAAGGAAAATGCCCACCAACCGTTGAAAAAGTTGAAGTCCATGTACAGCCCAAAAAAAGACAGGCAAAACGACCAACGAAAGGAAATCGATACACAATACGTACGGTACGTAAGTAGGAGCCTTGAAGAAGGGAAAGTGGGATATGTATTAATGTACCAAGTAGTTCAGAGTGATACAAGAGAGACTTCTACAGCGGTAGTAGAGGGTACTCGATTCACGTCGAACTGGAACATGTAGTATATGTACTTCGAAGTATGTATACTGTACATCATCGGAGGGCAAACATTGAAAAAAAAAGTTACATAAAACCTGTAAAGCTATATACCTGGTATATACTAGGGGTAGCGGTGGATGAAACTCGATAATTTGAGCTAGTATGGATGAAGTAGCTTTGACAATACGAAGAGGGAAACGATATCCAAACTTACCTCCATTTTAGGCCGTGTCTTGTCGGGCATCGACAAGCGGGTCTACAGCGTACACATCAGCTACGCGCTGATACACACGCCACAACTACATCCGTATATATTGTGCACGGCCGTAGTCGCATGACCATAGACCCTCGCATCCCTACAATGCCGGGACGGAGCACGTTGGGTTTTCACCAACCAGGCAGACATTGCTTGCACCAAGCGCGAAGCGCCGTGAGGTATTGGGCGAGTTGCATGGAGGGCGAGCTGCATCCTGCTAAGAACCGCCTGTGAGGCGGACTTGCATATGGACGAAAGCCTCCAATGAATTGATTTAATTTCTGGTGTGGCCACTTCCAGAGACAGCAATGGGTATCACTACGTATCTGCCTCGTGGATGCCTTACCATATACACACTACGTGATACGATAATTCCCCTTCTGCGAAGATGAGGTTATCAACCCCGCACAAATGATCTAACAAGACCGCCAGTATGGGTGACCGCCAAAAAAAAACAAGAAAAAAACGGTACCCTGGTTGTCGAGCTCACGCAGTGAGAGGCGTGTTTTACAGCGTCGTTGCCAACCGACGCCAAGGGGGGGGGGGGGGGGGGGGGGGGGGGGGGGGCAAGGGCCATAAGGGTGTAGGGTACAGAATACCACCACCACCCACCCAACCACCCACCTTTCGGCTCCTGTAGGGCTTCCTTGCCTCTCTCATGGCTTGCGCAAAGCGGGTGAACCGGTGCCGTTCCAGGAAAGAGCGCAGTCTGCCCGTCCTCACCATCTCTGATATTTGCGCTGAAAACCGCAAAATAAAAAAAAGTAACAAAAAGAAATGCATACGAGTACGCACAAGTAAATAAGTAACGACGACCATTGAACAAAGACATACACAAAAGGACAAAAATACCAAAAACAAACAATACACAGAAATATAACATTGAAGCAAAAACATGTCCAAAGAAACAAAAAATACAAAAATCACAAGAATATAAAACCATAAAATACAAAAATACAAAAATACAAAAAAATAAATAAAAAAAGCAAGAATAACGGCGAAAACGAGGAACGAGGACCGACAACACGCGGAAGGAGAAAAACAGAAGACCACGGACGGGGAGTTCGATTTTTTTTCAAGTGATCCAGATCCAGTAAGAAACTGGACGTTTGGTTAGCAGCATAAATTACTAAATAAGCCAACAGGAGAGAGTGCCATAAAAAAGCCAGCCAGAGCACAATAGCGGCGGTTAAAGCATCTGCTTTAACTTTTCCTACCTCTAGCAAACCACCCATCGCAGAAAACTGCCGTTAAATAGAGCCATACCGCGTACGTAGTACAAACAAATTGCATAGCTTATGCCATGGTGCACACGCGCAGAATCAAACCCAGGTCACGGATACTCTGCATATGTTAGTCGACTACTGTATAAGAGATTGTCCTGGTATTGATAGTATGGTTTGTACCATATACGTGCGCGAATACTACTATTAATACTCCTGTAGGCGAGGGTGTGGTTGGGGCACGGAAACAAAAAAAAACGAAACGAAACAAAATAAAACAAAAAAACGGAGTAAAAGAAAAAGAAAAAGAAAGCGACTTGCCGATCATGGCCTCTCTTTCCTCCCTCGAGTGTTCCTGGGTCCAGCGCGTTATCCAGAAACCATCGCACCGTATCCCTTTGTCCTATCCAAGGCAAGACGGAAATGAAAGAGCAGAGCGCGACGAGGACGGGGGAGGGGGGGAGGCCTCCGGGCTGGGGGGGGGGGTACTCATTTGTTGCTTGCCTTAGCAATTTGACCATTGACCACGCAACCCTTTCGAGACGGAGCATCGTTCCTACTCCTAATAGAGACACCTCCAACAGTAGTAGTTAGGCGCTCATTACGTTGTTTTCATATGTCACATATAGATACGTCTCCAACGGTATAGCGCTCACTACGTTGTTTCCATATACTGCATTAGAGAGACACCTCCAACAGCGGTTAGGCGCTCATTGCGTTGTTTTCCTATTGATATAGGAACGGCGAGAAGGGGGGAGGGGACAGCCAGTATAGTTTGCCGGTTATTCGACTCTATGGTTGGCGCACAGTGCGCACGACGAGACAACTATGACGACTAGCCCCACACGAGCACATTGGTTGATTGGGTTGGGGTTAGGGGGTTTCCCATGTACGTTAGCATATTTGATTTGAGCAAGAGTGTCCCCGCGACCGTTACATACCGTTGACGCGTGCTGCGGCCGAGCTTACATACGCAGCACTTTTTTTTTTTACAAAAACAGTAAAAATATTTCTTACTGGTGAGGCTCCCTACATAAGCCGAGGAGCTACTCAATAAGGCATGCCTTATTGTTGGAATCCTATCAATGTTTTTTTAATATGTTTCGCTGTAATAAGCTCAGGCCACGGTGGTGCTCGTCTTATTTTTTTTATGTTTCGTCGACTGTAGAGGTCACTCTGCTCGATTGCGGAGATCCAGGAGATCGAGGGGCTATATACCCCTACCGTGCTGCTGTTCCACGATAAGACACACCACTGCTGCTGCTGCTGCTGCACCTGCAAAAAGGCGGCCGGTAGCGTGATCGGGCGCAGAGACATGCCTCCGTACGACACCAACGCTCCCCCGTCTCCAAGCGCTTGCGCAACCTGCGGGGCAATAAGCGAAGTCACGCCCCAGTCGAAGGGGTAAGAGTATCATACAGCACTACCACATATTAGACGCGTGCTATTTGAATACGATAGGGGAGATATTAGACGCGTGATAGGGATATGAGTACAAGCAAGGGTACACAAAAAAGGTTTCTCGAGACCCAGGCACGGAGGGGGGGGGGGGGGGGGGGGGGGGGCAGGGGGTAAACTAAAACCAACCAAAATACTAACACGACAACAACAACAAAAAGTCGCTATTCGTAAATTTCGCCCAGAAATCCCACCGCACCGGTTTGTTTTTCATTACGTACGTACGACCTTGGGAAGGCGTGTATATATATATTCATACTTCAGTACATATTATATACAGGTCGGTTTCTGTTTTGTCAAGCAACCCCTGGGGTTCAAGCACGACGTACCAGGTAGCATTTTTCTTTTTATGCCTTCTGAGGCAATACTGTTTACCCAATAAGACACATGCCTTATAAGGCATGCCTTACCGTTGGAAACCCTTTTTATATTTTACGTTTTTTGTTTCCATGGGATTGTTCATCTCTGCTTCTATATTTCGTCGTTTTTTGCGTGAGGTAGAGAGAGAGTCGTCTGTATTCGGGGGGGGGTCTCAGAAATTTAGTCGAGTCGATGAGAGGGAAGAAAGGGCTGAAGGCCTCTTCCCGCGATATACAAACGAAGGCACACGAACCGCATTGGGGAGGGCGGCGGCGGGGGGGGGCGGGGAGGGCTGTTGTTTGATCCCGGATCTGAATTACGACTACCGGTATGGGCGTAGAAGGGAGAGAGAAAATGAGTGCGAAGATAATAAATGGGATGGAAATAAGACAAAATAAATATTGGCCACCTCATCCAAACTGACTTTGAGAAAATACGTTGGCTTATTCCGACGAACACTTCCATTACTTGACCCTTTTAGTACTGCACTTTACAGAAACCAATGTTTCAGTCTAATTCCAAGTGTTTTGTCCCCACATCGGGATAATGTAGGTGTAAAACGAACACTACTGCAACACCAACGGGATACGAGTACGAATATACCGGGTACTTTCCTCGAGAGCTGAGGAGCTCCGTGAAGGTCAGATCATGTTCGGCACTAACAGTGCTGTGATACCTCTATCGAAGCTCGCTCGCTCGCGTCGGGATGGGTTGGCGCGAAGCATTTCATCTTGCGAGATCATCATCGACAACGACAACAACCACCACCACCACCACCATCATCCACCATCACCAACACCACCAACACCAGCACCAACACCACCCCCACCACCACCACCACCACCACCACCACCAACAACAACAACAACAACAACACCAAGAAAAAAACAAACACCAACACCAACAACAAAACCACCACCACCACCACCACCACCACCACCATCACCACTGCCGCACCATATTCGAGTTTGGGCCTTGTCCACCCATCCACAATAAAGGGTTTATCAAGAGGTGTCTTTGCCCTGTACCGGGTACATAAGACAAGCGGCGGCCGGCTCACCGAGGTCGCTATGGAGCCCCCCACACAGTTAAGCCCCAACCTCGGCAGCGGCAGCCCTTCCACAGCACGCGCGTAAGCGTCGGGGTTTCCTAGAATAGACGGCGTCACCACCACTGTGGCTCCGAGGGACTTAAGCAATTCCACCGTGTGGTCGCCGGGCGGCCTGCGGGTAGAGGAGGGTTGGGGAGCCGTAAAATAATTTAGTTAAGGCGCAGTTGCACGTAGTTTTTGTTGTGAAGCTTTTACACCCTCGGACAAATCCTCGATAGATCCTCGATTCCCTTTTTCATTCTAGTTCTCCATTGTCTAGATCTTTCGGGGGCAGATATATTTGTCTGATCTGTATTGCCGCGTGGGAACAGTATTATCTGCATGATCTATATACGTACTGTAGGTCAGGTTTTCCTGGGTTGGATCTGTTGCAGTACAGATACCGCACAACATATCATAACGGCAGGCTAGGATCTAGATGATCTATTGTAGATCGTGATCCATCTGTAGGTGATCTATCTGTAGATGATCTATCTGTAGATGATCTATCTGTAGATGATATATCTGTAGATGATATATCTGTAGGTGATTTATCTGTCAAACGTGTGGAAGCTTCCACACCTCTGTCAGATCATAGATCATCTATAGATAGATCATCTAGATCATCTAGTTCCTGACCCGACGTCGTGAGAGGTTGTGCGGGATCTGTACAGTACATATCCAACCCAGGAAAACCTAACCTACGTAGATCACGCAGATATTACTCTTCCCACGCGGCAACACGAGCTACATACCATAGATACTACAGTAGTACAGATCAGGAACCTCTGTGCCCCCACAAATCTAGATCATCAAGTGGCAATGATCTGTATCTATCAGATCTGTCCGAGGTGTTGAGGCGTAAGCTTTTCATTCGAGGAGATTTACCCCTACCCAAAAATATTACTGACTATTACGGACTGTTCCTCACCCAAACCCTCACCCAAATATCACGAGTTTGGCTCTTTTTTATTAGTACGGCTCTGGACATTGGACGGAAATATAAGGAGTGTTTAGGCGTAGTTATGAAGACTAAATGGTCCCTTGTATTTACGTCTATGATAGAGTGGTGCGTTCAAGATCCTGACCGGCCGTTGTGATATTGCACGCAGGATCTGTATAGTAAATATCCAACCTAGGAAACATGTCCTAGATAGAACATGCAGAGTATATTGTACGGCTCCCACCCGGCAACATGAGCTAGATCATACAGATCATACAGATCATACAGATCTTACAGATCATACAGACCAGTAATCTACTACTGCTGTATCTGCCCTGAGTAATCTAGATAATCAAGTGGGGATGATCTATCTGATCTGTCCGACCGAGGTTGTGCATCCCTTTCCCCCCGTGAAATGCGGTGTGGAACAAGGAGCCCAGCAAAAACAAACACGCGCAGCACTGGCAAAAAATGACAATTAAAAAAAAAAAAACAGGAGACGAAAGGCAACGAACCACCCAATCGTAAAACGCGCTCTACCATAAGGATGAGAGTAGCCCTTTTTAAGCCTTATCTTATTTCCGGTTTGACTACTCAACCCAGTACGTAGTACATATGGGGCCCGTACTTAGTATGGTATGTAAACGGCAAAAAAAAAAACGGATGAACTATAGTGTGATCGAGGTTTTTTTTCCGAGAATACTGTTTTTGCCGGGTTTTCATCATGTGGTCGAGGTTTTTCCGACATATTATTTATTTGCCGGATTTTTACAATGTGGTCGAGATTTTTTCCGGGAATATTGTTTTTGACCGATCTTTTACCGGACAATTTCCATGCAGGTCGGTCAAAGGTCAAGGTTGGGATTAGGGTTAGGTTTAGAGTTAAGTCAAGGGATAAGAGTCACCTGGTAGGTTTTATGGCGTTCTTCTATACAAAAATTGCTTCTCAGAACACTGGAACCACACGCCGTACTATACACACAAAATTTCGCTTTTTCCATACTGCTGTATCCTATACCAGGTATGCTTTTATGCATGCCTTGCATACCGTAGGAAGGCGGCTCCAACATCGTGTGTCTGTAGAAACAAACGACACTAATTGCAGATCTACGTAGGCCATGGGATTATTTATCATCGAGGTAATCATGTCTTTCATGTTCTCTCAAAGCCGGCTTTTTCAGTATATAGCCTTTACCTTGTTCTTGCTTGACCCACAAATCGTACCAGATAAAAGTGCCAAATACATTTCGTACGTGGTCCGCACTTTTTTTTTTTCTTTCAGATTTTCCATAACGCGCGGCAAAGCCGCGCTCGGGTCAAGCCTTACGCTTAGCCTGGACTAGGGTTAGGGTTAGGGTTAGGGTTAGGGTTAGGGTTAGGGTTAGGGTTAGACTGGGTCGACGACGCCTTCTCGTGATATTTTTTTTTAAACACCCAAAAGCACATAAAACCAGCAAGAAAGCATAGTACATTTGGTACTTGATCTGGTACGTTTCGTGGGTTAAACTAAAGACCGGCGAAGGCACCTCAGTTTTCGGGGGAGACATAGCAGCTTCTTAACCCATTCAGAACTGACAAAAAAAATGCCCCACACTAATTCCAAGTAGTTCGTCCCCAAATTCGTGGGAGCATTTCTTAAGGGGTCAAGGCAGAGGAGCCTCACAGTTTTTGCAGATGCATCTCTCTACTACCGTAGCCTGCCCCAAAAAAGTCAGCTTTATTAACGCTTTTTTGGACTCGACAGGGAAAAAACTGAATATCGAAAGTGAAGATTACCCGTATATGACAGTGTATATATACGAAGTATATATATATATACCACACCCCCTATGATGAATTTCAACGCCGATTTGCTCGACGAAGGGTCGAGTGCAAACCCCGAGCGACCCGCTTATGGAAAGATCTCGACAAAACGCCCCGAAAGCCACCTTTCTTGTTGTCTGTGCCCCCCTGGTTGTGGAGAAAATTGGCTATGAAATTCACGCCAGGGGGTGTGATATACACTGTCATATACGGTACAGCAACGGGCGCTCCTGGGGTGGTTGAGGGATAATATGTGCAATTGGGGTCCGAGTTAAAGCAGTGCAGCCGGTCGCCCCGGTGGTCTAATAACAGGTAGCCACGAAGCCTGTTAGGTTGGAGGTCGAGGGTTCGAGTCTCCGTATGGAGGTTTTTATTCTCAAATGACACCAACTGCTGTCGAGAGCGCATGATATTGTAGCGTGGGTAAGCACAATTCGACGAGAGTTGACGAGGGAAGAAAGTGCTGAACTCTTTCTCGCGATAAAAAAATGCAAGGCAAGAACCGTACGTAGTGGGAGAGGAGGGAGAAGAGTCGTCTACTTGGTGACCCCGGATCTGAGTTTACGACTAAGGAAGGAGAAGGAAAGGAAGGGCGAAGATAATACATGGGATGGAAAACAAAAAAGAAAAAGAAAAGAGGAGGAGTCGTGCTGCACGGGCGTAACGTGGTCCGTATATCCGCATTGCTAGGCGCTTATGCTGCCCACACGTAGACTGCTGATGACACCAAAGTTATCGTTGTTCCACACACATGCTACGGTAGAGGGGCACTGTAGTTTTTTTTTTTTTGAGTGCTGTCACTTGAGGGAGGGGTGGACAAAGGGTGATAGTGGATCTTTATAATGGGGGTTTTGTCTTGGCAAGTACCCTCAGATCGAACCCTAACCCTATAACCCGAACCCGAACCCTATGCCAGTGGTCAGTGCTTGCTTGGCCAATCAGAGTGCCTAATTAGCCACCTTAGGAAGATCCACTAGCAGTGTTTGTCCACTACTATTTTTTTTGCAGCAGCAATACTATTTCTGGTATAATAACACCATATAGAGCACTTGAGGCGCTCTATACCACAACCGAAAACTTTTTTTTTTTTTTTGGACGAAAACAAAAGTGCTACTCGTATCGTACGTATATACCCGATGAACAATTCCGTGGCCTTACTTCACCCATACAGAACTAAAAAAAAAAAATGTCCCACACTAATTCCAAGTAGTTTGTCCCCAAATTCGTGGGACCACTTCTTAAGGGGTTACGCATAAAACGAAAAAAAGTGCGACACAAAAATTAAATTCCGACGAATTTTGGGTTAAGGAACCCCGTCATTCTGAAAGGATTTGAGCAAAAAATGTGCGACGTACCTCTGTCGTAGCACGCGTCACCGGTCAGATCATGATCTATCTACCTGCTTGTAGATCATTTACTGCGGGGGACCATAGTACATAGGACCAAAGTATCGATAGTGTTAGCAAAAAAGAGGTAAATATATACCAGGTAGGTTTTTGCCTGTACCCGTAGGTCCTATTTACTAGTATTTACTAGTATTTACTATGGTTCCCCGTAATAGTTCCTCGCCTGCCGTCGTGAGAGGTTGTGCGAGATCTGTATAAGCGCATATCCAACCCAGGGAACACGTGCTAGACCGTGCAGGTTATACGCCGCTCCGTCTCGAAAGGGATGCGTGGTCAATGGTCAAATGAACTAAGGCAAGCAACAAATAAGTACGCCCCCCCCCCCCCCTCCCTCTCTTTATTTGAAGCTGCCATCCATATGCAAGTTCCGCCTCACAAGCGGTTCTTCAGTAGGATGCAGCTCACCCCTTCATGCGCTCGCCGAACACCTCACGGCGCTTCGCGCTTGGTGCTAGCAATGTCTGTCTGGTTGGTGAAATTCGGACATACATGGTCCGTCCCGGCATTGTAGGTATGCGAGGGTCTATGGTGATACGACTAAGGCCATGCACGACATGTGTACACCCCCCCCCCCGGCAACATGGGCTACAGTACAGTAGATCATACCGATAAAATATCAGGAATATTCCTGCCTTGAAAGGTCTATTGCTTATAGACCATGAAGTGCGAATGGTCTCCGTATATTATCTGTCCGAGGCGTGCATTGTTTTGGCCGCTGTCAAAGGGTCCCAACAACGCTAGTTCAAGCTCACCGTTCCCTCACGACGTTGATGGTTCGCACGCCCATTTCTCTCGCCATCTGGATCACCGCCGTGCCCACCTTGGCAAAAAAAAAAAAGAAGAAAAAAAAAGAACAGAACAGAACAAAAGAAAATACAAAATAAGGTAAAAGATAGGCTACGTTGCTTTGCTATTTCACGGGGGGGCATACAGTAGTAATATCAATAGCAACCGGAACCAAATATGGTGTGTACCCATTAGGGGGGATGCATGATTTTAGGGCGTCCATCGTAGGTTCCGATTACTATCTTGCCACAATATCCCACCCTGTAATGGAACGACCTCTAGACCCCCCCTACCTAACTAATCTATGCTACCAGGTCGAGACACGTGCATGCCACAATGGGGGTACGTACAGCAGTGGCATTTCTTGGCCAAACCCTTTCCTGCCTGCCGGGGCGGGCGGCTTAACCGATGATCTCTATACCCGATGCCGTTGGGAAGGCGTTTCTGTTTTCGAGCAATTCAACCTGATAGGGGTGGCGGCTTATTATTTTCGGAAATCCTCCCACGAGGAGCTCAATACTATTGGTGAGTCGCCCGAATCATGACTGTCGAAGAAGGTTGTTCGTGTGTACAACACGACGAAAACATTTGTAGGAGCTACTGTAGTCCTGTGACAAACATACGAGCAAAGCAAAAAACATTTTAACCAGGTAGTTGGTCGCTCGAGAAGCTCAACCGGTCAGAAAATACTGAGAAAAATATTACCACAGAAGGCAACAACTAACTGCATCAACCCCTGTACATGCCTGCCGCGGGAGGGGTCTTTTATTATAATAAGGCATGCCTTATTTGTTGTATACCTATTCGTAGGCCCATCGCGTTGCACTTTCTATGTCTGGGTGAGACATAGAGCTCATACTTTAGCCCCGAAGGCCATCCTAACCTCTCAGCTCTGACATAATCGTCTTGGATTTCTCATTTTAATGATCTCCTTTTACCCAAGTGGTCATCGTAACCACAAAGAATGACGTTTATAAATAGGTGCACCTCTACATTTTAGCCATTATGTGTCTCGACCCCCTATTAATGCCACAACTGTCCACTTGCTTTGTTTGGTCCGATCTTCGAAATGCTTTGGTCCGACCTGACTGTTCGCCCCGTTCTGGATGACGGTGTCGCCCTCACGAAGGGTTTCGAAGTCGCGGAGGAGGCGGTACGCCGTGCACGGGTTCACGCCTATCGTCGCCGCGTACTCGGCCGGGATGTCCGACGGGCAGCGCTGCAGCATCGACTGCGAGATACGCAGGGGCCCGTCGGGGGGTAAGAGAGAGAAAGCGCCAAAGCACAGCACCAAAGAAAAAAACACACACACACACAATCGAGGGTGTTTTTAGTAGTGGAAAATCACATGTTGGGTGTGTATACGAGGTGTACCAGATGGTTGTGAATGGATAACGGTCTGGGAATAAGTAGGGATAACAGGCATGCTCCTCCCGGGGACATATCAGATGTTCCCGGGAGGTGCCCGATAATACACTTTCACCTGTGTTGCAGTGCCCACAAAGAAAAAAAAACTCTTGACACAGAGACACTGGAACCACACCTTCCCAGATTTTTTTTCCTGTAGGGCATTCCGTAATTCTACTCTAGCTCCGAACTTCCCCATGAATCCAATATTTGGCAAGGCAGATATGAGCTCCTTGGTGCACTCCCGTGAGTGTGCCAAAGCGACAGCAGTTTCCGTGCCCTCCTTCGATGTGGACCTCGTTGCTGAAATTCGAAAATGTGGTTTCAGGTGCTTGAATTTGGGCATTAGTATACTATAGCCAAGTATATGTTTTTCCTGCCGTAGAACGGGCAGGAGGAGCTATATACGTACGCTGTACTCGTACAATACCGGCACAGAAGATATAAAATACTCTCCGTTGTTCTTTCGCTGTGCTCTTTCCGAAAACACAGCCACCGAGAACACAGCCAATTTGCAATAGCAAGGCCAGCGCGTACAAGGTAGGTGTTGTCTGTATGGGCGCCGGGAGGGAACGCGGAGTTATTTAGCATGTTTCGACAGGCGTAAGCGAGAGCACGAGAGAGGGCCGATTTGTGCAGAGCATGTTTAAAGTATCCTCTCCTGCTCGTTCCACATCAGGAAAAAAAACTTGGTTACAGAGTACACGAAACAACAAATTCAAGTGCCTTGTACCACATTTCAAATTTCAGCGATGAGGTCCGCATCAAGGGACGGCACGGAAACTGCTGTCGCTTTGGCACACTTACGGGAGTGCACCAAGGAGCTCATATCTGCCTTGCCAAATATTGGATTCATGGAACAGTTCGGAGCTAGAGCAGAATTGTGGAATGTCCTTCAGGAAAAAAACACAGGAAGAGGTGCTTCCCAGCTGTAGGTTTGTCCGCACATTCGGCAAAAATGTTTTTTTTTGTGGGCGCTGTAACACAGGTGCTTTGTGCCTTCCTGTCCCGGCACCGTGAGTGCCCATCCATGAGATCAACCCGGCCCTTCCCAACATAATATGGATGTACCCGAGTATGTACCCGGGTATGGCCAACATAAGCAGGGTTAGTACCCGGGTACCCCATTGGATGCACGCGAGTATCTACCCGGCTATGGCAAACATAAGCAAGTTTGTTATCCGGGTACCTCACAGTATGTAATCTGGATGCATCTGAGTATCTACCCGGGTATTGCTATCATAAGAACGCTTGGTACCCGGGTACCCCGAATTAAGTAGACTGGATGCTTCCGGGTGTCTACCCGGGTATGGCCAACAAAAGCAGGTTTAGTACCTGGGTACCCAATAGTAAGCCCTAGCGCCTAAGGCGCCTAAGGCACGCCGTAGGCGGGTTAAGGTGCGTGGCATAAAGGGCGCGTCAGGCGAAAAAAAGAAGTCGGAGCCAAGCACGTCTTATAGGGCATTTTCCTTATAACAGCGTCTTTTAAAGCCTTACAGGGATAAGGAAAAGACATTCCTTTGAAAATAATGTCTTAGACACCCCTCTTCTCACCCCCTCGTCCGTCCTTAAACAAACAAACAAACAAAAATGGGAGTGGGTGAGAGAGGCCAGAAACGCACCACGTCCGCTTTGGCCACGTTCCTCCACGTCCCGAAGCCCGCCGCCGGCATCGGCACCGCCCAGTCGCCGACCGCAAGCCCCGTGACGGCCGCCCCTACCGCCGTGATCTCTCCCACACCCTCGTTGCCGCCCACTGCGGGCAGCGGCGGAAGAACGCCGTACGAGCCCTCTACCTGCAAGGGGACGAGGGGGGTGCGTACTCATTTGCTGGTTGCCTCAAGTCATTTGACCATTGACCACGCATCTCTTGACAGATGGAGCACCGTTCCTAGTCCTAATTGAGACGCCTCCAGCAGTTGGGCGCTCAGCTCATTGCGTCGTTTCCATAGTCTAAAAATAGTATATACGAGTAGACATTTTTTGCTAATATTATCCCGTTCGGGGAGGGGGGGCGGTCGAACAAAATTCAAGGGAAATAAGGACGTTTGTAAGCCCTACTAGTGGAGGACGCACCGCCATGCAACGGGGTGTCACTGTTGTATATATATACAGTACCAGCAGATATCAGGGAAGTGAAAATACCGCCACCAGGTTCTCGGCGGTTCTCAAAACCACATGCGGTTTGATCTTTGTTTTGCGGTTTCGAGATTTTCGTGCAGCCCCCTGGTTCGGTATTGCATAGCCCTGGTATATTAGATGTGCCAGATCCGCGGTAATATGAAATCACATGTGGAAAAGAGGGCGTACGTAAGCTTGCGGAGGAGGGGGTGCCACTAACTGTTGCATCCCAGCGTGTGTTGTCTTCACACGAAACCGTTCTTTCTACCCAACCACATCAGCACACCCAGTGCCTGTCCTGATTCCTTATCCTAGAGATAGATGTAAAATTGTGTGGTCACAGACTGCTGTGAGACAGAGAAACAAAACAAGGATTGATATACCGGTTTCTATGTATGCTCTCATGTATGACACTGGTGCCAGGTGTAGCCGATCCGGTATTCACCGGATCTACAGCAGTGTGTGTGTTTCTCACATCAAACCGGTGTTTCTGCACGTCGACACCCCGCAGACCTACGTAGCGTCTGTGCCGATTATTCACCATAGTAAACACTAGTAAACAGGACCATATATTGTTACTAAGAATAAGGAAATAGATAGGTTTTTGTGTGTACCCTAGGTGTGAAGGACAGGGTAGTTACGTATGTATTGTAGACCTCGGAATCACGCATGTAAACATGGATACCTCAAACGACAGGCCTAAAGAGCCTGCCAAGTCATCAACCCCGGGTCGGAAGCGGTCCCTTCGTTTTGACGTAAGGTCGAACTCTTCCCGGGGAAGCGACGGGGTCATCCATTGTGGGGCCCCGCATAAGCAGGGTCCCTCAGGACGGAAACCTCGAGAGTGGTGCCCTCGCGCGCTCGCCCCTTGGCTCACTCCGAGACATAGACAATTAGCACCTCCTTGCTACATGATACGGAAGAAAACTGCTCGGCACGGTCGGCCGTAATGACCGCTGCAGGCATCAGGGATTGGGAGCTCGTCACTACGACATCATTGGCCTCGGGGGCAGGCGCTAGTTCCACATTGGTGACCACCGTGGGATTCGAACCCACGAGTACGAATACATGACGACCTGAAGTGCTGAGGTCCCTTGACGATCGTCTTCACAGCGGACGCACACCTGCCCAGCTCCAGCCTCAGTTCGTACGAGTACCTGATCAGCAAGACCGTCTCCTCTACTTCGACTTCGGCACCGCGTGAGAGACCACACATTTACATAGGTCCTATTTACTATGGTGTCCTGTAATAGAGAAAGTGCAAGCTCTGCCCTAGCAAAGCTACGACACATGAGATATATAACATTCATTGTATGACGGGGGGTCATAGTAAATAGGAACAAAGATTGATAGTAAAAAAAGGTAAAGGTATCGTTTTTAGTTTGAACCTAGGTCCTATTTACTATGGTCCCCCGTATCAATAGTGCAGTAAGGAGACTACAACGCCATGCCACCACCGTACTACGTCCTATTGTTGATACGATGGGCTCGACACAAACATACACACGCCAGCAATCCAGACACGCTGAAAGAGACAAACGGAAGACTTAATGCATTAAAAAAAAAATGAAAGTATACGACTGGACTATGACATGCAATAGAAAAACATTTGCGACACCTGGTTGATATCGGAGGGGTTGATGGGTGCGAACATCATCCGAACAGCTACCTCCTTCGGCCCAAGGTTACCGATGTCTTCGTCGGCTTCCATCCTGCTTACAACAAAGAGCACAGCAGCAGCAGCAGTAGCAGTAGCGTTGCAGCATTTTATCCGTATAACAGCAGTTGAGTTGTTGTCCGTGCGTATCGGAGGTATACAAAGTACATATGTATATACCTGGTACGTACGTAGGAGGTGTGACCGAACCTCTCGCGCGGACCAGGCGGAGCTACTCGTACGTACAACGGCAGCAGCAGCAAGCAGCTGTGCAGCAATAAAATGCCGGTAAGAAATGTTTGTCAGATATTTGACCAAGATAATTACCTGATATCACAGTACAGCGAGTGTTCTTGTTACTGTTAGCGTGTGTGTCGGAGATGTAG
Organism: Saccharina japonica; assembly: GCA_008828725.1. Taxonomy (NCBI): domain Eukaryota; class Phaeophyceae; order Laminariales; family Laminariaceae; genus Saccharina; species Saccharina japonica. The sequence continues at coordinate 157,960 of MEHQ01003359.1, forward strand.
GAGGTGCGGTCAAACCTCTCGCGCGGAGTTCGTAACTACTAACCGCCCTCGCTCCTCGTCCCACACAACCCCTGCCCCCCCTCCCCAACAGCAGCAGCAGCAGCTGCCCTCAGTACACCAGTCGCTCTCATTCTCTGGACCATGGAGTGTGTGCAGGGGGCCGCATCTGAGATTTTCCGAAAATTATGACAAGTTAAATTTAAAAAAAAAAGTAGAATCACAAATAGAAACGAGCAGCCCAGAATGAAGATACGTATCAAAACCAAAGGCATTTTGCCCCACCGATTGACATGACGAAACAGAAGGCCTGCTCGGTAACACAAGGAACTGGAGCTCCCTTCTACCCAATTCCGGCGTCATTTGAGCCCTTGTGGTCGGCACACTGCTCTCCGATCTGCCGGCAAGGCGTGTCTCTCCGAACTGCAAAAACACAGCAAGCCGGTAGTCCAGATGCATGCACCAGGAAAATTAATGGGGCTCGAGCCAGCATTTAAGCCCAACGAAGCCAGGGGTGGCAGGCACGCCACAACCCACAGGGTCATTGTAACGTCGGCCGTTTTAAATTTTGTTTCTTGCATCGCTCGCGAAGTCAATCTGCTCGTACTCGTTCGTATCAAAAGTGAGTGGAGTCGCGGCGCGTCGGTTTTCGTCTACATCATCCTCGTAGATCAGAGGCTGAAACCTCGCTGATGGAGGCTTCTTTTTGGCTGCGACGACTTGAGGCCGTCTCCCGAGGTCAGAGGAACCACTTGAGAGGCTGAAGCTGGTCATGGGGTGCCTTGTCGAGGGAAAACGAGCTGCTGTTCGAAGTTGGTCGTTGATTTGCTCTGTTGAGATTTTCGGGGTACATCTCTCTCTTGACGAATCTGGACGGAGGGCAGCGCTACCTCCGAAGGGCGAGACCATTTGCGTCGCCGATTGCTCTCCTCGAACACTCTAGTAGAGGACAACAGCCACGCCAAATGTCTCTTGCAACCCTCTTCCCTAGGTCGAGCACGAGTTGCGCCTACAAGCAGCAGAATCTGCGTAAGTTTCCTCGATCGGCGAAACGATCTTATTGTAGATATTTTGGTTCGAGTACTCGTAATTTGCGCATTTCTTACAGCAGTACCTGCACCGAACGAGTACGAGCAAATAGAGCCCGCGAACGATACAAGTATCGAAATTGGAAACGGCCGACGTTACAATGGAGCCATGGGTCGTGGGGTGCATGTCAACCTTGGTTTCGTTGGGCTGAGATGCTGGCTCGGGCCCCGTTAATTTTCCTGGTGGGTGCATCTGGACTACCGGCTTGCTGTGTTTTTGCAGTTTGGAGAGACACGCCTTGCCGGCAGATCGGAGAGCAGTGTGCCGGCCACAAGGGCTCAAATGACGTCGGGATTGGGTCGAAGGGAGCTCCAGTTCCTTGTGTTACCGAGCAGGCCTTCTTTTTCGTCATGTCAATCGGTGGGGTAAAATGCCTTTGGTTTTGATACGTATCTTCATTCTGGGCTGTTCGTTTTCATTTGTGATTCTACGCTTTTTTTTTTTTCAACTTTTCATAATTTTCGGGAAATCTCAGATGCGGCTCCCTGTAGAGCACTCTCAACTCTTGGCATTTAGTATGATCTCCATCCTTCGCCGCAATGCTGCTAACGTTTTGCGTCAATACGCGAGACCGCGACTGGTCGCGCCGGCGAAGCCCCTATGGGCTGTATGTACGTATGACGTATAACATTGAAGATGCGACTGTTAGAGAGCGATACAGTTTTACCCAATTTATAGGCCCTTGCGCGTACACACCATCATTGTTAAATGCTGGTATGAATAGTCTGTCTGTCTGCCTGTCTGCATACCTGTCTGTCTCTCAGCATACCTCGTCTGTCTGTCTGTCTGTCTGTCTGTCTGTCTGTCTGTCTGTCTGTCTGTCTGTCTGTCTGTCTGTCTGTCTGTCTGTCTGTCTGCCTACCTGCCTGTCTGTCAACACGGTTTCGCGATCCAGAGCGTTTCAGCAACGCCTTGCCCCAAGGGTAGAGATGCTGGGTGTCACAATCAGTGGAACACCGGGTCTCATGCAGCGCCGCCGAGTCGTGGCCATCGCTTGCTGATAATTGCTGACAACCCCGAGGCGGTCCCTGACCCATTGCGTCTGCATTGCTACTGGCTTTACATTTCAAGTAAAAAAAACTGCGTTCTACTGGCCGATTCCGATTATACCCATTGGCCAAGTCCATGCCAAGAGGCTGCTGGCTTTTTCTAGGTTGGTACGGAATGGGGACTATTCCAGCCATAGAGCCAGCATGAGCCAGCGCCACCCTGGGAGGATAATGTCCCACCCGCAGATCAAAAATCTTCCCATACATCTACAACTCCGACAAAACCGGGGACGAAAGCGGGCGATCCCAAAGGGGTGATACCGCCCCGCACGGTTTGAAAACCCCAACACCACTGGCGCATTGCTGATTGGCTGGGTTTCCTGGAGCCAGTGTCACCCGGTAAGGGCAAGATCCCATCCTCGGATCAGAAACCCTTCCATACATTTGCAACTCCAACACATCGGGGACAAAAATGGCGCCCTCCCGGGTCGATACCGCCCAGTAAGGTGCGGGAACCCCAACCTCGCTGGCTGGTAGCTGATCGGCTGGGGTTCGTAAAGCCAGCGGCACCTTGGGAAGATGGAAGATGATAGAGTCCCATTCCCGGATCAGATTCCTTCCATGTATCTACAACCCCAACACCGGGGACGAAAACGGTGGTTCCGCGGATCGATACCGCCCCGTACGGTATGGAAACCCCAACACCACTACTCGTAGCTGGGTGCTGATTGGTCCCGGTTCGTGGAGCCAGCGCCACCCGGGAGGGGATAAGGTCCCATTTCCAGATTATACATCCTTCCATGTAGCTGCAACTCCAACAAGCCGGGGACGAAAATGGCTGCCCCCCGGATCGATACCCCCCTCCCGAACGATGTGGAAACACTGTCACAACTGGCTGATTGATAATCGGCTGGGGTTCGTGAAGCCAGCGGCACCCGCAGGGTACACGGTCACACCCCCGGAACAAAAAAGCCAACGAACCGGGAACGAAAGCCGTTATATCCCCCGGGACGATACCGGCCTGCACGGTGTGGAAACCCCAACTCTGAATACACCATTGTTACCTGGGGTTCGTGAAGACGGCGATCCCCACCCATTGCGGGCAAGAAGGTTCAGCAAGTTCAATAACGATGATATAATGCTCGTAGACCGACATCTTGATAAATCACTGGGAATAGCTCTTCTGAGAAAAAATCGGCTCTTCTGAGAAAACATGACGGTGATGGGAGAGGAAGAACACATACGCGTAGTTGCTCGGCGTATGAGTCGTGGGTCGTGGGTTGCTGGGTGCTTGGTGCTTCGTTGCCGGGTGATCCTACTCAAACACACCAGCCTGCCGTCCAACACACAGCACAGACACCCGTAATGTTATAAGTTACCTGTGTTACCCGTAATTACCGTAGTTGAAAAAAATCACTGCTGAAACGTATCACGTAACGGTACGTTTGTAACCAGACCCGGCAACGAAACACCAAGCACCCAGCAACCCACGACCCATGACTCATACGCTGAGCAACTACGCGTATGTGTTCTGCTTCTCCCATAACCGTCATGTTTTCTCAGAAGAGCCGATATCTTCATATCGTCTATAAATATTTGATTTTTATACGTATAGTTCCGCCGAGATTTGGGAGGCAAACGGTCCCGACTACTCGCAAGTTCTGGATGTTCCGCCCCGTGGTCTATTCGGGCTGTTGGGCGGTGACGTGAGATACGTACTGCTGTAGTAGTCGTTTTTGAGGTTGTCGCAGATGGTCAAAAGGGGGTATGGTTTCGGTCAAACGGGGTGAAAAAAGTGGTCAATCGGGGGGAGTAGATACATTTAGTAGGTACGTGGGGTTACCCCCCCCCCAAGATGTGGTCAAAGGGGGGACTTCGTTTGCTCCCTCGTGCACCGCCGCGTCGTTAGGCCCAAGGACGTGCCTGAAAAAAAAAAAGAAGTTGTTTGCGTGCTTGGCATGGGCTTCGGGCATCTCGCCAGGGCTTCGGAATGGCGTTTGAGGCCTGTTTGGGCCCGCGGGAGCGCGTTCCGCGGGCGCATTTTGACCCTACCCCCAAATGGCCGTAAAACCAGGGGGTATACCCCCAAATGACCATTTCCCTAAACAAAATGTACGAGATACGAGATAAAAACATACGAGATACGAGTACTTCTACTCGTACTCGTACTAGAACAAAACGGCAGGAGCGAAAAACAAAAAACGAAAAAAAACGGTCGGGAAAAAATGAAAATCATGAAAATTTGATCTTGAAAAAAAAAACGTCGGGCCGATTGCGCCGCATAAAACAAAACAAAAAGTTGAGACGTCTTTCGCGTTCTGTCAGCCTTGAAGCTCCCCGTCCCTCCTCGATCACGTCGCCATCGATTCGGTCCGGGTCGAGCTCTACTGCCTCTCTGCTCCAGTGAGCCCCGTGGCCCGCCTCGCATGAAGCCCGGTGCTAACCGTGACCCTCGATCGCCCGCTCCATCATGAAGTGTTCAAATCGCCTGGTTGTCTCTCTGAAAATAGTATGTGTTCCGATAAATAAGCACCGCTTAAATGTTCTTTTACAATTATAAACGACCGTTATAATTTCGGACATACTGGATTGATACAGCAAGCAGCAACGCAGACAAAGGCCCTTCACGCTTCCCTCGTGTCTCGGTGGACACGCCACGCCTAGCCACGAAAAAGACGACCGCGCTCCTTCTGACTCCCCCCCTCTACTGGCCAGCGCCCTCCCATACCCGCGATTGCGCCGGGCTCGCTCGCGCTGCCGTGCTCTCTGGGCACATGCACGAACCCAAAACTGAACGAGGAAGAAGCCTCTCGCCAACTAAAGTATCGAGGGAACAAAGAGAGCTGAGCAAGTAATGAAAGGAGGCGGTGTCGAAGTGGGAGCTCTGAGAGGCCAGGGATGGGCAATCCCTGAAATACATATTAGTATGTATGTCTACAAGGGCTCCGCTCCGCGGGCGGCTGACGCCGCCCGCTACGCTCGCGCAAGGAAAGGAGGGGTATCAATAGGCCTATGATGTAGTGCAAGCACCGACTTGAAAATGCCAGGAGGCTAATGGTGCATTCAGCCAAGAAACGGCGGACTTGACACCCATGCAAAACATGGTCGGGATGCACATCATCATAGCTCCATGCTCCAGTACAACAAAGCTGAATGTCCGAAAGAGAATGCACAGCAGAGCGGCTCACAGCACGACGCTGCGCTGCCTGCTGTTGTTGTGGTGGGTGCGATTTGCACTTTTTTCGGGAGTATGTGTGGCCTTGTACATATACGAAGTACAACAACAGAGTAGTACTTCACAGCACGGCCGTCAAGTTGTGGAGCACGAAAAACAGGAAATCCACAAAACTGAGAAAGACGTCATACGTACATCATCGTACTCGTACTTAAACAAAGGGCAGGGGCGAAAAATGAAAATGAAAAAAATGGTCGGAAAAAAACGAAAATCAAGTGAATACGATATATTTATTCATTTTAAATTGAAAAAAAAAACGTTGGACCATCGGGTCTGTGATTGCGCCGCTTGAAAAAAAGTTCGGCAGCCGTTTGCGTTTTGTCAGCCTCAACGCTTTCCGCCCCTCCGCGATCACCTCGCCATCGATTCGGTCCGGGTCGAGCTCTACTGCTTCTCTGCCCCAGTGAGCCCCGTGGACCGCCTCGCGTGAAGCCCGGTGCTCACTGTGGTCCTCGTTCGCCCGCTCGACGATGATGGTGTTCAAACCGCGTGGCTGTGTCTCTGTAAATAATTTTGCTTCGAGAAATAAGCACCGCTTGAATGTTGTTTTACAAACGGAAACGACCCTTATAATTTCGAACATACTCAATGGATAAGGTCAGACAAAGCCCCTTCGTGCTTCACTCGTGTCTCGATGGACACGCCACGCCTAGCCTCGAAAAAGGCGACCGCGCTCCTTCCGCCCCCCCCTCTACTGGCCAGCGCCTTCCCATACCGGCGATGGTGCCGCTGCCGTGCTCTCTGGGTACACGCACGAACGCAATGCCAAAAATAGAAAAAGAGGCTCTAGCAAGAAGTAGCAATGAGGCGCGCGAGCGCGAAGCGCGAGCCTTTTTTCTTGGTTTTCCACGGGAAAAAACTATTTATAGAGGATTGCGTTCTGCGTAGAAACCCATGTAGCGTGGTGCGTTTCTAATTAATCTGTGTGCTTGTTTGCGACAGTCAACATCGACGTTTGTACACCGCATTCAACGTACACGGCACCAACGCGAGTCGCATCTTCTCTTCTTCGGGTCTTATCTACAAGTCTCATCTCCGAGTGAGGAGGAGCTCGAGGTTTTGTCTACGCCCGGCGTGGATCATAAGCTATTCGTTTGTCTACAAGCGGATATCTAGACTTCTACAGCAGCAAAAAAATATATCAACAATTCTGCGCCATCGGACTCTGTGCACGCACACATTTTAACGAAGTCTTCTCGTGCTGGTATCGCTGCAACTCGTTCAGAGTTGGTCGAGCTACGCGTAGGTTCGGCAACGTGTGTGTTTTACAGAAACATCGTACCTTTTTTATTTCAGGACGTTAAATGTCATAACGTTTTTTTTTTATAGAAGTTTAAAAATACGTCACAGCGATGAGTTTTTTTTGTTTTTGTTTTCGGAGTTCTACCTTCGGCGAAACTCCGAACTCTATACGACGTACGAGTAGGCAGATTATGTTTGAACACAGCAACGTTTGAGCCGTGTCCCTAAAACATGATGTAGGTGGTATTGTAAGGCCCATCCTCCTACTGGTGAGGGGAAGGGGAAGCTCTGCTGTAGATGTCGTACAGCAGTAGTTGTGGTGGCACCTGCTACGATACTAGGTGCGGCAACGTGTGTTTTCAAAGCTAGGCTGTGGGCCATGTTTTACAGGCACATCAATCGGAACGTAAAATATCACAACAAAGGCTTTTGTTTTTGGAGTTCTACCGAACGAAAACCAACTACCAGTGGCAGCTGACCAGTAGGCAGAGTGTGCCTGACCACAGCAACGTTTGGGCCGTGTCTCCAAGACATCATGTAGGTGGTATTGTAAAAGGCCCACCTTCCTACTGACGAGGGGACGGACAAGCTCTGCTGTAGATGTCGTACAGTAGTAGTAGTAGGAGTTGTGGTGGCACCTGCTACGTGTATCGGTTGTTGGACTTGTGGTCATCAGGGGACATCCTGGGTACATCCCCGGATATCATAGGTGGGTATGGATTTTGCGGATGGTATACCGGACGTGGGTCACAGGGGATACCATGGAAATTATACGTCCCCGGGGTTTCAGGTGTATGTGGATTATTATGCTGTCGGGTAAAACGGATTTGTGTTGTTCTGCTGTGATCATCGCCCACAGCAGTCGGTCTTCTTTTTCTTCTCTCTCTCGGACTCCTCTCTCACTGGGCTCTGCCCAGATTTGGGGTGTTCTTTCTTCAGGGTATAATACAATACACATCTTTTAACTCGTGTCAGCGAGGGTGGTCATCTCATTCAGGTCGTACAGCAGTGCTGGCCCTGGGTTGAGCGTGGTCCATCCGGTTTCCTCCCATAATTCTGCAGAATTCGCGACGGGGGATCGTTTGACACTCAGAAGTTTTCGAGTACGAGTGGTGGAAGTTGGATATCTTTTTCTCGTCCGGTATCGGCCGTGTGGATATTCGGAAATCTCAGGTATAGCGGTATCTTCTTGGGTTCTCTTCTTCGGGTCTTATCTACAAGTCTCATCTCCGAGTGAGGAGGAGCTCGAGGTTTTGTCTACGCCCGGCGTGGATCATCAGCTATTCGTTTGTCTACAAGCGGATATCTAGACTTCTACAGCAGCAAAAAAATATATCAACAATTCTGCGCTGAAAGATACGACGGCAGGTGAACCTATATCAACACAGGATTTTTCGAGCTGAAGATACAGCAGTGTGCTAAGTCAGCGAGGTGAGGCCACGTCTACTGTTGTCTAGAAGTCACCAGCATGGCTGATAAGGGTGTTACTTCTGGGGCTTTAAGAGTGCGTGTAGGTGATGACAGTGCGGGCAGTTCTGTTGCAGAAACTGGTGATACGCGCACCGATCGTTCCAAGCCAGAAAAATCCACATCTCGTTTGGGAGTTCCCCGGGCTGACACGCGCAGAGTACGAACCAGGTCTGTCAGCAGGCAAGATTATGCTGGTAGTTTGAGTCCTGGTCCAGAAACTAGTGATACGCATGGTGGTATAGCTCCCAGTAGCTTGCCGACTCAGGAGAACGCCGATGACTCGGCCAGAAATTCGGTCAGATATAGCCAGGTCGACGATGATGTTGATATCGCTCCAACCCGAAACACCAACACAACAAACGAGATCAATTATGAACTGCTTGTTGCTGCTATGAGACAAGGCTTGTCTCCTGCTATTAATAAAGGGACACTCCCCAAGCTACCCACAGCACAAGAGAGTGACATCCGTTCTTTCCTCGAAGCATTGGATAAGCTGGAAGACTTGAGGAGTTGCTTCGTTCGAGATCTGATCCCGTCCTTTGTATTACAGAGGGTTTGCGTCCAGGCAGAATATGCAGGTCGACATGCTAGTATTTCCGATGATGACCTCATGGAATGTCTGCACATATGTGCATATCCACAGCAAGCGCTCGATGGTATCTCTGTAGAAGAATCGCTTCGATCTACTGCTCGTTCGGTTCCCGTTGCAACAGACGCTGCTGACATGCGACGGTTCGTTGGGTCTCTATTTGACGCTATGTGCAAGTTTGTTGCCGAGTCAGGATCGGCCGACTTTTTTATGTATGATGGTGACGTTGATGGATCGTGGAAGGCAGCTCCGGCTCAACTGTTCACTCGTATCTTTTTGGATGCGTTATCACCTGACGTCTTCAGGCAAGCCTGCACATCTCGATTGATTGTTAACGATGAGCTATACTCTCGACCATTGCCATTATTCGTGATGGTAAGAAAGGAAGCTGAAAATTGGCCGAGAACACACCGATTGCTGAAGAATTCATCCATGTCAGCTGGTCGCAGGATGCAAAACAACCGTGATCACACTTCGGTGGAACATCGCGTTGAGTTATTAGAGATGGCCCCAGTCTGTCCCTGTCTTTTTCTGTCGTTTTTCCCCAAGTCCCTTTGGGCCTGTGGGTTCGCTCTGGGGGGGGCTGTGGTCATCAGGGGACATCCTGGGTACATCCCCGGATATCATAGGTGGGTATGGATTATGCGGATGGTATACCGGACGTGGGTCACAGGGGATACCATGGAAATTATACGTCCCCGGGGTTTCAGGTGTATGTGGATTATTATGCTGTCGGGTAAAACGGATTTGTGTTGTTCTGCTGTGATCATCGCCCACAGCAGTCGGTCTTCTTTTACTTCTCTCTCTCGGACTCCTCTCTCACTGGGCTCTGCCCAGATTTGGGGTGTTCTTTCTTCAGGGTATAATACAATACACATCTTTTAACTCGTGTCAGCGAGGGTGGTCATCTCATTCAGGTGGTACAGCAGTGCTGGCCCTGGGTTGAACGTGGTCCATCCGGTTTCCTCCCATAGACTGCTGTAGATTGTTTCGTCTTCAAATTATTATGCCGAATATCACTATCTACCATCGTGTTGGGGAACCAGGAGACACGTGTATACAACAGTTTGAGTACGAGTACAGAGGGTTCAAGTGCTAGACCGACAAGCCGAGCGTACAGTGACGCTGGCCCTGGCCTCATGTGTCCTACTGCTGCTGCTGTCGCTGCCGTTCCGTTGCTGTTGTTGCTGCGGCCGCCACAGCTGCAGCTGCTGCTGCTGCTGCTGTATGCTGTATGCGGTTGGTTATTTATTTTTTTCAAGAAAGAACCCAAACGGCACATATACGTAGATGTTCGTTCGTGTTTTGGTTCAGCACTCAGCACAGCAGTATCCCCCCAGCGTGATGCATCGCAGATTTGACTACTGCAGGTACCGAGGTCGCGCCTTATTACTACCAATTACTAGTATTAATAGAAGGAGGCGGTATCGAAGTGAGAGCTCTGAGAGGCCAGGGATGGGCAATCCCTGAGAAAGACAAACGTAAGTATGTCTATGGTATCATATGTGCTCTCTCGTAACATCATATTATTGGTGAACTTTTTGCAGCGTCCACCGTCCGCAGGATCAAGCCCCACGAGCGCACGCGAGGCCCTGCCCAGTACAAGCCAGGCCGGCGAGCACGATAACGGATACATCGCCCGAAGACGTTCACCGCCTCGCAAGACAAAGTCCCGAGACGCTCCTGAGGGGCGCATGTGGTAGATATTTTTGTGGGTCACAAGGTCTACAAACAGGGAATCACCCCGCACGGGACTGTCAGAAAATACGACATACGACGGCGAGCGGCGAGCACGTGACAAAAGCGCGTGGAATCCTGAAATAATAGCAGCCCCGTGAGACATGAGTTGGGCACGGCCGAGGCCGCCCTTGGCTGAGTAGGCAGAGTAGCGGTCGCCGAGCACGATGAGGGAGTTGCGGGCCGCCGGGGGGTCCTCATCGCGCGGTATCGCGAAAAGGGTTCAAATCTACGAGTACGTCTAAAGAAAAGTTGTTGAGCGCTTTCCGAGCTTCAGCCTGCAATTTCACATATCTACGAGTACATGCATGTATTTACAAGTTACTCTTCTTGTGTGCCGGTATACATATATATGAGCATGCTCTATATGTTCACGTGCTCACGGCTCACCTCAAAACTTCGGCAGGGTCCCCCCTCTCGCTGTATCTCACGGTCCCAAAGCATGCTCTCGAAAACATCAACATTCCGTGATGATCAGGGCGACTCCGAAGTAGCCCCCCCCGGGTGCAGCACGCCAGCACGGACATTTCTACCCTGTGCAGCAGCAGCTCCAACCGGGTGTACGGGGGAATGAGTGCCACAAGAAAGTGTCTGTTGCCCTTGCCAAAGGTGATATCAGCTTGTGATGGAGCAGCTCGGGTCAGGGTTAGGGGTATGTCTGGGGTTGGCTTGGTCTGGGTCGACGGGCGAGGTAGAAATTGACCACACACAGTCTGCACAAAACTTTTTGCAGAATGCTCCTGCACATAGCGCGGCATCCTGCACAAAAACATTTTTGCAGACGCGTCGTCCTCGATGCGTTATGTGCAGGTTGCATCTGCAAAAGTTTTTGTGCAGGCTGTGTGTGGCCAATTTCATGCTTGCCCGTCGACCCAGACCAAGCCAACCCCAGACACACCCCTAACCCTAACCCGAACCCGAACCCGAACCCCAAGCCCTTGGGGAGCACGAGGTCGGCAGGGGCAGCCACGCGGCTCCGCCGCGTGTTTTGATGGCGTTTTTCCAAAAACAAAATGCGGCACAAAAGGCCAGCCTCACACATTAAAACCAGCACCCTGCACAAAAACTTTTGCAGGTGCAACCTGCACACAGTACGCGTCTCGATCGAGGGGTGTTCTACGTGTCTGGATGGGATGTATCACCCAGCCGTTACGGGGTGGCGGTAAACGTACCTCATGGGGAACGTTCAGTGCACGTACCTCCAGACTAAAACCACCTACCAGGTATATACTACTACGACGTACCAGGTACTACGTACCTGGCAGGTACTTGTACGAGCATAGTGCAGTATATATACGAGTACCTGGTAAACACCAGAGCCGCTGCACAGCAGTAGCCCACGACGAGGGCGAAAGGGGTGGTGCAGAATGCCAAACACAGCAGCAGCACCTGCTATAGGGGATACTACAGTACTGTAACAACATTATAATCGTAGCAGTGTTTTAATATTTACATGCACTCATATATATGCACTCTGTTTGTTGTATGATTCCTCTCAATCGTATTACATTACAAATACATACATATCGTGCAGGTAGGTGCTACGAATGATAGAGCATTTGTTATATTTGAGGCGGGTATTAGCAAGCCGGGTAATACTTGCGAGTACCCGCGTAATTGGCAAATGGGATCGCCCGCTGAATGTATTCAAAAACACAGAGGGTGCAAGGGTACGTGCACTGCACGTACCTCATAAGGTACGTAAACCGCCACCCAACTATACGTGAAAGCACTCTTTATGCCAATGGATATTACAGGAAATCCCCCGAAATGGCATAGCAGAGTACCAAATTCCAAAGGTACCGGCATTCGGGAAAGTCCTCAGTTACAAAGCCCCCGCCGTCAGACATATTTTTTTGGGATTTTACAAAAAGGGGTACACCCCCCCTGCATCGTGACAAAAAGGGGGACATCGGTTTTCGCAGCCGGGTACGCCTATCTATGTACTCTGTCGAATTGACTCGAAATTAAAACCTGATGCGTTTGCCACACTCACATGGCATCTCCCTACCATCCACAGCGTTTTTTTTTTAATATATGTTTAGCGGGTGAACGAGAGCGATCAAAAGAGGGGTGTGAGCATATCCCCCTTTTCGTTATGCCTACGCGAGGGTATCCCCCTTTCCATCTACTTAGTTTGGGAAAGTCCCCCTTTTTACGTAACGTCCCCCTTTCTGTCACGCTGCGGAGAGATATCCCCCTTTCTGTGTCCAAAAGACCACGGGCAAGTGACCACTCCATGTTCTGGTTGTTGTGGCACGCCCAACAGACGACGTCTAATGTCGAAAAGACCAACGGCCCATATCTAGGCAAACGTGGTCAGCAGATCAGCATACGTGATGTACGTATATATCACAAATTATTCCGTGAGTACTCCCTGCACACCTTATACGAGAGAAGGTCCTGTGACAAGCACATCTGGTTTAGAATCAATCGTGGTTTTCAGGTGTGGCCCTGCAAAACAATGCATTACATTGGTTGGCGCCCTGTGCCCTGTGGTCCTAAAAAATCACCAACATACATACAAGTATACGCGTATATCAGGTACGTACCATGGCGTAAAGGAGAGGAGAGTCTTATTGTACCAAGAAGTGAGCTGTTAAGCTGTTCGGTCAGAGTGATGGTTAATATATTACTGAGTATACCGTTAATGCGCTGGGCCCTTGAATTGGTATTGACGACCGCCTCTTTCACGATAACCTCGCCGCCGGTGCTTGGTAGTGTCCCCCCTTTTGTTACGATATATGGGGGGTGTCCCCCTTTTTGTCAAATGCCCTATATAATTTCGCATATACGGAGTACTTACTATTAATAGGTATAGAGCGTATAGTGCATGCCTAAATATGTACGTATAGGTACCAAGTGGACTTTTCCCGGAATAATTTCACTTTTCACCTCCGGCCGCGGGTCTTTTCTCGCGCTATCGGCTGCGGGGCACGCGGGGGGCCCGCGTGTACGCCACGGCGCAAGTGCGGGTCCCGGCCGAGGCCCGACGGGCGTGCTCTGGGACTTCAAAGCCGCAAATTCTGGCAAATAACTCAGGGGAGGCGTTCCGACTTGACACCGCCTCGCAACTACTCTGAAAAACCTGACGTACGGCTGTTTTTTTATCCGTATGAATTTTGATGCTTCGTTTTTGGCCCGCCGCATAAACGGAACACACTATCAAAGTTGTTGATTCGTAAGAAACACACAGTATGTTGGCGTCAAAAATACATTTGCCACTGGGAAGGCCGCATGCCGAATCGATGTACAATACCTGACGCATGCTACGATAGAGGTGCACCATGTTTTTGCCTTGGAAGGGTGGTTACTTGAAGAGGCCTACACCTCATCCCAAAGTGATCATTAAGGGAGGAAAGTAAAAGTGCTATGCGATTGACAATCCCGTGGCTCAAGCAAACAAGAGACAAGATTTCAACAAAATATTGACAGTACGCCGATTTGGGGTTAAGAAACTCGATCTTTCAGGAACCATTTCGTTCGAAAAGTGATATCTCTATCGTAGCACGCATCACCTGGTAAAACAAAGCGCCGGATCTCAGCAGATCACGAGGTGCATTCAGACGTCGGAGATCGGCTCAATGTTGCGGCGATTCTCAACACAGTGCAACACTCTATTCATAAGTTGAAGAGAAGGACGAAGATCGTACGAAGCAATGTAAATCACACAATAAAACTCACACTGATATCTTGTCGCGAAGAAAAACAAACCACAATTTGCCCGTATGATATAGAGTGCGTGGACCGCTCATAGCGCAACATTATTTTGTCGGTCAAGGGTTTTTATGAGCGGAGTGAAATACACTAGCATGGTTACATTTGCTTAGTCAGCAGGAAAAACACGTACTCGAGCTTAAAATGTCATTGAGCGGGTGAAGACGCGAGAACCCTTTGCGTTAATCTTGTATTGGCATCGCGCGAGCCAACGTAGCGGGGCAAACAAACATTGACACTTGAAGTATTCGCCAAGTTGGGACATACCCACCGTTTAACGCTGACGGCCCCTGTCTTGCCGCAGCTGTGCCACAGCCAGTGGGTGTAAGAAGGGGAATAAAGCTGAACACGTTCTGGCACATTGAAACACCTTTTATAGAGCGGCCTGGTGGGCAAGCATCACCGAGCTGAAACCTGGAACAAAACCTACCGCAGTCAACCAGCCAAACACCAAAAAGGCGATGAAATTACAACACCAAAAAACAGAAGCCTGATGTAGCCGTAGAAGCCGAAGGAAAAACTCCGATTATGCCGCCCCCGCCAATCATTGAACTACAATTATACTTTTGTTACACAGTTCTGCGGTACGTGAACGCCGTTTGCTGGATTGCTCGGGCGTAGTAGGCTCCCTCGTCTAGTTCAGTGGTAAGACAGAGTGGCGGTGCCTGCTCATAGAGCCATCTGCCGTGCCTGCCGGCGTCTACGTTTTGGTCGCGCATGGCGGTTTACTGCTTGCCGCCGCACCGTTGCAACGTCACGAGCACGTTAGAAAAAAGTCAACAAAGACGGCCAATTTAAAAACATCCGCATACCCGACAGAAACCCTAAGGGATACTGCGGAAGGTACAAAAAAGGTCTGCATCAAGAAATTCACGAGTTACTCGGTCTTGATGTGTACCGTAGATGATGCTCCCAGCGCGACCCGCGGTAAGACTAGCGGCAAAGCCCGCCAGCAGCGCTTGGCAGACGCTTCGCGATCGTCGGTGTCGTCAACGGCGCTCCTGTCGACGGCTCGAACAGCCCGCGCCGAACGTTTGCGGCTGACGGTTACGTTGATATCTCCATCATCTTGCTTGCAGACCACCGCCGCTTTTCTGGCTTCGACAAGCACGGTGAGTGGCTCCCTGCAGGAGCCATGTGACCGCCTCTTGCCGCGGACCGTAACCATACCGTCATCATCGTGTTTCCTGCAGTACGCAACCATTTTGGCGCCTATGACGCTAGAGATTGCCGACGCCCTGCATGTTTTGTGTGCACATCTATCGAGTAAGATGCTAACCATTCCGTCCTCAGCATGCATCTTGCAGAATGCCGGCTCCTTGCTGTCCTTCCTGTTGAAGCTCGGCAGCGTGGTGCAAGAGCCGTACGAGCAGCGATTCTTGACGACATCCACCATGCCCTTTCGAGCGTGTTGCTCGCAGAACGCCGGCTTCATGCTGCCCTCGATGTTGAAACACGGACGCTTGACGCACGTGTCATATGAGCAACGCCTGCTCACGATGTTCACCATGCCAATCGGAGCATGAATACCGCAGAACACAGCCTCTTTGCTGCCCTCTACACCATACGTCGCTTCCGTTGGGCACGAAACGTGAAAGCACCGTTTGTTAGCGACGTAACTCATGCCGACGTCAGCATGCTCCTGGCAGAAGGTCGGCCTGTTGCTGCCTTTGAGGTTGAAGCTCGCCGACTTGACGCACGACCCATACGAGCAAGTCGGGCTGTAGACGTTAACCATGTCGCGCCGAACATGTTGCCGGCAGAATGCCGCCACGTTTACGCCTGCGACATTGAAGCTCGGTAGTCTCGAACATGTACCATCTGAACAGGTACTCCTCTTGGGGATGATAACCATGCCATCGTGAGCATGATCCTTACAGAACATCGGAGTTTGTCTGTCCTCGATATTAAAGCTAGGCGACGCCACGCACGAACCATGAGAAGAAGTTATGCTGTGGGTGTCCTCCATGCCGTCTCCAGCGTGTAGCTCGCAGAAGACCGGTGCTTGCTGCCCTTGACATTGAAACTCGGGGGCGCGTCGCATGGAGCATGTACACACTTCCGGCGAACGTTCACCATGCCACCCCGAGCATGCTCCGGACAGAAATCTCCCGATGCCATACCAGGGAGGTTGAAGGTCGGCGATCTGAAGCAGGAGGCATGTAAACAACTGTGATTGGTGTACACGCTCACCATGCCGCCCTCAGCGTGCATCTTGCAGAATAACGGCGTCTTGCTGCCGACGGCGCCGAAACTCGGCAGCGTCACGCATGAGTCGTGTGCGCACCGCTTCGTGAAGATGTGTACCATGTCGTGTCCAGCGTGTTGTTTATAGACCAACGCGGCTTTGCTGCCCTTTAAACCGTACGTGGCGGGCCCAAGGCATGACTCATACGAGCAACGTTTGGTCGCGACGTTCATCATGCCGGTCTCAGCACGGTTTTTGCAGACCACGGGTGTTTTGCTGCCCTCGACAGCGAAGGCAGCTTGCGTCGTGCAGGACCCGTGCGAACACGTGGGGGCCCGCACATTAACCATGCCGTCCTCAGCATGCTGCTTACAGAAGACCGGTGTCTTGCTGCCCTTGACGTTGAAGGTCGGCACGGTGATGCACGAATCTTGTGAGCACGTCTTGGTGTGGACGTTCACCATGCCGTTTCCGGCATGTTGTCTGCAGAATTCAGCCGTCTTTGCGCTTGCAAGGTTGAAGGTCGCTGGTCTCCTACAGGTGCCGTGATAACAAATAGTGGTCGGGGTCTTTACCATTCCGTCCTCGGCATGAATGTCGCAGAACGCCGGCCACTTCCTTCCGTCGACGTTAAAGATCGGCAACGCCGCGCAAGAATCACGTAAGCAGGTCGTGCTGTGTACGTCCTGAGCCCCGTCTCGAGAATGTATCTTGCAGAATGCGGTCTCCTCCATGCACGCGACATCGCAGACTCGCCTTCTTGAACAATGGTGGTGTGAACAACGCAAGTGGTGAATGCTCACCATGTCATCTGCCGCGTGTTCCTCGCAAAACAATGTCGTTTTGCTGCCTTCGGCATTATGTGTTGGTCGCTTGGAGCATGTATCATGCCGGCAACGCTTCGACTTGACGTCGACCATGCCGCCGTCAGCATGTTGCTTGCAAAACACAGCGACGCGACTGCCCTCGACATTGTATGCCGGCTGTTTCGTGCATAAATCGTGTGAGCATCGCTTGTGTTTGACGTTGACCATGCCGCGCTCGGCGTGTTCCACGCAAAACAAGGGCTTCTTCTTGCCCGCGAAACTGAAGCGCGGATGCTTTGGACAGGGTGTCCGTGCACACCTGTTTCGGACGTTGACCATGCCGTCCGCCAGCCAAGGCCCGCAAAACAAAGCGCCTCAAACTAGGCTCCCAAAAACAAAAGAAGGGTGGCTGGCCTTACAAGGCCATGTAACAGGGAGGGACGCTACTAAAAACCCACGTCACCAGCCCTCCGGCAGCTAGGCCCAAGAACGGCCGGCCGCACTTTCCCTCGACGTAACGGTGGACTCGTGCAGACGTCCGGGAGCAAACCTGCTTCACACACCAACCCCTCAACGTAGCGCTGACCAGTACGCCCGTCTGCAGTGCCGCCGCTCGCTCCGCTCGGCCACACGAACACCTACCTACCTGCACACAGACACAGACACAGACACCTTTCAGAATGCCGGCGGAACCGCTACTAATAATAGCACTACAGTGATACACCTTCGCAAGCCCCTCAGCGCCCCAACTATCGTACGCGCGTCAGCCATGTTTGCCTTTGCTTGCCTTGTGTATCGAGCAGCAACGGCGTGTGGCGAAAATCATAGCAGCCGATCGTCAATTCAAAACATAAAAAAACAAGCACTTTTCCCACTTCCCCTCCCTCTTCTCCCCCCCCCTCCCCAATTTCCAGTAGTTGCAACTCTCTCCAGGTAGCATTCGTTGATCTGATACCCGGAGAAAGCGCTACTCGATGGTTTGCCTCCTCCCCCCCCCCACCCTTTCCCCCCTCCTCCAATCGGCCTCAATGATTTATAGCCCCCGGTGCAATCACGTGCCGGTCGGCCCAGTTAAGTCACACACTATCAGTCCTTAAACCTTCTCGATACACCCATCTATCCGTCAGCAAGCAACCAATCATCATGTACCACGTGACATACCGCACCGTATCATACTGTACCATAATATACCGTATCAGACCGTACCGTACATCCGTATCATACCGTACCATACCAAAGCATACCGTATTAGACCGTACCGTACCATATATGTATCATACTGTACCATACTGTACCATACCGTATCAGACCGTATACCGTACCATGTCCGTATCATACCGTACCATGCCATATCATACCGAACCAGACCGTACCGTACCATAATATACCGTGCCATACCCTGGCCGCGACGAACAGCCTATCTACTTCCGGATACTGCCTCTCCGCTTTAAGCCGTCCAACACAGACAGGGCTCGCCAAAAACGAGTCTCGTCAGAAAACAAAACCCCCGGAAACGCTGCAGCGTACTCTGTCCTATGCTCAGTCTTTTCCTCCGGCTATGCACGCACGCCTGCCACCCCAGCTACCGCTGCTGCCGCCACCACCACCATTTGCACTCAGCCGGGAGACACCCTCTCACCAAGCAAGGCCCAAAGCAAGGAAATCCCCGCTTTTCCTCAATCTCCTGCCACACAACAGCAAGGACTTCCCGCTTTTCACCATCCTTCAACCTCCCAAAAACATCCCCCATCCCCCCTTCCAAAGACATCGTCAACAACAGAAGCAGTCAACAAACATCCCTTCCTCCTTGTAAAGACCCCATCCTGGTCAAAACCAGAAGCAGAGCCCATCACGCACCCCTCCGTATTGTAAAGAGCTCGCGAGAAAAAAAAAACGCCCCCCCTCTCGTGTTAAAACCGTACCAAAAACAAAATAACGCCTCGACATGGT
Organism: Saccharina japonica; assembly: GCA_008828725.1. Taxonomy (NCBI): domain Eukaryota; class Phaeophyceae; order Laminariales; family Laminariaceae; genus Saccharina; species Saccharina japonica. The sequence continues at coordinate 176,969 of MEHQ01003359.1, forward strand.
AATAACTATTGCCACCGAAACTACCTCCTCTTTATCTTCATAGCAACATTTGTCACGCCCCCCCCCCCCCGAAAAAGCCAATAGCAAACACAGTAAAAAAAAAGTGGTACGAAAAAAACGCAAAAACGAGGACGATAGACTCAAACCAATCAACCACGTCGAGAAATGCGCATGCTTCTACTCCGAAGACTCCGAAAAAAAAAAACCAAAGGTAAAAATAATTGTGACGTGTAATATATATAGGCGAGGGAGGGATCTAGCTGCGCCAACTAACGCCCCCCCCCCAACCCCGCCCCGTCAACACCCCTTCTCGTGCAAACCCAGAGCGAACATCTACCGCAGGGAAAACAAAAATACAACTCTAAAGGAGGAGTAGAGGTGGCGCGTATGGGTGACGGGTCTGGCCTCAAGCGCTAACCCCCCCCCCTCCCCGCCAAGCACCCCTTACCCTCTTCTCGTGCAGACCCAGAGCGAATGTCTACCGCAGGGAAACCAGAATAACCGCGCAACAACAAGCGAAGCCGTTTATGGTGGGAAAGCAATAGGCACATGAGAGTCAAGACAAAAAAAAAGTATCTTACGTACCACAGGAAAAATAAAAATACCCGAGAACAAGCGACACAATTGGACCAACACAATTGACAAACCTACACGGCACACTTGAAAAAACAGCACACACAGTGACTGCCTGCCTGCCGCCCGCCCGGTAGCCCGCCCGCCGCGAGTCCGTGCGCTTTACTTCAACGCCTCGCTCGGCAACGTCCCCCTCCCCCCTTCTCGTGCAAACCCAGGGCAACACCACCACAGGAAAAAACAAAAAATACATCTACATACGTAACGAAACAATTGGACGGACACAATTGACACGATGACACAACAACTGATGCACATTTTTTTTTTTAATTTCACATCACAAAAAGCGCCACCGCTGCCACTGCCACCGTTTCCTGGGCCTCGCCCCCCGCGACGAGTCGACGCGCTCCGCAAAACGACCCCTATTTTTTTCAACAGAGACGTGTACTTCGGAGAAAAGGTGCTGCTGCTGCTGCTGCTGTTGCGCCTCTTGCTCCCGAGGTATATAGCACTCGCCCAATACCTAATACCCGACCCCCTCTCTATTAGCAGCAGGAACGGTGCTCCGTCTCGAAAAGGGATGCGTGGCCAATGGTCAAATCAAATGACAACGACAAGCAACAGATGAGTATCCCCCCCCCCGAACAATGTCGGCCCGGTCGGTGAATACCCAACGTGCTCCGTCCCAGCATTGTAGGGGTGCGAGGGTCTATGGCCGTGTGACTGCGACCATGCATGACATACCCCCCCCCCCCCCCCCTCCCCCTTCCCCACCGCCGCCCGTTCCGTCCTCGAGAAGGCCACACCGCTGGCGAGCCTTCAAAACAGAGACTAGATAAATCAGCCGAGACATACCAGTAGTTCACGACTAGCCTCCCACCTACATTATACAAGCTAGTCGAACCTACCTACTGTGGCTCACGACTACTAGTAGTCTCCCACCTAGATTAGACAAGCCATTCGAACCAAGCTCACGGCTAGCCTTCGACCGAGATTAGACAAACCAGCCAAGGCTGCATACACCCTCACAAGACTGTGTATAGCCTACCTTTCTATCGAGATTCGTTGAAACCAGTCAAGGCTATACTTCGTATGCGAGTACCTCACGACGAGCTCTCCACCGGCATTATGAAAATCACAGAGGAAGCTACCTCGCACCGAGTCTTCCACCAAATATTAGAATAGAGAAACCAGCCGAAGCTTCCACAGCATCAGCAGCAACAGTAACACTCCGCCCGAGAAGCTGCACCGGCTTCAACACCCCCGTTTTCTCCCTCGGGTCCCCCCGCCCCCCCTCCCTGGCCTTTCCAGGCCTTCCAAACGTCGAACAAACCTCAAACTAGAGCGCGTCTCAAGCCACCCTCATGCCCCCGCCATCCCTTCTCGAACCCGCTCCCTGCCACCCTTCGCATGAAATCCCCCTGACTCCGCCCCCCCCCCCACCCCCCGATTCAAACCCATCTCCCTCCCTCCCTCCTTCCCTCCCTCCCACCAAATAAACTCATCTCTCTCCCATCGAATCCACCTCTCTCCTCCGACATCAAATCCACTCCCTTCACTTTCCATCAAACGCACCTCCCTTCCTACACATGAAATCCACCTGCTTTCTCTTTTTCCGAATCAAATGCACCCCACTCCGACCACATGAACTCCACCTCCCTGCCTCCACCCCCCCCCCCCCCCCCCCCCCCCCCCCCCATGAAATCCACCTCCCTCCTCCCTCCAAACCCACCTCCTTCACCCACCCCGACCCTCAATCCCACCTCCTTTCCTTCCCACCAAAACATCCTGCCCACGCGCCCACAGGCTCATCTCCTCAAATAAAAAACTCCCACCCTCCCTCCCTCCCTCCTGCCAAATCCACCTTCCCTCCTTCCTTACTTTCTCTCTCGAGCCCTCCTATATCAAAGCCAGCCCGTCCTCGCGCCCATAGCCCTCGTCTCAGCGCGGGGCGACCTCTTGTTCCCCTGCGGCGACCTCATCCCCCCTCCCCTGCTACTGTCTTCCCTAGCAATGCCGCCAAACCGAGACCTAGTGGTGTTGATACCCGAAGCCGAGTGACCCCCGCCGCTGCCACCCGAGGTGACGGAACGGCCTTCGGCAGAGCGAGGAGATGCAGCGGTACCGCGACGCGGGGGGGGCTCTCCGTTTCCAGCGCCACCGTTGCCGTTTCCGCCGTGGCCCCAGGCGGTAGCCTTGGCGAGGCGGCCGCTTATGTTGCTCGCGGCCGTGCTGGCGCTGATGCCCGAGCGCGCGGAGCGGGCTGATCTAGCCGACCGAACAGACCCCTGGACACACACACACAAACAAAAAAAAAAATGCAGCAACGTATGTTTTGCTTGGTTAAAAAAAATAAAAATAAGGTTCGTCTAATAACAAAAAAATGACTTGGCGTATGCAATTTGCTGAAGCTTCTCACTTAAGGCGCTCCATAACCTCACCCAGTAGAAAAATTGCCTTTAAAATAAAATAAAAAACGCCAACTTACTCAACCCACAGCGGGGCAAGCAAACTCGCACAGGCTAGGCCTATAACGAAAACATAAATCGAGTAGTGGCCCCTCAGTAGTGCTGGTATGTGCCAGCAGGAAAAAAAAAACGGCACTATTTGCGCAAAACCGGCACTACTCCGGATTAAGGAAATACCACTATGACCCTAAATATAGGCACCATTTCAATTACATGTCAGTATACAAACGTTGCTTATATTCCGGGTCAGAGTGGTACATACATTTTATTATGGAAATTAACAATTGTGCCAGCCAAAAATACCGGCGCTACTCCGACAACCAGCGCTACTCAACCGGCCCTATTCAACCAACCGGCCCTACTGACAGGGTCCACCACTACTGCGAAAAAAAAACGAACGGCGTTGATATAGAATAGATAGATGTTCACCAGTGAGAAACGATTTGGCCCGACCCTACAGCAGTGCTACACCTACACCCCTTGTCCTTAAACGCTTCAAGCTATTGATACGGGGGGCGGGACGCATGCTACGATAGACGTGCGTCCTGTTTTTTCTGAGTTCCTCACTTAAGGAGCTCCATATGTCGCCGAAAAATTGGATTTGGAGAAAAATAAAAGGGCTGCCGGATGCGAAATCTCATGACCGAGGTATGCTCTGAAACATTATTCGTCACAAAAATGAAAGTGCGACGAATTTGGGTTAAGGAGCCCGATCGTTCAGAAAACGATTCAGCCAAAAAGTGCTACCTCTACCGTAGCACGCGTCGGGGGGTCATAGTCAATAGGACCTACGTACGGTACATACATTTTTACTGACAATACCGTATATGACAGTGTATATCACACCCCCTGGGGTGAATTTCAAAGCCAATTTTCTCCCTAACCAGGGGGGCACAAACGACGAAAAAGGCGGCTTTCGGAGCATCTCGTCGAGATCTTTCCAAAGACGGGTCGCTCGGGGTTAACGCTCGACCGGTCGTCGAGCAAATCAGCGTTGAAAATCGTCCGAGGGGGTGTGGTATACAGTGTCATACACGATATTTGGTCCCTATTTACTATGGCCCTCCGTATGTGGATACCGTGCGATGCTTACATCGTCCGAGGCGGGTGATCGAACGCCGACGCCTCCTCTAGCCGGGACCTTGCCGACTCTGGCGGATGCAAACATATCGCCGCCGGCCTGGATTGAAAAAAAGAAAAGGAAAAAAAGGAAACGTGGGAGATCGCGAGGGGGCACATATATACGTGTCAGGACAAGAACGGTATCCTAAGGTGACAAAACGTTAATGGGTACTGGGTAGTCTACTAAAGCACTAGTTGGTGGGAGTTGGGCATTTGGTTAGGCAGGTGTCTGTGTGCTGGGGTGGCGCTTTTGCAAAGCAACGCCACGCAGAGCAGAGCAGAGCAGAGACGAATAGAGAAAAGAGCAAGGCAAGGCAAGGCAAGGCCAGGTCATGCCAGGAAAACAAGGCAAAGCAAAGAAAGCAAACAAAAACAGGCCCAAACCAAAGAGCAGAACGAGCAACAAAACCAAAGCAAAGCAAAGAGAAAACAAAAAAACAAACGCACCCCCAAAACGTATGCAATCCACACACACTAAACCAACGCAACCCAAAAACCCATCCAAAACCCAACCCAGTCAAATCAAACCAATCAAAACCCAAATCAACCCAACCCAACTCTTCAAGCAATCATCACCTGCTTCCGAGCGTTAAGGGCCTCGGTCTTCTGACGGCCAGCCTTGTACCTCCTCAGCAAGCGCCGGCGATCGCCACCCTTGCTCTTGAACCACCTCGCCAGCTCCCTCAGGTCCGCCTCGGGCATGTCCTCCACCGCCCGGGGCATTTGCGAGCTGTCATGGCTCATCTAGTATTGGGGGGGTGGTGTTGTCCACTGGGGGGGGGGGTGGGGGGGGAGGAGGGGAGGCGTGTCGGCAATAAGGGGGTTAGGGGTAATGGGTTATGTTCCTTTACTGCACCCATTATTTTGAGTGGCAAAAGTGCTTATACGAGTAAATTTGGGACCATTTATTGGTAAAAATGAAAGAATGTACACGCCTGACAGACAGATCGCCACCTACAGTTAGTAGATCTAGATAATCAAGATCCGAACCTGCCGTTAGAAGATATTGTGGAGGGTATGTATGTATGTAAAGAATACAAGATCCAATCCAGGTAAAACGCTATACTACAGTAGATCATGCAGGTTGCAGGTCTCGCTATAATAGGCACTCGCGCTGGTTGGGTACGAGGATATTTGTTGTCGCAACTGGCGTCAATGGTGTGCGTTTTTGGTGGGAATGGATGACAAAAACAAATCGACCGTTTTTCCTCGTTTTTTTTCGTTTTGGGAGATTCTGATCGTCGGACGGATACACGGATTTTCGGGCACGCGAGGCTGAAAAGGAGGTAGGCCCCATTGTGTGGCGCCGTCGGAAATTAGGAAACCCCCTTAGCTCATAATTCTAAAAATATATAAGCGTGCCAAGATAGGGGTAGCACTTTTCTGCCTTCTGAGGAAAATACTAATATCTCTGCCTGGTGGGGATTCTCAACTGAGGCACCACCACCCAATAAGACATGCCTTATCGTGTGTTTTTACCATAAAAAATCCGTTACAGACCTAAATAAGCCTTGGGATTGATTGCTCATCGGCGTAAGGTTGAGTGTGCATTTCATTTTAAGGCCAGATTTTGGGTGAGACATAAGGGCTCCTATACTATAATCGAGTGAGGAGCCTGAAAAAAATGTGTAACATGGTCCACGCCTTACCTTAACCCTTTCAGGACTGCAGTCCCATTTTGGGGACAAACCACTCTAATTCTAAGTAATGTGTCCCCAAAACGGGACTCCAGTCCTATAAGGGTTAAGTAAAAACAAAACGTGCTGTAAGGGGGTAGGTAGCTTATGAGGCAAAAAAATATTACTGACTATTGGTGTGACTATTATTAATAGAATGACTAATTAGTATGCTCCTCAACCCAATATCGTTAGAATATGTGCCAGTAGCGTTCTACAAGAATATTATTCGTGACACACCCTACAGGGTTTTGAACTACTACTGTTCATCCGTTTGCACTTTTACAGTTCCTGAAAAGTAATGGTGCTAATGACATACTTATAGTAGTACTAATGACTTACTGATAGTGTTAAAGACTTACTGTTAGTACTAAAGACTTACTAATAGTACTAATGACTTACTGATAGTACTAATGACCTACTAACAGTACTAATGCCTTACTAATAGTACAAATGACTTACGAATAGTGCTAATGACTCACGAATAGTGTTAATGACTTGCTCATAGTATAGAGCTCCTTAAGTGAGTAAAAGCCTCAGCACAATAGCGCGCGTAAAACCACGGCATAAAAAAACAGCAAGACCAACCCAACAGCAGCAATAACCAACAGCGACCTCGACATGAACGACAACAACAACCCCAAGAACAGCAACAACAACCAACAGCAGCATCAGCATGAACAAGAACAAACAACCCCAACACAAACAATCCCCAAATAAATAAATAAAAAACTCGCGCTCCGATCCCGACGACTCACCCCGCTGAGGTCCGAGCAAACCGACTGCGTCTCCCAGTTAGCATCGCCCGACATATCCGGCGCACCCTGCTCCAGTTTAGCGATCTCGTCCACGAGCTTGCGGAGATCGGCGACCTGCTGCTCCTGCCTCTGGCACTTGCACATGAGTTCCATTCGCTCCGCCTGGAAAGCACACACACGCACGGTACGGGCCCCACAAAAAAAGCACCACAAAGATAAGCAAACCGTACTGCTGTGGAACCTTATATAATAGTGTTCTTCCCCTTTNTTTACTGATAGTACTAATGACCTACTAACAGTACTAATGCCTTACTAATAGTACAAATGACTTACGAATAGTGCTAATGACTCACGAATAGTGTTAATGACTTGCTAATAGTATAGAGCTCCTTAAGTGAGTAAAAGCCTCAGCACAATAGCGCGCGCAAACCACGGCATAAAAAAACAGCAAGACCAACCCAACAGCAGCAACAACCAACAGCGACCTCGACATGAACGACAACAACAACCCCAAGAACAGCAACAACAACCAACATCAGCATCAGCATGAACAAGAACAAACAACCCCAACACGAACAATCCCCAAATAAATAAATAAAAAAACTCGCGCTCCGATCCCGACGACTCACCCCACTGAGGTCCGAGCAAACCGACTGCGTCTCCCAGTTAGCATCGCCCGACATATCCGGCGCACCCTGCTCCAGTTTAGCGATCTCGTCCACGAGCTTGCGGAGATCGGCGACCTGCTGCTCCTGCCTCTGGCACGTGCACATGAGTTCCATTCGCTCCGCCTGGAAAGCAAACACACGCACGGTACGGGCCCCACAAAAAAAAACACCACAAAGATAAGCAAGCCGTACTGCTGTGGAACCTTATATAATAGTGTTCTTCCCCTTGGGCTAAATTAATTAGTCCACACCAGCTTAAGTAGCTAATTATTTCATTCCATTCACCCCCATCCACACTATTACTTAGATATTATATATACGAAATATATACCGTCTTTACAATTAATAATTAAATCGGTATATACTGTCGCCCACTGCGGATACTGCAAGGTAACCATTGATCTATACATATATACGTATATATACTTAGTTGTACCTGAATGTTGAAATATTTTATATTTTCAAACTGTGACACCCTCCTTAACCCCTTTCGTACTGCAGTACCGATGTGGGGACAAAACACTTGGAATTAGACTGAAATGTCTCTCCATGTACAGTGCAGTACTAAAAGGGTTAACAACCTTGAGCATGTAGTATCACTTTGACCCGAAAAATAAGCACCATTTCGATGAAATGTTAATACACAAACGATGCCTATATTCCGGTTCAGAGTGGAATGTGTGGTGCCTGTGGTATTAATAGAATTTGGTGTAGAGCTCGCCTCACCGAGCACATTTCACTAATCCAAACTTTTCCATAGCGTCCCTCAAAGAGCCAGGCTTGTGTTCTTATTATGCTTTGCAGTAGCCTTAGAAGGTTATTTCTTATGCGTGGGCTGTTACTGTAAATGAGGGAGGGGATGGGATGGGGGCGGTGTAAAACGCTGGTCTTCTCACGTGCCCCGTATCATGATTTGTTGACATCGATCCCGTTTCTTTGTTTGGACTTATATACGTGTCTTGATCGCATTTCCAGTGTGTGTTCTTCGATGTTTTTACCCCTAGTGTTCTCTCCCTTTCGCTAAATTAATGAATTTCCCCCATTACCCATACCACTTACCTTAAGAACCGGTCACCCGTTTTTGGGGACAAACTACTTGGAATTAGTGTGGGATGAGTTTTGCAGTTCTGCAAGGATTAACGGTCTGGGTACTACAGTACTATAAAATATATCGTCACCGATTTTAGTAGTTCTGGTCCATTTGGTATATGGTACTGTTGCATACAGTTGTCGTCTGTACACCAATACGAAGTACGAATGGGGTGGGGGTGGCGACGTCGCTGGTCCTGCTTATTGTAGTCGTTTTATGACCGTTTCGTTGCATGAACTTGATTCGTTCGGTCCTGTCTTTCTTGTTCAGTCCGGTGGTGGTCGTGTCTCTTGCTGCTATACCAAGCAAGCACTATTGTATCCCTCGTATTTAGATATTAACGTTGCTAACCGCCAAGATTTATCCACAATACTCCATTTGTTGTCCTTGCTCCCTCCTTCTTCCCAATATGCACTCTTTACGTTCAATTCTTAAGTCCTAAGTCGCATTCAAGCTCCATCCCCACGCCATCGGTGTGGGTCTGTCACCCCCCCCCCTGCTCCTCCTCGCTTCCTGGCGTTCCCTGAGCTGGAGTATGAATGTCACATGTATTGCCATAAAAAAAAAACGACAGCAATCGCAGCAGTACCACCAGCAGTACCACCACCGACACCCCCCCCACCACCACTCCCACCACCAGCAACAACACCCCCCTCCTTACGTCCGGAAAGCGTTTGTTTGTTTTTGAAGGGGTAGCGACCAAAACAAAGATTAAAAAGTTTACGTACGAGCAGCGGAAGCGCCCACTATGGATGCGTAGAATCGTGTTGCAACCATTGGAACTCGGACGCCAAAAAGCAACGTAGCTGCCGTTTTTGCCGAAATTGTCACTTTTCCTGCAGTCATTTTTTTATCCACGTCAAGTCTCAACAAGGGTCAAGAGATGCATGCATGTGGGACGCTTACACCGATAAAATATCCACGTCTGCATGTGGGACGCTTACACCGATAAAATATCCACGTCTGCATGTGGAACGCTTACACCGATAAAATATCCACGTCTGCATGTGGGACGCTTACACCGATAAAATATACAACGTCTATTTCGACACCTCTTTCCTTGCGAACACCAAAAAGGTGCGGGGGAAATGCATGTATGCATGCATGCGTCATGCATGCATGCGACGCTTACATCTAGCTGCTCCTTGAGGCTGTCGATGTTCTGCTGCAGCCTCTCGCACTCGGCGTCTCTCTCGCAGCGGCTGTCTTCCAGCATGCCCTCGAACCGGTCTGCCCTCGCCTTCTCCATTTCCACGGCCCTGATATGATAGTACCGTGCCATGCCGTGCCGGTCCGGTTCGGTTTGTTGGGTTACGTTGGTTTCGTTTTGTTTGGCGTGAGTTCGTGTTGTTTATTGTTCGGTTCGGTTCGGTTCGGTTCGGTTCGGTTCGGTTCGGTTCGGTTCGGTTCGGTTCGGTTCGGTTCGGTTCGGCTCGGTTCGGTTCGGTTCG
>MEHQ01003359.1:186794-261375 GCA_008828725.1 Saccharina japonica
GGGGGGGGGGTGTACTTCATTTTCATGCATGGCCGTAGTCGTATGACCATAGAAAATCGGGGAGGGGGGGGGGGAGGAAAACAAAATAAACAAAGTTCAGTCAACGGACGGCAGGAACAGCCTCTCGAAAAACGAAAAAAAGGAAACGGAAAGAAAAAAAACAAAACAGCAACATAAGCACAATTGCCAATAAACAGCATGGGAGTACACATATGCAGGCGTCCATGACATCAACAAAACAAGACATCCATCCGCATCAGCAACGGCAGCATCGATGTATATACACGACAACAACAGACACCAAGAAAACCAACAACAGCACCATCACCCACAGCACAGCAAGCAGCCAAGCAACAACACCGACAAGGCCACCACCACCACCAACAGCAGGCAACACCATCGCCAGTATCACCATCAGCACGACCAAAACCACCGCCGTCAACACCAAAAGTATCGCAAAATCACCACCAACAACAAAAACATCATCACCACCTCCACCACCAAAACCACCATCAACAACCATGAAGCAATAACTGAACACCACCAACACCGGCAGCACCACCAATGTCTCACCTTGGTAATCTCCTCCTCCTTCCGCTTGGCCCTTCTCCTCAGCCTGTCAATCTGCTCCTGCTGGTCCTCCGCGAGCCTGGACAGACTGTCCCGGGCAGCTACCGCGTCGTCCAGGTTAGCCTGTGTACAGCACAACGCCACAACAGACAAACCAAAAATTACAACAACAAAAAATCAAGAAGAAGAAAAAAACGACGAACGAATGATACAGAGTGGCATCACAAAATCACCAAAAAACAAATTTTACTGAAAAAATATTGTTCAACAAAACCAACAAACCCCCCTCCCTGCCCCTACCACACCCACTACCATACCCCGAACAGCTCTACTCTTACCCCCGGCACCCCACCAGCACCACCACCACCGCGGAAGCTCCGCCCACCAACACCATAGCACGAACATATATGTTCCCGTATGTTTATACACCACATTTTGGTTATAATTACTACCTGGTACCTGGTACATATGGTCCCCCCACAACATGAATGGTTGCTAACCTTAAGGTCGTCACTTCCGAGAGCCTTGGTCCGACGAATAGCCGCCACCTTTTCCCAGAGGTGCTTCACCGTCGCCACCTTCACCTGCTCACCAGAAAAAAAAAGGAAAAAAAACAATAACAGCAACAACAACAACAACATAACACAACACACGATGAAAGAGAGGTGTGTTACAGGTCGAAAAACAAACACGACACGACACGACACGCCACGACACGACACGACACAACACGACATAACACAACAAAACACACGATGAAAGAGACGTGTGTTACAGGTCGAAAAAAAGACACGACACGACACGACACGACACGTCACAACACGACACAACACGACACAACACGACACAACACGACACAACACGACACGACACAACACGACACAACACGACACGACACAACACAACACACGATAGAAACAGCAGCAGTGGACACACCCTGCACTATTAGTCAGTAATAGTCGGCACTACCGTATATGACAGTGTATATATATAGATCACACCCCCTGGGGTGAATTTCAAAGCCAAATTTCTCCATAACCAGGGGGGCACAGACGACGAAAAAGGCGGCTTTCGAAGCATCTCGTCGAGATCGTTCCTTAGACGGGTCGCTCGGGGTTAGCGCTCGACCGGTCGTCGAGGGAATCAGCGTTGAAATTCGTCGGAGGGGGTGTGGTATACACTGTCATATACGGTAAGCAACTATAGGAACTTTAACTCCAGCCCCAAACCTAACTAACCCTAACTCAACGGTTGGTGGTACTTATAAGCGAGGACGCGTGCTATGGTAGAGGTAGCACTTTTTGGCTGAATCGTTTTCTGAACGATCGGGCTCCTTAACCCAAATTCGTCCGACTTTCGTTTTTGTGACGAATAGTTTCTGAATATACTTCGGACATGGGGTTTCTCATTCGGTAGCATTTTTATTTTCCTCCAAAATATTTTTTTTCGGTGAGGTATGACGCTCCTTAAGTGAGGAGCTCAGAAAAAATATGGTGCACCTCTATCGTAGCATGCGTCCGAGGTGTGGTACAGGGACAGGTCGAAAACACCTCTCTTAGCTATTACGGGCGACCATAGTGAACACTAGTAAACAGAACTTACGGTACCACCAAAAGTTCTATATATTTCCCGATTTTTACTAACAATGTTTGGTTCTATATCGTATTTACTACGGTCCTCCGTAATGTTATACGGGGGGGTGTAGTAGTAAACACGGTACACGCGTAATAAAATAAAAATTGAAAGAAGAAAAAAAAAAGTTACCTCCTCAGAGATCGAAACGTTCCTTTCAGAACCTCATCTTTGCAAGATCCGTGTTGCGATGATTCAATCGCGCGTTTAGGAAGAAAGGGCTGATGAACCGATCTTCCCTCAAGATCTATCTACTGTAGATCATAGAGTGGGGAACTATAGTCTGCCCGATGAGCGGACACGTTTTCACTCCTTGGGCAGATCATAATCAATCTATCTATCTATCTACAGATAGGTCATCTAGTTCCTCACCTGCCGTTGTGAGAGCTTGTGCAGGATCTGCATATCGATAGTCCATATCCAACCCAGGAATCATGTGCTAGATCATGCAAAATATCGGGTGCCACCCGGCAACATGAGCTAGATCATACAGATCCTACAGATCATNCCCGACCCGACCCGACCCGACCCGATCCAACCAGTGAGATTTTGAATACCTCCTGACTCCACCCGACCCGATCCGACCTCTCCCGACCCGACCGGAACCGTGAGTTTTGGAAGACCACCTGAGCCGACCCGGGGGTGGGCTCATTTGGCTTGTACCACGAATTATTGCCGGCAGTACAGTCCGCGTTTGATACCTGGTATATGTATATACTGAAGTATGCTGGTATCAATCACACTACAACCGGACAGAGTGGTGTCCTTCGGGGCCCCGAAAATGGCGGACGAAACCTTATGGCCTATTAGTTGTTGTCAAGCTGTCCACGAGGAGCGTGAGAGGCCCAGGCCGGCACTACGGGTAGCAGGATGATGTCGCTTGCGCCCGTGCCGTTAGGATATATTGCATTGCATCCATTGTAAATTGGACACCAGTTTGTGCCCGCCCCCCCCGGCCTCAGGAAAACAGGTGCGGAATATCTACTTGTAGATCATAGATATGCCACCCAGGCAAACATGTCTGTTAGAGCTATTAATAGCAGGATCATGTTACAGTAGGACGAGTTGCTTTGCAACTATTGTAACTATGGACACCAGTTTGTGCCCCCCCCCCCCCGCCCTCCCCCCTCTAGGGAAACATGTACGAAATATCTAGGTCATACATACATGTGCCTTGTGTGTAAGAGCCACAGTACACAGATCCCAACCCGAAAAAAATATCTAGATCCCGCAGATCATCTAGATCAAGGATCTATCTGTCCAAAAGGATCTATCTGTCCAAAATGGGATCTGATCTGTCCGAGTTGTGAAGCATTGTAACTCGGACAATAGCATCGCAACCAGTGTAACAGTTTGCGCTACCCCGCCCCCCAGTCACATTAACCCATGCATAACTGAAAAAAATATCCCACACTAATTCGAAGCAGTTTGTCCCCAAATGTATGGGACCAGTTCTTAAGGGGTTAACTCGTTGAAGCTGTCATCCATATGCAAGAAGTTCTCCTCGCGTATAAGCGACTCTGCGTAGGATGCAGCTCACCCTTCACGCGACTCGCCGAACGAACACCTCACGTTTCGCTCCGCGCTTTAGTGCAAGCACTTAATACTATCTGCCTGGTCGGTGAAAACCGACGTGCTCCGTCCCGGCATTGTAGGGATGCGAGGGTGTGTGGTGGTCGTGCGACTACGGCCATGCATGAATATCGAGTACACCTCTCCCAGTCACACAGCGGCCGTGCTGTAGTCCTCACTCTTTTTTTCGACATTTAATTTTCACAAAAAGAGGGTGTAATAGCAGATACGACCTGGACACCTTGGGTCCCTATAGGGGGTAAGTGCCTGGTATGTATTCACTCGCGTATGCATGGTGCTTAATTTTCTTGCCTTTTGCTCGACCCGACTCATCAGGCCTCTAACTATGAAGCGCAGCTGATGGTGGCACGCAGTAAAGGAGAGGAGGAGGAGGGCGGTGGCGGGGGGGAAGGGAAGGAGGCAGCGCACGAAGCAGAGGTGGAAAGGCTGAAGGCTGTCAGCGAGGACCTAGGTGCGCAGGCGGTTACGTGCGGTATCGCTCGAGCATGTGGTTAATAACGCCACATTAAGGAGTGTGGGGTGGAGCTTTACGTATGAATAGCGTACTTTCTTTGATTCGGATATAGCCGTATCTTCGACCCTCTCATTTTCGTATTTTTTGGGATGATATGGTCGTCGTCTTTAGATCTTCGTGCGGTCTGCACCTACGACTATTCAGGGTGGGCTAATGTGATGGAATCGCGTATGATCCATAGGTAAGGGAATCTGTAGGCCTGTTGGCTGGCTAACTCTAAGTCTCCGACTACACATAGTTACTACAGTAGTTGGCTGGGTATTATAGTCCGTTGCGTCCGGTATTTTTCGGAGTTCTGCGTCGTTGTTTCTGACTTAAGGCCAATACAAAAACTACACACCCTGTAGAACGCGGATTGTGGAACTATGACATGCAGCTCGGATTGATGAATTTCGAAGGAAAAATCGATCTCATGTGCAAACCTCATGTACGAACAACCCCGTAGAACACGCGATGGAAGCATAACACCAAAGCTTTCAAAGGTGAGTTTTGAGGCAGAAAATTAAACGATTGACCTCAAAGATGAGTTTTGAGACATCAAAATCGATCTCACAGCTTCGCTTCCTTCCGTTATTTCATAAAGATGTGGATGATATGTATGTATGTACAGGAGTTGTTTTTGTTGTCTTCACATTAAAAGCCGTGCTGGTCTCTCTAATCCAGTACCTCCATCTGTCCGTACTAATCCAACACTTGACGCGGTCGATTCCCGTGGTCACAGGCTAGCTTACCCAAAAAAGGTATGCTGAAATTAAAGTGAAACCCGAAGGGTCCGCAAAGCGATCAAAGTCAGTCAAAAACAGATAGTCTGGAGCCCTCCGCTCCCCTCTACACGCTATGTGAAGGTAAACATTGCGTGTGTTTTTTTATGCCGTTTCAAATTTATTAAGTGCCCTCCTTTCTCCCCTTCCGACCATTCCGGCCTCTCCCTCTGCCTCCTTGCCTCGCTACTTACTCCGTGTCCGCTTCATTCAACCTTCGTGGAACCCACCCATTGTTGTTGCTGTGGCATCTGTGGGTGTGTGGATGCAACCCTTGTGTGTCTGCTGTGGCATCTGTCTACTGCTGTACGATGGTTGGTCGTTGATTCTCAGAGGTGAAGAGGAAGACAAGCGCGCGGAGGCTAAGGGACATCATGAAAAAGTGTTCGCAGAACGAGGAACGCTTCCTTGCGTGAGTGAAAAACCAAATAAGAACATACCTGGTACCTATTTACCTATTTACTATTTACAGCAGTGCTCGTAGAAAATTGAACATCAAGTAACCCAGTTGTTGTTTTTTCAACAGATACACACACGCTCCCTGAAATCGTTTTACGGCCTCACGTTGTGTTCTCCTCATACGGGATGTACATCCTGCATGCGGACATGTAAAACCCCTAAGTACGCGCGATCGAAGTATCACACTCAGTTGCAAATATGAGTTTCGACGAAGTCCTCGCTCTCACAGCTGTTGTTGTTGTTGTTGTTGTTGGGTTTGTATTTGATGAATATATCCAATCCTGTTTGGATACGATGATGTTGAGGTGCGCTGTCAGCACTCGAAAAAGGAGAGGGTTACTAGGGAAAGGGAACATTCCGAGACTAAATCCGTCGTTTGTTGGTAGGAGATAATGAGGCGTGTTGGTTCCATTCTGAGTGCTTGTTAAGCGAGTTTTAGACCAGGTCTTGAACCGTTGTTCGAGTTTGCCCCGCGGATGGAAGTTAATATCTCTGTGCTCTGTTCGCTCGTCGTGCTGGATCCCGAAGTAATGACTACCAGGAGAATGAACATAGAGAAAACAGAGATCTTAAGAATATACTCTATAGACTACTGTATTTCGAAAGCAATTGGATTTTTCTGTAAATTTTAGGCTTCAAAAGGAAATGATAAAAGTACCTGACAGTGTCAAGAGGGTATCATGACTCTGATCAAAAACGCTTGCGCCCCTTAACTTGCCCTTAGCGGTGTTCTATTCGGTATCACATATTAGTTCGAACGTTACTTTTTTTTTTGTAGACGCTGGTAGGGTTTTACAGTCCAAAATCAAGCAACGTCGTAACATCAAGTAATATTATTAGCATCGAACAACGCAGCACAACAACAGACAACAGCAGCACAAATAACCAAAATGAACAACCCGAACCGAACCGAACCGAATCGAACCGAACCGAACCGAACCGAACCGAACCGAACCGAGCAGAACCGAACCGAACCGAGCAGAACCGAGCAGAACCGAACCGAACCGAACCGAGTAGAACCGAACCGAGCAGAACCGAACCGAACCGAACCGAACCGAACCGAACTGCACCGAACCGAAGCGAACCGAACGGAACGGAACGGAACCGAACCGAACCGAACCGAACCGAACCGAACCGAACCGAACTGAACCGAAACGAACCGAACCGAACCGAACAATAAACAACACGAACTCGACGCCACAAACAAAAAACGAAACCAACGTTAACCCAACAAACGACTCGACCGGACCGGCACGGCATGGCACGGTACTATCATATCAGGGCCGTGGAAATGGAGAAGGCGAGGGCAGACCGGTTCGAGGGCATGCTGGAAGACAGCCGCTGCGAGAGAGACGCCGAGTGCGAGAGGCTGCAGCAGAACATCGACAGCCTCAAGGAGCAGCTAGATGTAAGCGTCGCATGCATGCATGACGCATGCATGCATACATGCATTTCCCCCGAACCTTTTTGGTGTTCGCAAGGAAAGAGGTGTCGAAATAGACGTTGTATATTTTATCGGTGTAAGCGTCCCACATGCAGACGTGGATATTTTATCGGTGTAAGCGTTCCACATGCAGACGTGGATATTTTATCGGTGTAAGCGTCCCACATGCAGACGTGGATATTTTATCGGTGTCAAGCGTCCCACATGCATGCATCTCTTGACCCTTGTTGAGACTTGACGTGGATAAAAAATGACTGCAGGAAAAGTGACAATTTCGGCAAAAACGGCAGCTACGTTGCTTTTTGGCGTCCGAGTTCCAATGGTTGCAACACGATTCTACGCATCCATAGTGGGCGCTTCCGCTGCTCGTACGCAAACTTTTTAATCTTTGTTTTGGTCGCTACCCCCTCAAAAACAAACAAACGCATTCCGGACGTGAGAAGGGGGGGGGGGGGGGAGGGGCTGCGTATTTGGAATATTGTTGATGACAGCGCGATAGTCGTTGAAGCCTTGTTGACGCATTCCGGGGGGGGGGGGGGGGGGGGGGGGGAGTGTCGGATAAAAAAAGTCAAGATTCTTATTTTGGTTGTGAAGCGTCGCGTGCATTATTTTTTTTCCCCCCCCGTTGTCGGAACTTGAGAGGGAAGATTATAAGATTATCCATTCCCACTCCATGATCTAGGTATTTGAAGGCAGATATCTGTATGATCTGCATGATCTGCATGATCTGTCCCGACCCGACCCGACCCGACCCGATCCAACCAGTGAGATTTTGAATACCTCCTGACTCCACCCGACCCGATCCGACCTCTCCCGACCCGACCGGAACCGTGAGTTTTGGAAGACCACCTGAGCCGACCCGGGGGTGGGCTCATTTGGCTTGTACCACGAATTATTGCCGGCAGTACAGTCCGCGTTTGATACCTGGTATATGTATATACTGAAGTATGCTGGTATCAATCACACTACAACCGGACAGAGTGGTGTCCTTCGGGGCCCCGAAAATGGCGGACGAAACCTTATGGCCTATTAGTTGTTGTCAAGCTGTCCACGAGGAGCGTGAGAGGCCCAGGCCGGCACTACGGGTAGCAGGATGATGTCGCTTGCGCCCGTGCCGTTAGGATATATTGCATTGCATCCATTGTAAATTGGACACCAGTTTGTGCCCGCCCCCCCCGGCCTCAGGAAAACAGGTGCGGAATATCTACTTGTAGATCATAGATATGCCACCCAGGCAAACATGTCTGTTAGAGCTATTAATAGCAGGATCATGTTACAGTAGGACGAGTTGCTTTGCAACTATTGTAACTATGGACACCAGTTTGTGCCCCCCCCCCCCCGCCCTCCCCCCTCTAGGGAAACATGTACGAAATATCTAGGTCATACATACATGTGCCTTGTGTGTAAGAGCCACAGTACACAGATCCCAACCCGAAAACATTATCTAGATCCCGCAGATCATATAGATCAAGTATCTATCTGTCCAAAAGGATCTATCTGTCCAAAATGGGATCTGATCTGTCCGAGTTGTGAAGCATTGTAACTCGGACAATAGCATCGCAACCAGTGTAACAGTTTGCGCTACCCCGCCCCCCAGTCACATTAACCCATGCATAACTGAAAAAAATATCCCACACTAATTCGAAGCAGTTTGTCCCCAAATGTATGGGACCAGTTCTTAAGGGGTTAACTCGTTGAAGCTGTCATCCATATGCAAGAAGTTCTCCTCGCGTATAAGCGACTCTGCGTAGGATGCAGCTCACCCTGCACGCGACTCGCCGAACGAACACCTCACGTTTCGCTCCGCGCTTTAGTGCAAGCACTTAATACTATCTGCCTGGTCGGTGAAAACCGACGTGCTCCGTCCCGGCATTGTAGGGATGCGAGGGTGTGTGGTGGTCGTGCGACTACGGCCATGCATGAATATCGAGTACACCTCTCCCAGTCACACAGCGGCCGTGCTGTAGTCCTCACTTTTTTTTCGCCATTTATTTTCACAAAAAGAGGGTGTGATAGCAGTTGCAACCTGGACACCTTGGGTCCCTATAGGGGGTAAGTGCCTGGTATGTATTCACTCGCGTATGCATGGTGCTTAATTTTCTTGCCTTTTGCTCGACCCGACTCATCAGGCCTCTAACTATGAAGCGCAGCTGATGGTGGCACGCAGTAAAGGAGAGGAGGAGGAGGGCGGTGGCGGGGGGGAAGGGAAGGAGGCAGCGCACGAAGCAGAGGTGGAAAGGCTGAAGGCTGTCAGCGAGGACCTAGGTGCGCAGGCGGTTACGTGCGGTATCGCTCGAGCATGTGGTTAATAACGCCACATTAAGGAGTGTGGGGTGGAGCTTTACGTATGAATAGCGTACTTTCTTTGATTCGGATATAGCCGTATCTTCGACCCTCTCATTTTCGTATTTTTTGGGATGATATGGTCGTCGTCTTTAGATCTTCGTGCGGTCTGCACCTACGACTATTCAGGGTGGGCTAATGTGATGGAATCGCGTATGATCCATAGGTAAGGGAATCTGTAGGCCTGTTGGCTGGCTAACTCTAAGTCTCCGACTACACATAGTTACTACAGTAGTTGGCTGGGTATTATAGTCCGTTGCGTCCGGTATTTTTCGGAGTTCTGCGTCGTTGTTTCTGACTTAAGGCCAATACAAAAACTACACACCCTGTAGAACGCGGATTGTGGAACTATGACATGCAGCTCGGATTGATGAATTTCGAAGGAAAAATCGATCTCATGTGCAAACCTCATGTACGAACAACCCCGTAGAACACGCGATGGAAGCATAACACCAAAGCTTTCAAAGGTGAGTTTTGAGGCAGAAAATTAAACGATTGACCTCAAAGATGAGTTTTGAGACATCAAAATCGATCTCACAGCTTCGCTTCCTTCCGTTATTTCATAAAGATGTGGATGATATGTATGTATGTACAGGAGTTGTTTTTGTTGTCTTCACATTAAAAGCCGTGCTGGTCTCTCTATCCAGTACCTCCATCTGTCCGTACTAATCCAACACTTGACGCGGTCGATTCCCGTGGTCACAGGCTAGCTTACCCAAAAAAGGTATGCTGAAATTAAAGTGAAACCCGAAGGGTCCGCAAAGCGATCAAAGTCAGTCAAAAACAGATAGTCTGGAGCCCTCCGCTCCCCTCTACACGCTATGTGAAGGTAAACATTGCGTGTGTTTTTTTATGCCGTTTCAAATTTATTAAGTGCCCTCCTTTCTCCCCTTCCGACCATTCCGGCCTCTCCCTCTGCCTCCTTGCCTCGCTACTTACTCCGTGTCCGCTTCATTCAACCTTCGTGGAACCCACCCATTGTTGTTGCTGTGGCATCTGTGGGTGTGTGGATGCAACCCTTGTGTGTCTGCTGTGGCATCTGTCTACTGCTGTACGATGGTTGGTCGTTGATTCTCAGAGGTGAAGAGGAAGACAAGCGCGCGGAGGCTAAGGGACATCATGAAAAAGTGTTCGCAGAACGAGGAACGCTTCCTTGCGTGAGTGAAAAACCAAATAAGAACATACCTGGTACCTATTTACCTATTTACTATTTACAGCAGTGCTCGTAGAAAATTGAACATCAAGTAACCCAGTTGTTGTTTTTTCAACAGATACACACACGCTCCCTGAAATCTTTTACGGCCTCACGTTGTGTTCTCCTCATACGGGATGTACATCCTGCATGCGGACATGTAAAACCCCTAAGTACGCGCGATCGAAGTATCACACTCAGTTGCAAATATGAGTTTCGACGAAGTCCTCGCTCTCACAGCTGTTGTTGTTGTTGTTGTTGTTGGGTTTGTATTTGATGAATATATCCAATCCTGTTTGGATACGATGATGTTGAGGTGCGCTGTCAGCACTCGAAAAAGGAGAGGGTTACTAGGGAAAGGGAACATTCCGAGACTAAATCCGTCGTTTGTTGGTAGGAGATAATGAGGCGTGTTGGTTCCATTCTGAGTGCTTGTTAAGCGAGTTTTAGACCAGGTCTTGAACCGTTGTTCGAGTTTGCCCGCGGATTGGAAGCTTAATATCTCTGTGCAGCTGTTCGCTCCGTCGTGCTGGATCCCGAAGTAATGACGTTACAAGGAGAATTGAACATAGAGAAAACAGAGACTTAAGAATATACTCTATTTAGACTACTGTATTTTCGAAGCAAATTGGATTTTTCTGTAAAATTTAGGCTTCAAAAAGGAAATGATAAAGTACCTGACAGTGTCAAGAGGGTAATCATGACTCTGATCAAAACGCTTTGGCCCTTAACGTTGCCTTAGCGAGTGTTCTATCGGTATCACATATTAGTCGAACGTACTTTTTTTTTATGGACCTGGTAGGAGTTTTACAGTCTCTAAATCAAGCAACGCGTAACATCAAGTAATATATAGCCATCAACAACGCACACAACACAGACAACAGCAGCACAATAACCAAAATGAACAACCGAACGCAGACCGCAAACAGACCGAACCGAATCGAACCAGAACCGAACGACGGAACCGAACCGATCCGAACGCGACCAGAACCGAACCAACCGACCGAACCGACGAACCGAGCCTACGAACCAAACCGACCGAACCGGACGTACGAACCGGACCGAGCGAACCGAACCGATTGACTTCCGAACCACAGAACCGAACCGAACTGAACCGAACCGAACCGAACCGAACGGAACGACGGAACCGCCGAACCGCGAAAACCAACCGAATGAACCACGAACGACCGAACCACAATCACAGCCGCGCACAACAAAAAACGAATCCAACGTTAACCAAACCAAACGAACCGGACCGGACCGGCACGGCATGGCACGGTACTATCATATCAGGGCCGTGGAAATGGAGAAGGCGAGGGCAGACCGGTTCGAGGGCATGCTGGAAGACAGCCGCTGCGAGAGAGACGCCGAGTGCGAGAGGCTGCAGCAGAACATCGACAGCCTCAAGGAGCAGCTAGATGTAAGCGTCGCATGCATGCATGACGCATGCATGCATACATGCATTTCCCCCGAACCTTTTTGGTGTTCGCAAGGAAAGAGGTGTCGAAATAGACGTTGTATATTTTATCGGTGTAAGCGTCCCACATGCAGACGTGGATATTTTATCGGTGTAAGCGTTCCACATGCAGACGTGGATATTTTATCGGTGTAAGCGTCCCACATGCAGACGTGGATATTTTATCGGTGTCAAGCGTCCCACATGCATGCATCTCTTGACCCTTGTTGAGACTTGACGTGGATAAAAAAATGACTGCAGGAAAAGTGACAATTTCGGCAAAAACGGCAGCTACGTTGCTTTTTGGCGTCCGAGTTCCAATGGTTGCAACACGATTCTACGCATCCATAGTGGGCGCTTCCGCTGCTCGTACGCAAACTTTTTAATCTTTGTTTTGGTCGCTACCCCCTCAAAAACAAACAAACGCATTCCGGACGTGAGAAGGGGGGGGGGGGGGGAGGGGCTGCGTATTTGGAATATTGTTGATGACAGCGCGATAGTCGTTGAAGCCTTGTTGACGCATTCCGGGGGGGGGGGGGGGGGGGGGGGGGAGTGTCGGATAAAAAAAGTCAAGATTCTTATTTTGGTTGTGAAGCGTCGCGTGCATTATTTTTTTTCCCCCCCCGTTGTCGGAACTTGAGAGGGAAGATTATAAGATTATCCATTCCCACTCCATGATCTAGGTATTTGAAGGCAGATATCTGTATGATCTGCATGATCTGCATGATCTGTAATTATCTGTGCGAGCTGTAAAACCAACCCACATTCTTGGGATAGAAGTCGATGATGGGGCTGTTCGGCTGCGTCATCAGCGTGCGGCAGGGCTTCGGCAGCGCCTTGCACGAGGCCGCGGGCAGCACCCCCATGAGCTGCTCCATCGGCCGGAAAGGCGTAGACTCCACGAAGTTCATCTCGAACCTGTTAAAAAACAACACGTTTTTCATGTAAAAATATTGAAGAAAAAAAAAAGTTCGAGACTGTTACGTATGGTGCCTCGTCCATGTGTACAGGTTGCAGATGTTTTACAGTGTACAAATCGTGGTCTATCCGTGTACTCTATGTTTAGGCGGTTCGGTTCGGTTCGGTTCGGTTCGGTTCGGTTCGGTTCGGTTCGGTTCGGTTCGGTTCGGTTCTCTTCCGCTCGCTTCGGTCCTCTTCCGCTCGCTTCGGTTCAGTTCAGTTCAGTTCCATTCGTATCGGTTCGGTTCCGCTCGCTTCGATTCGGTTCGGCTCTCTTCTCTTGCTTTTTATTTTCTTTCACCCCCGCCGGTTCTCGAGATAACCTCCATACACACGTGCGTACCTATCACAATTGATGAGGTCGCTGGCGAAGGGAGCGTAGTGGAAAGGGTAGTACCACGTCCAGCTGGGGCAGCCCTGGTAGTAGTAGAGCATCACCCAGCACAGCCCTTCCACGTACGTCTGGAACAGCCGCTCCCTCCCCCCACCCCCCTCGATGTCCTCCAGCTTGCACTTGTCGTGGTAGTAGCGGTCTTTCCACCCGTCTTCCCATAGGCGTACCTGCATGCCAGTGGGGTTTCATAGTGGAGTTGGGTTGGGTTGGGTTGGGTTGGGCTGGGTTGGGTTTTGTTTGGTTCAATTCGGTTCGGTTCGGTTCCGTTCCGTTCGGTTCCGTTCGGTTCCGTTCGGTTCGGTTCGGTCTGGTCTAGGTTGGTTTCGGTATGTTTCATTTTGGTTATTGTGCTGCTGTTGTCTGTTGTTGTGCTGCGTTGTTGATGCTATATATTACTGATGTTACGCGTTGTTGTTTGGACTGTAAACTCCTACCAGGTCTACAAAAAAAAAGTACGTCGACTAATATGTACCGATAGACAACCGCTAAAGGCAAGTTAAGGGCGCAAGCGTTTTGATAGAGTCATGTTACCCTCTTGACACTGTCAGGTACTTTTATCATTTCCTTTTTGAAGCCCTAAATTTACAAAAATCCAATTGCTTCGAAATACAGTAGTCTATAGGTATATTCTTAATGTCTCTGTTTCTCTATGTTCAATTCTCCTGGTAGTATTACTTCGGGTCCAGGCACGACGAGGGAACAGCGCACCGAGATATGAACTCCATCGCGGGCAAACTCGAACAACGGTTCAAGACCTGGTCTAAAACTCGCTTAACAAGCACTCAGAATGGAACCAACACGCCTCATTATCTCCTACCAACAAACGACGGATTTAGTCTCGGAAGGTTCCCTTTCTCTAGTAACCCTCTCCTTTTTCGAGTGCTGACAGCGCACCTCAACATCATCGTATCCAAAAAGGGTTTGATATATTCATAAAAACAACAACAACAACAACAACAACAACAACAACAACAACACCAACAACAACAACAACAGCTGTGAGAGCGAGGACTTCGTCGAAACTCATATTTGCAACTGAGTGTGATACTTCGATCGCGCGTACTTGGGGGTTTTACATGTCCGCATGCAGGATGTACATCCCGTATGAGGAGAACACAACGTGAGGCCGTAAAACGATTTCAGGGAGCGTGTGTGTATCTGTTGAAAAAACAACAACTGGGTTACTTGATGTTCAATTTTCTACGAGTACTGCTGTCAATAGTAAATAGTAAATAGGTATATAGGTACCAGGTATGTTCTTATTTGTTTTTACTCACGCAAGGAAGCGTTCCTCGTTCTGCGAACACTTTTTCATGATGTCCCTTAGCCTCCGCGCGCTTGTCTTCCTCTTCACCTCTGAGAATCAACGACCAACCATCGTACAGCAGTAGACAGATGCCACAGCAGACACACAAGGGTTGCATCCACACACCCACAGATGCCACAGCAACAACAATGGGTGGGTTCCACGAAGGTTGAATGAAGCGGACACGGAGTAAGTAGCGAGGCAAGGAGGCAGAGGGAGAGGCCGGAATGGTCGGAAGGGGAGAAAGGAGGGCACTTAATAAATTTGAAACGGCATAAAAAAACACACGCAATGTTTACCTTCACATAGCGTGTAGAGGGGAGCGGAGGGCTCCAGACTATCTGTTTTTGACTGACTTTGATCGCTTTGCGGACCCTTCGGGTTTCACTTTAATTTCAGCATACCTTTTTTGGGTAAGCTAGCCTGTGACCACGGGAATCGACCGCGTCAAGTGTTGGATTAGTACGGACAGATGGAGGTACTGGATAGAGAGACCAGCACGGCTTTTAATGTGAAGACAACAAAAACAACTCCTGTACATACATACATATCATCCACATCTTTATGAAATAACGGAAGGAAGCGAAGCTGTGAGATCGATTTTGATGTCTCAAAACTCATCTTTGAGGTCAATCGTTTTTTTTTCTGCCTCAAAACTCACCTTAGAAAGCTTTGGTGTTATGCTTCCATCGCGTGTTCTACGGGGTTGTTCGTACATGAGGTTTGCACATGAAATCGATTTTTCCTTCGAAATTCATCAATCCGAGCTGCATGTCATAGTTCCATAATCCGCGTTCTACAGGGTGTGTAGTTTTTGTATTGGCCTTAAGTCAGAAACAACGACGCAGAACTCCGAAAAATACCGGACGCAACGGACTATAATACCCAGCCAACTACTGTAGTAACTATGTGTAGTCGGAGACTTAGAGTTAGCCAGCCAACAGGCCTACAGATTCCCTTACCTATGGATCATACGCGATTCCATCACATTAGCCCACCCTGAATAGTCGTAGGTGCAGACCGCACGAAGATCTAAAGACGACGACCATATCATCCCAAAAAATACGAAAATGAGAGGGTCGAAGATACGGCTATATCCGAATCAAAGAAAGTACGCTATTCATACGTAAAGCTCCACCCCACACTCCTTAATGTGGCGTTATTAACCACATGCTCGAGCGATACCGCACGTAACCGCCTGCGCACCTAGGTCCTCGCTGACAGCCTTCAGCCTTTCCACCTCTGCTTCGTGCGCTGCCTCCTTCCCTTCCCCCCCGCCTCCGCCCTCCTCCTCCTCTCCTTTACTGCGTGCCACCATCAGCTGCGCTTCATAGTTAGAGGCCTGATGAGTCGGGTCGACCAAAAAACAAGAAAATTAAGCACCATGCATACGCGAGTGAATACATACCAGGCACTTACCCCCTATAGGGACCCAAGGTGTCCAGGTCGTATCTGCTATTACACCCTCTTTTTGTGAAAATTAAATGTCGAAAAAAAGAGTGAGGACTACAGCACGGCCGCTGTGTGACTGGGAGAGGTGTACTCGATATTCATGCATGGCCGTAGTCGCACGACCACCACACACCCTCGCATCCCTACAATGCCGGGACGGAGCACGTCGGTTTTCACCGACCAGGCAGATAGTATTAAGTGCTTGCACTAAAGCGCGGAGCGAAACGTGAGGTGTTCGTTCGGCGAGTCGCGTGAAGGGTGAGCTGCATCCTACGCAGAGTCGCTTATACGCGAGGAGAACTTCTTGCATATGGATGACAGCTTCAACGAGTTAACCCCTTAAGAACTGGTCCCATACATTTGGGGACAAACTGCTTCGAATTAGTGTGGGATATTTTTTTCAGTTATGCATGGGTTAATGTGACTGGGGGGCGGGGTAGCGCAAACTGTTACACTGGTTGCGATGCTATTGTCCGAGTTACAATGCTTCACAACTCGGACAGATCAGATCCCATTTTGGACAGATAGATCCTTTTGGACAGATAGATACTTGATCTATATGATCTGCGGGATCTAGATAATGTTTTCGGGTTGGGATCTGTGTACTGTGGCTCTTACACACAAGGCACATGTATGTATGACCTAGATATTTCGTACATGTTTCCCTAGAGGGGGGAGGGCGGGGGGGGGGGGGCACAAACTGGTGTCCATAGTTACAATAGTTGCAAAGCAACTCGTCCTACTGTAACATGATCCTGCTATTAATAGCTCTAACAGACATGTTTGCCTGGGTGGCATATCTATGATCTACAAGTAGATATTCCGCACCTGTTTTCCTGAGGCCGGGGGGGGCGGGCACAAACTGGTGTCCAATTTACAATGGATGCAATGCAATATATCCTAACGGCACGGGCGCAAGCGACATCATCCTGCTACCCGTAGTGCCGGCCTGGGCCTCTCACGCTCCTCGTGGACAGCTTGACAACAACTAATAGGCCATAAGGTTTCGTCCGCCATTTTCGGGGCCCCGAAGGACACCACTCTGTCCGGTTGTAGTGTGATTGATACCAGCATACTTCAGTATATACATATACCAGGTATCAAACGCGGACTGTACTGCCGGCAATAATTCGTGGTACAAGCCAAATGAGCCCACCCCCGGGTCGGCTCAGGTGGTCTTCCAAAACTCACGGTTCCGGTCGGGTCGGGAGAGGTCGGATCGGGTCGGGTGGAGTCAGGAGGTATTCAAAATCTCACTGGTTGGATCGGGTCGGGTCGGGTCGGGTCGGGTCGGGTCGGTATAAGGGCCCGAATTAACGAGTAAAATAAATTCAATTTGAAAAAATAAAATTCAAATTCGCTTTTCATTGGTCAACACACGCACCAGCACAAAATATTATGCCCCAAGATCCTAATCTTTAATGCTGGTGCGTGTGTTGACCAATGAAAAGCGGATTTGATTTTTTTTTTCCCATATTTGAAGTTTTTTTCTTCTTCGTTAAAACGGGCCCTAAGGAGCCCGATCATTCCGAAAATAGTTCACCCAAAAACGGCCACCTCTATCGTAGCATACGCCATAACTAAAACATAATATATACCAGTATATAGCATAATATATATATACATGAAAAACGTACATACAACATCACGTGGCACAATAAATCATACCAACATATCATAGAATATGGTATGGCAAACAGCATCAAACTGTATGTAGGTAATCTCACCTTCTCCTCTCGGAGGCCCGCGAGCATGTGTCCGACATCCTCGTGCCTCGCCTCGTAAACCAACGCCTTCTCCTCCGCCCTCGCCAAGAGCAGACTCTTCTTGTCGAGCTTCTTCTTGAGGCTGATGGCGGCATCCGCCAGGTTCGCGCGGGTCACGTCGTTCATCTGTTTCAGGTGACGTCAGCACAAAAAAAAAACGGTTGGTGTGGAACGGTTGGGGAAAAAAAACGTCCATGACCGGGGAGGAAACAAAAAGAAATGAAAATGTAACGGTATGGGAAAAAAAAAAAAAAAATGTAACGGTCTGAGACGGGCAATGGCAACAAAACAAAAGGGTTGAAAACGAATCGTTGACACCTCGGACTGATCATCGATTTCCGTTTCATGATCTATAAGCAGTAGACCTTTCAAGGCAGATCTATTCCCGATCTGTATGATCTGTATGATCTGTATGATCTAGCTCATGTTGCCGGGTGGGACCCGTATAGTCTGATACACAGATCCTGCCCCAACCTCTCACAACGGCAAGGGAGGCGCTAAATGATCTGTAGAAAGACAGATCATCATCTGCCCCGAGGTGTGGAATTGTTGATGGAAACACCAAAACTGAAATGCAGAAAATTCTAAGAATGTTATTCTTATTGTCGACAGTAGTATCTCCTTCCGCTACAGTAGGCTCGCGAGCGAAGGGGTGACCCCGCCGTTTCAAAATTGGGGGAAAAAAAAAAGTGAAACCAATCTATCAAAAGCTCGATTGAGATAGTTGGAGAAAATACGCCAGTTACGAAGTAACGCCTAGGGATAAACAAAATCGTTGACGCATGCTGCCATAGAGGTGCTCCATCGTTTTTCTGGAGATCCTCACAAACTAACATGAGCGCAACTATTCACAGTCCATGGAGTGCAGGTCTTAACTGCTGCAGTCCACACGCTACTCCGGCGACGTTGACCCTATAACCCATACCCTATGCTTCTACACCATTAAGTGGGAGCAGGGTGCAAAATGGGAAATATGGTCCGGATAGGATCAGGGTTAATTTATAGAGATGTTGACCAATCAAAATGGAGGTGTAGTCTATTGGGCACCCGGTCACACCCCCACAACACCAAAACACTCAAAATAGAGTGTGGACTACTAACTGTGCACCTATTAAGTGCTGCACTCCATAATAGGCTGAAAAAATGGCGCCGTCACATGACATGTAAAACACAAGTGGGGTTCCAACGATGAAGGATGCCTTAAAAGGCGTATGCCTTATTGGTACATGTAAAACACAAGTGGGGTCCCAACGATAAAGTATCCTTACAAGGCATTCGCCTTATTGGGTAGAGTTCCCATTCAGAACTGAAAAACGTATCCCACACTAATTCCAAGTAGTTTGTCCCCAATACGTGGGACCAGTTCTTAAGGGGTTAAGATAAGAAGCCCCGGCAGTCAGAAACGCCTATAATACCGTACTACAGAGGCATGGCCCACGTATGCGCTTCGCTCAGTCACGAACACCTGGGGTACAAAACTACCCCTCCTACCGCACCGTGTAGAGGCAAAATCTATCCCACACTAATTCCAAGTAATTTGTTCCCAAAAACGTGCGACCGGTTCTTAAGGAGTTAACCCCTTAAGAACTGGTCCCCCATTTTTGGGGACAAATTACTTGGAATTAGTGTGGGATAATATGTTCAGTTCTGAATGGGTTAAGAAGCCTCAGCAGTCAGAAATGTTTTTGGCCAAAAAATGCCATCAGATACGTTTGTTTGTAGACCTGGTTTATCGAAATAGTGACTGACTGCAAAAAAAACACACACACATACAGGTGTTCCTTTCCAACGCGGAGCAAACACACGATGACCCCCCCCCCCCCCCCCGAATATCGAGTACACCCCCTCCTCCCCCCACCCCGACTACCGACATGCACGACACGAGCCCCCGCTCCCCCCCCTCCCTCCCTCCCTCCCTCTCCCCAAATACACAAAAGGCAAACAGTACCGTACCTGAGACCCGACAGATTGGCGGTTGTCGACAGATTGGCGGCTATCGGCAGAAGGCTCCTCCCCGACGGTTACGCTTTGCTCGAGTGAACGAACCGCGCTCATGGTCTCGATTACCAACTCTTTCTCCCGAAGAGCTTCAGTGGTCCGGCCTATCTCAACCTTCAGCGCGACGATCTTCATTCACCACCACGATAATTTTTACGACGAAAGTCATCACAACAACAGGCGCAAGCAAACAACGAAAATATAAGGAGGGGGAATTCGGGTCCGGGGTTGCGGTTGGGGGGTGGTAGGGGGGGGGGATACTTCATATTCATGCATGGCCGCAGTCGTATGACCATAGACCCTCGCATCCCTACAACACCGGGACGGAGCACGTTGGGCTTTCACCAACCAGGCAGACATTGCTAGGGAGGGGGGGGGGGGGGTTGCTCATTAGCCACATGGCCGTAGTCGTATGGCCATATAGACCCTCGCATCCCTCACAATATCGAGACGGCGCACGTGGGGTTTCCACCGACCAGGCAGGCATTGCTTGTAACGAGCGCGAAGCGCCGTGTGGCGTTCGGCGAGTCGCATGAAGGGTCAGCTGCATCCTACAAATAACCGCGTGTGAGGCGGACTTGCTTGCAGTGGATGACGGCGCCCAATTCATTGCTTTGATTTATAGTGCGGCCACGGGGGGGGGTGAGTTGACTGCTGTGCCATTGACACAGGATTGACTTTTGACAACAACATCAGACGAAGGCCCTTTAGCCCCTTCAGAACTGGTCCAACGAATTTGGGGACAAACTACTTGGAATTAGTGTGGGACATTTTTGTTTCAGTCCTGAATGGGTTAAGAAGTGCAAACCACAACAAGATAGCCATCGCGTATTTGGCCGGGATCGGGAGCACAATCTCCTGGTACATATTATACGCACGTCAAACCTTAGTACGTTCTGAAACCTGTGCAGCCACCACAGGGCTACGAGTAGCAATGGCCCCAATAAAACGCAACTAAATCCCGGGATGTGTACGCGATACGTACAGCATACAAAAAAAAATGAAAAAATAGGAAGAAGAAAAAACGCCACGAAAATATCTGCACGTCTTGTCTTAAAAAAAGACGTAACGTTCTCGAAATCTGGTGCACTAAAATATTGAAGGGAATCGATTGACCGATCACGTCACCTTCGCAGATTTCATGAAATGACTTGATTTCAGATTTCACGAAATGACTTAATTTCAGATGTCACTTTTTTTTAGCGGAATTTTAAAGCCGCGGTGGATTACCCGATAGTAAGCTCTTAGTAAAATCCATTGGACAAGTATAAGGGGGAGAGGAGTGGTTCAGGTACATGGTTGGACAAAGGGCAAGGCCAAAAAACAAACTTTGCATGGACGAGTAGGGGTGTCCGATCGATTAGAGAAGATGCTACCTTTCCCTGCGCGACAAAGCGCGTCGTCTCCAGTCAAAATCAAACGACCAGCTCTTGTGAAAAGCTAACGACTAGCCCCGCGAAAATTCAACGACAACCTCGCGAAAATCTACGTAACGACCAGAAAACAATTTCGATGTTCGGCGATCGGCGAATACATTTTACACCGTCGGTAAGTTCACACACGGTTTCGTCTTACGCCAAAAGTCAACGACCAGGGTGACCAAAGGCCAACGACTAGCCCACCAAAAATGAACGACTAGCGAATGCAACATAAAGTTGTGTGTAGTTTCGTTCATGTACCTGGTGTATACCTGGTGTATATATACTCTCGTATATATTATTTATAGGCACGATCTAAGTACCAGGTATCACACAAAGCTTGCACAGACGAGTTTCGACGAAATCCTCGATCATACATATTATTTATACGCACGATCGAAGTACCAGCTATGACACAAAAAGCTTGCAAATACGATTTTCGACGATATCCTCGATCACACAGCTGATTATTTTTATCTGGTATACTCGAAGTACACTTTTAATATCCGTAAACTTACCTCCTTCTCCGCCTCGACCATCGCGGTAGCCTTCACGTCCGCCACCCCCACCTCTACCCCTCCCCCTATCCCCGCGCCCGACACCGCCTCCGCGATCCTCATGCTGACGTCGACGTGGACGTCCGCTTGCTTCAGTTTAAGCGCCGCCAGCTCCTCCTCTGCCCTCCGCGACTCTCCGTCAAGCACCTGGAAAATAAGAAGAAAGCCCAGCAAGCATCCACACACACATAATATTATATGATGTCAATACGTGCGACATACTGACACCACACATGAAATAAACTGTACTATGTGACAAGGAAAAATTCACAGTACCGTACGACATGTTCATTTTGTCAACACGCATAGATCGTGTATACCCTGGTATACTTCGTATACCATTTCGTATACCATTTACCATCTATCCCGCATGGGATATTCAAGCAGGACATGTTCTTGTCGACAAATCACATTACAAGGTACATCAGTACCATTTATCATGTACCGTGTACGACAAGAGACATGCTACAGCAGTAAGACATATGACACCGCAAACCGTACTAGAACTACAACACTACGTACAGCGATCGGCGTGGAAAAAATTATCACACGGTCCCCTCGGCCGACCAAAAAAATGAAAAACAGTCATGACAAATACGTAACACAATCTTAACGGTACCAAGTAGTAAGCCTTCTGCGTGATACACGGCATTTTTTTCATGCACAGCAGTGCAAACAGGATAAAGGCAACCACCAACCTCGACTCGGCGTTCGACGGACTGCAGACGCTGGGAGAGATCGTCCCGCTCCGCGACCACCAGGGACATCTCCTCGTCGCTCTTTGCTGCTGCCGCCGCCGCCGCCACCGCGGCCTTTGTCGGTCGGTCGGTAGGTCGGTCGGTCGGTCGGTCCGTCGGATGGGTGGGTGGGTGGAGATGTGTATAAGAGACAGTTGCTTGTAACGAGCGCGAAGCGCCGTGTGGCGTTCGGCGAGTCGCATGAAGGGTCAGCTGCATCCTACAAATAACCGCGTGTGAGGCGGACTTGCTTGCAGTGGATGACGGCGCCCAATTCATTGCTTTGATTTATAGTGCGGCCACGGGGGGGGGTGAGTTGACTGCTGTGCCATTGACACAGGATTGACTTTTGACAACAACATCAGACGAAGGCCCTTTAGCCCCTTCAGAACTGGTCCAACGAATTTGGGGACAAACTACTTGGAATTAGTGTGGGACATTTTTGTTTCAGTCCTGAATGGGTTAAGAAGTGCAAACCACAACAAGATAGCCATCGCGTATTTGGCCGGGATCGGGAGCACAATCTCCTGGTACATATTATACGCACGTCAAACCTTAGTACGTTCTGAAACCTGTGCAGCCACCACAGGGCTACGAGTAGCAATGGCCCCAATAAAACGCAACTAAATCCCGGGATGTGTACGCGATACGTACAGCATACAAAAAAAAATGAAAAAATAGGAAGAAGAAAAAACGCCACGNAGGGAGGTAGGTCGAACAATTGGTTGGTTGATCGGTAGGTCGGTCGGGTGGTCGGTAGATAGGTCGGTCCGTCAGATGGGTGGGGGGATCGAACGATTGGTTGGTGTCTCGGAGCTATTCATAGAGAGAAGGACAACACCCTTTTCAACCCAAACAAAAACATAAAAAACCAAACAATTCGAGGGGGTTGAGGAAGTGGGACGGTGGTAGGAGCGACAAAAATGCGACCGAAAAACTGTAACAACACAATACGGAGCGGACAAG
The DNA here is from genome assembly GCA_008828725.1 of Saccharina japonica. Lineage (NCBI taxonomy): Eukaryota > Phaeophyceae > Laminariales > Laminariaceae > Saccharina > Saccharina japonica. The sequence goes on from MEHQ01003359.1 coordinate 210,313, forward strand.
CCCAAGAGCTAGCTCAGGAGCTCGAGAGCAAAGAATCAGCAATTTTGTCGCACAAAAGCAAAAGATAAAATAAAAATGTGCTACTCGTACGCGCACAGTGTACAGTAGAATATATTGAATTCGTATACCAGGTATACCAAAGGGTATACGGATATTGTTTTTCATGCATAGGTACCAACCGTACTGAACCCGATTCGTTCGACATCCATCACCACTTTTGCGGAACACAAAATACAAGAGCATCAAACCTATCCCGGGGGGGCAATTTAACCAGAACCAGGTATCCCCTTTACGTTTTCCTACCATATTTGGATCTGAATAATATGAATCTGTCGGTTCCCCCGTAATACTCTTACGTTCTTGTCAGCGGAGCACAAGAGCAATAACGCATCAAGGTGATATAAAACCCGTACCTGGTATATAGTATATAGCAAGCGCGATGGAAGCATCACAAACAGCTTGCAAAGATGACTTTCGACGACGAAATCCTCTCGAATTTACAGCTCATGTGCGCGTGCGTGTGCGTGCGTGTGTGTGTGCGTATGTATGTGTGTGTGTGTGTGTGTGTTTTTTTTTTTTCTTCATATAGTAAGCGGATCACCTCAGAAGCGGCCTTTTTCAGGTCGAGCTCCGCCTTGGCCGCCCTGACGACTGCGGCGTTTCTCAGGGAACTCACGCGCTCCAACTCGGATGCTTGGGCGGACTGGTCAACCTCCAGCTCTTTCAACCTTAAATACCACAACAACAAAAAAAACGAACGAACGAACGAACGAACACAAGCAACGCAACAAGTATACGGGTACAAGACAGGACAAAGGGCCAGGAAAGGGTGGAAGAAGGAAGCGTGAAAAATAATGGAAGCATGGAAAGAACGGACGCCAAGTAAACAAAGGAAGTAAAACAAAAAAAATGACAGCAAGTAAAATAGGAAGGCATGAAAAGTAGTGAAAATGAACAAAATTAAAAAATAAAATAAATTGCAAGGACCGCTCCACCTACAAGTGCTTTAGCCTTCATCGTGACGAGAAAGCACAAACAGTACAACAAGCACTCGTAGGCGGAATAAGTGTCAGTGAGGGATGGAAGACCGAAGCAAGAAAAATAGGAAGGGGTGGAAAACGGCAGCAACATAAAAAAGAAAGGGATGAAAGAAAGAAGAAAAAGAGAAAAAAAGCAGCAAGAAAGAACAAAAAACAAGAAGTAAATAAATGACGGGATAAAAGAAAGAAGAACGAAAAAAATAGTCAACTAAACAAGGGAGGGATGGGAAAAGGAAGCAAGAAAATAAAAACATAGCCAAGAAAAAGAAAATATTGCCGAGACCGTTCAACCTCCAGCCCCTTCAACTGTCACAGGCACCAGCAAAAACTAAATGGGACATGCACAAGAGAGGATGAGTGGTGTCAGGCAGGAAAGGAATAAAAAAGAGAGCACGAAAAAACAAACAATGGAATAAACACAAGACAGGACAGCGGCTAGGGTAGAAAGGGGTGAAAAAAAAGAAACGAGGGAAAATAAAAAAAACAATCACAAAAAAAAACAAACCATAAAAAAAACAGAAACAGGTTAGACCACAAAGCCTGGAACGGAATAAAAAAGAAGCGAGAATAAAAAAAAACTATAACAACAAACTGCACCGATAGAAACAACAAACGATTACGTACCTGGTACATAAAATAAACAGACACACAATAAATAGAGGACAAGGAAACGAACTTGAGAGGAACAACCAAAATTAACCTACAACATTTTTTTTTTTTTTAAACCTCGACAAACAAACAATACATACGTACGTACATGTACTTCGAAAGTACGAGTATCAGGTACACAACATCCAATTAAAACGCAACTTACCACGACCTCAACATAACAACCCTCGTTCGCCGCCCAAAATCGAACCAATGAGGTTACCACAGACGCATGCCTTGTAAGGCATACGCCTTATTAGGAAGAGTTGCTCCGGCAATCATATTTGTTTGGTGTCGATATATATATGCACCAGTCAACAACACCGGCACTATAATAGCGGCAACCGGCACAATATACTCCGCACACTACCACACTGGCTAATCCCACCTCCCACCTGCGCCAACCGATACCACGGGCACTATAGCTGGCAACCGGCACTAATATACTCAACAAGCACTTAGAGGGGCCACTACTACTGTACCTGGATTCAAGGGCGTCCTTTTCCGATTCCTTGAGGGCCAATGCCTGGTCCAACTGGGAGCGCTTGGTCTCCGCATCGTCCCGAAGCCGCTCGAGCGCTGCGACAGACTCAGTTCTGGCTGCTCCGCTTTCCTCGGTGAGAGTTTCGAGTTCTTTCGCGGCGATCTTAAGCTCGTTCCTATTGACAAAAACAAAACCGACGGGGGGGGCGGGGAGAGGCGAAAAACAAAACAAGTTACAGTATGGTATACGAAGTATAGGATATATATAGGCATGAAGAAAAACTCCAGGACGGTCTCTACTGAAGTACGGTGTCTATGTATACATATGTATGTACAAGTACCATCGCGTGTGATAAATTGGGCAAAGCTGCTACCGTATGTCCAACTCGCGCACAACACTGCGTATTCTTCCACACTCTTGTTTTTATGTTTTGCCTATCAACAAAAACATAGAAATATATAGGGTTCAGGTTAATGCATTAGGCGACAGATGTTAAGAATCTCTTAGTTTTGGCCAGACTGGAATTCTTACTTATGTATAAGACCGGGTGTGTTCCACACTATTTTTCAGTACAAATAGGTCGCATTCCGATTTCCCCCCCAAAGTCTCAGTCTCAAGTCAGATTCTTAACATCTGTCGCGAACTGCTGTAAAGATATATTTACTATCCAACATTTAAGAAAGGTACTCTATACTGTACAACATTTTAAAGGGAATATAAAAGTCAACCACATACGAAGAGTGTCTCTAAGGTTTCGTTCCGGCAGCTCCGCCGCATGAGACTTGCCCTACATACTCCAACAAATAGCAGTCCCCCCATTCCAATGCGTCCCCGAGACAATTCCAATACCTTCCGAGACTCCATGCTCCTTCCCGCCCCCCTGCTCCGCCTCGAGAGGGACGCGTAGTCAAAATTGAACGACCTACGGCAAGCAACAAATGAGCACCCACACCCATGCACGATATGAGTAGACCCCTTCTCTGCCCCCACCCCACCCCTTCTCCTTCGCACACACCTCAGGCTCTCCTTCTCCTCCTCGGAAGATTGCCCGGCAGCCGTCAGGGCCCCCCTCGCCCTCTCCACCTCCTCCTCCAGCCCCTTCCCCCTAGCCTCCAGCCCCACCACCTCCTTCTCCAACAACTCCACCCTACCCCGAGCTGCCACCGCCACCCTCCCAGCCTCCTCCAACTCCCTCTTCCCAGCCTCCTCCTCCTCTCGCCGCGCTTCTCTTTCCGCAGCAACCTCCACCCTAAGAGCCTCTAGCTCCGCCGCTACCGACTCGAGCTGGTCCTGCAGCATCTCTCCCCGAGCCGCCGCCGAATCAGCGGCGGTCCGAGCATCCCTCGCCTGCTCCGAAAACCTCGCCGCCTCTTCCTCCTTCGCAGCCAGAGCGGCAGAAAATCGCGTCTCCGCAGCCTCGGTAAGCCGCGACCCTTCCAAGGCAAGGGCTTGGGCGTCGCTCTTCATGGCGGCGATGCGGGCTTCGGCTTCGGCGGCTAGGGTTTCGAAAGTGGAGGCTTTTTTCTGGGCCGCTGTGAGATCGGAGATTAGGGACGCTTTTTCGCGGTCGGCGCAGGAAGCGGCCTCGGCAGCGGACGCCTCGAGAGCCGCGAGGGACTGAGGCACGCGGGGGGGGACGGGGGAGGACGGGAGGAGGGACGGAGGGGGGGGGGGGGTATATAAGGGGTAGGAGGTGAAAAGCTAGGGAAACGGGGATGGGAAGGGGGCTTGCTGTGGTGGTGATGGTACTAAAAGTAGAGGTGGTGGTGATGGCGGTAGGAGGAGAAGGACGGGTGCCTAAGACCAATCTCTCAAAGAGTGGCGAACTCCCGTATCGCAAGCAAGATAACACGCCTGTCCAAGGTAATTTTCAGAGCCAACTTTTCTCGAAAATCAGCGGGGGTAGCACACAACCAAAATTACGATCTTGGGGGAGATCTCGTCGAGATCGTTCCACAGACACAGAAATATAGCTCGGCGTATGCACCCTTCCCCTAGTGGAGAAAATCAGCGTGCAAAAAAATCTGAGAGGGTGTGCTGTCTGATCGCGATTCTTATTAGAATGCAGCCCACCCTCGATGTGACTGGCCCAACACCTCACGTTTTTCGCTTCGCGGTCTGGTAGCAAGCATGGTCTGCCTGGTCGGTGAAAAGTCGACGTGCTATTCCGTCCCGGCGTTGTAGGGATGCGAGAGTCTATAATACGACTACGGCCAAGCATACATAAGGGCCTCCCAATCCTTCCTGGCCTTCATAACACTAATGATATCTTCTACACGTCAGATAGCTCATCTACAGATAGCTCATCTACAGATAGATTATCTACAGATAGATCATCTCCAGATATATAATCTACAGATAGATCATCTACATATAGATAATCTACAGCTAGGCGCATCTGGATCCTAACCTGCCGGTAGGACATGCTGTGCAAGATATGTACAGTACAGATCCAACCCATAAATAAACAGGTCCCTATTAATAAACCATGCAGATGATACTGCTCCCACCCGGCGACATGAGCTATTAATAGACCATACAGATCATACAGATCATACAGATCAACAACCTATCTGCCCTGAAATATTTGGAGTATCATGTGTGAATCGATGATCTATCTATCAGTCCGATCTGTCCAACCAGAGGTGTCAGGAAGCATATCAAGCAAGGGAAGAACGAGCGCTGTCAATCATGGTGTACGGGACCGAGTAATCCTCCCTAAAACCTAGTAGCATTGATGTCAGTAAACCAATTTAACAATTTTACTGTTACGGAGGGCCATAGTAAATTGGACCGAAAATGGTTAGTGTAAAAGGGGGTATATACAAGTGTTTTTTGTGTGCACCGTAGGCTCTATTTACTAGTGTTTACTATGGTCCCCCGTAATAGAGCACCGTACAGAAACCCGAAGCTTGTTCTAATTCCAAGTGTTTTCTTTCTCACATAGGTCGTAGTGCGGCCCTAAACGGGGGGTAAGATAAAATTTGCTGTCATCGTCAAGGGGCGAAAGTACTACCTCCTCGCATCTTTGCTGTCAACCCTTTCCCACCTCCTGCGCGCTTTCCAGCTTCTCCTGCAGCGCCTCGACGCCCCTCTGCTTCTCTTCGGCCACAGCCGTCGCCGCTACCGCCGCCCCCTTCGCCTCCTCCACCTCCCGCTCTAGTCCGGCCAGCCTCTCCGCAGCCACCGCGGCATCGCCTCGCGCCACTTCCGCCAAGGACCTCTGCTCCGCCCCGGCAGCGGCGGTAGCCTCTTCGGCAGCGCGACGGGCCAGGGTTTCAACATCAGCTGAGGCGTTTTTCTCCTCGGCTAAGGCTGCTTCCGCCAGAGTGGCGCGGTCTAGAGCGGCGGAGAGGGCTGCACGGGAGGAATTGAGGCCGTTCTTTGCCTCGGTCAGCTGGTGGAATGATGATCAGCGTAAGCGAGGGGGGTGAGAGGCGAGAAGAAGAGGCGGTGCGAAGGGAGGGGACGGAGGGAGAGGGAGGAGGGGGTGGGAGAATATGGAGGGGGGGCCAAACCAGCATTTTAAAATCGAAAATCGAGATTTACCCCATGAGTGAAAAAAAAGTTGAGACTCGACCACAGCACCTGAAAAAATCGAATAGTTTCGGAGTTAAAAAAACTAATTTAGTTGATGATGGGCCGCCAAACAAAAGCCTCTACGCGGGCTTCCAGAGCTCTTCTACGTGCTGGGCGACATATTCCGTGTGGCCGTGTGGTCTTCATAAAACTTGAAAAATGTGGCCAACTTTTTTCGAGCCCTTCGACCCTTCTCTCGGCTTTTCGCTGATCATCATCAGATTTTGATGAACGCACAGAGAGAGGGCGGGGGGGGGCAGAGAGATGTACGAGCGCGAGGAGAGAGTTGTGGGGGCGAGAGCACCAGCACAGGCCGCGGGGGCGGGGCAAGAGAGGATGACGCCCCCTGTGTGCCTGCCTCTGCTATTGTTATTATTATGGTCTCGACGTGGAGCAACATTTCGACGTGTGTGTGTGTGGGCGTGCTTGCCCCTGTCTGTGTTGCTTGCGTACGCAATCTATTATATGGGAGGACTAGGAATTGCCGCGCGTGCACGTAGGGGAGAGAGGGCTACTCATAGAATAGAGTTATACAATAGGGGACAACTATGGGACCCTTGGCGGGTATAAAACTTTTGTTGATCCAAAGGTTCCAACTTTACTTTTGCAACTTTTTCTGCGGCCGGCTCAGAAGCAACGAAAAAGAATTATTGGGAGCGATATAGAGTAGCACTAAAAAAGTAGTATTATTTTTTTTGTTTAGCGTCGTATATGTCGTAGAGGAAAGAGTACGAAAAAAGAAGGAGAAAGAATAAGCGTCCCGACCACAGGTATCCAAGCCAGCCACCGCGCTCTCCCGGCACTCGCGTCGCCACCGGACACCGAGAGAACGGCGAACACCCGCCAACAACAACATCAGCAATCGTGGCGTGTACGGCGCGGCAGCCGTAGTTGCAAGTGCTCGGCCATACGCACACGTTGACCTTTCTGAGCTCGTATCATCATCAGTCACATACACCAAAGAAATTGTTGTTGTGCTCGTTGGACGAATTTCGACGCACCTTCTTCAGCGGTCTGGCCCTCGAGCAGCTGCCCTCCTGCCGGGTCCCACCACCGTGTAGCCAGCAGAGCGAGAGTCGGAAGGTAGGTTCTTCTCCGTGCCATTGGCAGACCGATGCCGGTCGGTCGTCGCATCTGCATGCTCCGTTGCGTGTCTGTTAATATACGGATCCACAGCCGCGGCGACGGGGGGAAATTGGAGTTCACAGTGTTTCATGTTTGCGTGTTTGCACAGGGGTTTTGAAATTTAAACGATTGATTTTTTGTCTTGTTTTTAGTGTTGAGTGCTACGGGGTACACTTGAACACTTGAAACACTGACCCTTGTACTCTACGAGTACTTCGCAGTTTCGCGGCCGAGGCACGCTCACGCGATGGATGGTGTGGGTCCTCCTCACCAACCCGAAGCAGTGGCGGCGGCAGCAGAGGTGGCTGTTCCGGCGGTGGCACACGAGGTGGCCATCGCGGTGGACGTTGTGTGTCCCGATCGCCTAGCTCGACAAGGCTTCGCTGTTGCTCCGTTCTACCTCCGAGCGCCGGCGGCATCTCTGAACTCTCTCAGCTCTCTCTTCGCAGCGCTCAAGTTCGGCGCGCTGGCCGACGAGACGGAGGTATGTTTAACGCACGGTCGGGAGTGAAGGTGTTTTGTGGGTGGAGTTGCTTTGTCTTCCAGGGAGTGCCACTATATACCTGTATATACCGGGATGCCAGGCAACATATACGATACCAGGTACCCAGCATCATCTCGTAGCAGAAGTCTGCGCTGTACCTTCAAGTCTACCTGCTGTGATACATCTATCCGTCGCTTTTCTTGCTATAACGGCCACGAAGAGTAGCGGTGCATGGTGCTCGCAGAGACAGCAGGCGCAGCAAGAAGTGCATCCAATGCCTGTGCAGTTGCTGGTGCCAGGTGCAGTGCTTGTTGCAGCCGAGACTCATGCCGCTGCTGCTGCTGCTGCTGCTGCTGCTGCTGCTGCTGCTGCTGCTGCTGCTGCTGCTGCTGCTGCTGCTGCTGCTGCTGCTGCGAGGTGATAAAGCAGTACCGGTAAGTACACCGCAAATGACCACCAAGGTAAAAGTATGCACATGCACAGCGGTTTTTGTATGATCGTGATATTTGTACACCCTAGAGCATGGCTCGGGTATGATATGGTTCGTATACGATATATCTCCTTCTGTGCGGTATACCATGCCAGCACGACAGACGAGTGCAGCATGTCTGTCTTTGTTTTGGAGGGGTCATATAGCCCATAGGTCGTATATATTGTAATAGTACCAGGGTATGGACAGGTACCGGTACCTGGTATGTATGACATCACACCTGGTACACACGAGTAGCGTCGTCATTTGTCTGTTTCGCTCATAACGCTTGCACTACTCGCAGACACGCGCTATTTAGAGTACAGCGATGCTCCGCTATATACCCCTTACGACCTATCCAGCTTCCGCGGCTGTTGTAATTCCAGCCACAGGCTCTCCTTTCGTATGGAGAGTATCCTCTTGCCTTTTGGCTTCTGGCCTTGTGCATTGGAGAGTGCCAGCATGTGCCAAGCACCAACGCCCCTATCCCTTGGGTCAAGGCAAGGTCGTACTCCTGGCAACGCTGCGCAATGCTCCACTTGGTTGGGGTACCTATCGGCATTCGTACAGATGATTGCCACAGGTACCAGGTGTCACATTTCGTCGTACGAGCACGATAAATCGATCGAGTTGCTGCCGATGTAAAAAATTGCCCCCTACCAGTACTCGTACATACATGCTGCTGCGTGTACTGCTTGCGCTTGTTCTAATATGTGCGATTTGAGCGTGCTCGTGTGCTATCGCTCCTGCTGTCACTCGTACCGAGCACTGCAACTAACCCTGTCTTGGTATTCTGTTGTGCTTCTTGTGTCTGTAGAAAACGTGTTTTTGTTTTCTCCTGTCTCCTATCATACATGTCCTACACGCTTCTCAGCTCCAATTAATATGTACCTCCCTTTCGCAACTCAGCGGTCAGACCCGGGGTCACGTTATGTTGGCGGGGGGAACCGCCCCCCCCCCTTCTTCTTCCCTCCCGCCACCCCACCCTCTCGACGCTAGCGTCCTTTCCAGCAACTCAGCAGTCAGACCAGCGGAGTGAACATGAGATAGCTAATAGTAAGTTTCGACGGCCCGGCGGCCTGTATTCTATGAAATTTCCAGATATGGTTCGTCAGGAGCCACGTACTAGATTATCCAGCGACAGAGAGTAAGACACCTCCTCGTTGGGGGGGGAGTGGAGGACTACGAACATCAGAAAAAGATAATAAAAAATGTATTCGATATGATGACCAAAACTTTCTGCCAGGTACTAGGTAAGCAGACAAGTACGCAAGAAAGCGCCCAGTCAGACAAGGACATAGTCTGCCCCCCAGGGAGAGGTAGGTCGACCTTACGTTACAACAAACGGGCCGCTTGCGACCCGAGATCGATGACTCGACAGGCTCTCTTAGGCCTGGTGGCGCTTCAGGGTATCGGTCGTTACATGCGTCATCCCGAGGTTTACGATACATACGTTGTTACCCGTCTTTAAGCGGACAAAGAAACGACAACAGCAACGACATCCATGATACTCCTCCACCAATCCATTGACACAACAAAAAAAAACTCAATACCGCGTCAGTTGCCCCAAGATGACTCCAACGAAAAACCGACCCATCCACCCATCCGGCCTGTACCTCAAATCAACCAAGCCAGTACATTCACCCTTTTGCGCGCACACGCCGTCAGTGTTTAGGAAACCCTTTCCCGTTACCCCCTACGTTACCCTAGATACCCTTTCTACTGGTGTATAAGCCGCAAAAAAAATCGCTCGCGCATGCCATCAATGTTTAGGAAAACCCTTCCACCTACACTAAACAACCTCTATACTTGGTATCAGGATAAATTACGGCAAAAACTATCCCACACTACGTACGTACGTAACTCCAAGGAATTTTGTTGCCTAGGAACGTGGGTGCTGTTCCCGCTAAACACGTGATCCCAATTCAATCACGCCTTCAAGACGAACCCAAAACCTAGCAAAACAATCGGTAAAATAGTGTCAAAATCTATGGTATTATATTATTCCACAGACTGATTTTGATGTCTACCAACATTTCCTCCCTCCCCCCTCTCTACCCAAGCAATGCCTGCCTGGTTGGTGAAAACCCAACGTGGTCCGTCCCGGCATTGTTTATCTACAGACGCGAGGGTCTATGGTCATACGACTACGGCCATGTATGACATGATACAACCCACAACTCGTTGAAGCTGTCATGCATATGCAAGTCCGCCTCACAAGCGGTTCTTAGTAAGATGCAGCTCACCCTTCATGCGTCTCGCCGAACACCTCAGGTTTCGCTTCGCGCTTGGTGCAAGCAAGCAATGTCTGCCCTGGTCGGCGAAAACCCGACATGCTCCGTCCCGGCATTGTATATGGGGACGCGAGGGTCTATGGTCATACGACTACGGCCATGCACGACATACCCCCTGCTCCGTCTCGAAAGGGATGCGTGGGCAATGGCCAAATGACTAAGGCAAGCAACAAATTAGTACGCCCCCCCCCCCCTGCCGAATAAAGACTTTGATGGCGGGATGAAGCAGATGTGGGTAGGGATAAAAGGGATACTAGGCAAACAAGCAGGAGAGGCAGATACGGGGATAGCTACATTAAGAGCACAGAACGGTAAAATGGTTAGTAGTTCGAAGGGGAAAAGGGAAGTACTTGTAGAGCATTACCGCAAGCTAGGAACGCCCACAACCAAAGAAACTTTCGACGAAGAATTCGAGAAGGATATCAACGCGTGGGTAGAGGCGAACGTAGATGCATCAGAAAGGGAAGACAGTGACTCAGAAGGGTTGCAGGGAGAGTTCACAAGAGAAGAAGTAAAGAAGTGTGTAGCTAAACTTAGAATAGAAAGGCAGCAGGGGCAGACCAAATAGTTAATGAATTTATGAAGTACGGGGGAGAAGGAATGCTTACCATGACGGTTAAGTTGTATAACTGGATATGGAAAAACGAGTACGCACCTAATAGATGGAGAGAAGGAGTAGTAGTAAACTTGTTTAAGAAAGGAGACAAGGCTGACCCGGGTAACTATAGGGGGATAACGCTACTAAGCACTGTAGGTAAAACGTTCTGTAAGATTTTGAACGATAGAATGGGAACAATAATGGAGAAGGAAGAAAAATTAGCGAAGGGCAAGCAGGATTTAGGCCAAACCGTAGCTGCGTCGACCATGTGTACACATTAGGTAAGATAATCCAAGGCAGGAAAGACGCGGGGCTAACAACGTACTGTTTCTTTTTAGATGTACAGAAGGCCTACGATACAGCATGGAGAAATGGGCTGTGGAAAAAGTTGTGGGAAATAGGGATAAGAGGAAAGATGTGGAGAATGATGAAGAAGATGACGGAATGTGCGAGAAGTGCTGTGATGTTGGACGGGGAAATATCGAAGTACGTTGATATCCTACAAGGAGTTGCACAGGGATGTACGCTATCACCTAACCTATTCAAGGTATATATTAATGACATGGTAGTAGCAGTAGAAGCAGCATCGCAGGGAGTCATGGTGGGGGAAGATACGGTGTCGGGATTGATGTTTGCGGATGGTTTCGTCTGCATATCAGAAACACCCGAAGGACTGCAGAAACAAATAGAGAAGGCACTAGAGTACACCAGGAAGTGGAGAGTGACCGCGAACGTAAAAAAGTGCGCAGTAGTTGTATGTAACGAAGATAAGGAGAGTCCGGTAACTTGTAAGTGGAAGTGGGGAGAAGAGAATTACCGATCGTAGACCAGTATACGTACCTTGACGTAGAGATCTCAAAAGGCTTCTCTTAGGATGCACACATAACAAAAATAATAGGGTAAAGCACACGTAGGCAAGATGGAAGCGATCCTATTAATAACAGACTTGCACCTTGACACTAAAATTATGAGATGTATCCTGATGAATGAAACCCCGCTGCTCTGAAGGGGGGGGGGGGGGGGATGAGACACCCAGAAATAGAGGCAGACAGGAAAGGGGTGGAAGGGGGAAGAGACGAAAGGGAGAGTCAGATTAAACAACGTCCCAGCCGACATGAAAAAATACATTTGCACGAGTAAGCATGGAGATGGCAATATAGGGGTGGGGAACCAGAAACTGAAAATATCCGGAACAAAACAGAGGAATAACCACGTAAAATGGTAAAATGAAAACAACAGCAGCACCCTTTACAAACAACCGGACACATAAAAAATATCAATACCAGAAAACACACAGAAAGCGCACCGGAAAAAAAAAACACAAAAATGATCACCAAAGCACACAAATCACAAAAATTACCCGCACTAAACAAAACCGCATGCACGCAGAGAACACACACTTGAGAAAACCACACACAATGAACTACAAAAAATAATAAAAACGCATCAACAACTTGCCTGCAACTCCAGGGCGGCGATGGCCTCCTTGCTCTCCTGCGCAGTGGCCTCCAAGGACCTCAGCGTTTCCATTGCCTCGGCCAGCCTCGCAGCCTTCTCCGCCACGGCAGCAGAAGCGTCGCTCTCACCAACAGCCTTCGCATCGGACAGGGCTTGCAGCTCCGCTTCAAGCCTCGATGCCTCCTGCTGAAGTGCACCTGTTATCATGCGCGCGGTTTTACAGTACGCCGTGGTATATAGTCCGACCAAAACAGAGAAGGCAAAAACCGAGCAAAAGACGCAGAACAAACATCGTATTGTGCGTGGGGAGGGGTCAAACGGAAAAACAGACAAATATTGTAGTATACGTTTGGATTCAAGAGGCGGATAACTAGTTCGCCGTAATCTGAAAAGAGACACCATACAGCACATCCATGAACAAGATCGCCCCCATCCCCCCTTCTGCCCCCATCCCTCCTGCCTCCCGCTGCCCCCACCCCCTCCCTCCACCCCCAATGGCATGCGCAAACCCCTTCCCTCCCTGCCCGCGTCCCAATTTCCCTCCCTCACCCCCCCACTCCTCGCCACCAGCTAGCAATATCTGCCTGGTCGGCGAAAACCCGACGTGCTCCGTCCCGGCATTGTAGAGATGCGAGCGCCTATGGTCATATGACTACGGTCATGCATGTCATGAGTACCCCCCCCCGACGCGAGGGTCAATAGCCACACGACTACAACCATGCATGACACGAGTAAACACCTCTGCCCCTCCGTCCCCTCTGTCTCCCCCCCCCCCCTTCCCCAAATACCTCCCCTTTCCTATCCCCGTCCCCCTTCACCAGCCATACACCCATCCCCCCCCCCCCCCCCGATCGCCACCCAGCTCACCCGTCCCCTTCGAGTGCCGCTCCCCCGCCTCCCGCGCAGCCACCGCCGCCTGCTCCACCTTCTCCGTCAGATCACCGATCGCCGTTTTCGCTTCGGCCTTCTCCCGGGCGAGGGTAGACTCGGCGGTTGCAAGCTGGGAGGCAGCGGCGGCGGCATCCTCCGCAGCTTTGGAGGTAAGCTCGGCCAGCTCTCGCGCGCGGGCGGCTAGGAGGCCGCGGGAAGCTTCGGCGTCTTCCGATAGAGCGGCGTTTTTCGCGGCCAGGGTCTGCACGAAGATTATAGGCCGCGACGTAGGTGAAAAAAAAAATAGCAGCGCAACCGAGAATAGGTTGTTGGTTTGGTTGGCAACAACAACGGAAACGAAACAACAGCAATGCCGCCAACCTCGAGGCCACCTACACCACCAACACCACCGGGCAGCTCGTTAAGCCCTTAAGAACTGGTCCCACGCATTTGGGGACAAACTACTTGGAATTAGTGTGGGGCATTTTTTTGTCAGTTCTGAATGGGTTAAGAACTGGTCCCACGTATTTGGGGACAAACTACTTGGAATTAGTGTAGGATATTTTTTTGTCAGTTCTGAATGGGTTAAGAACTGGTCCCACGTATTTGGGGTTGGGGACAAACTACTTGGAATTAGTGTGGGACATTGTTTTTGTCAGTTCTGAATGGGTTAAGAACTGGTCCCACGTATTTGCGGACAAACTACTTGGAATTAGTGTGGGACATTTTTTGTCAGTTCTGAATGGGTTAAGAACTGGTCCCACGTATTTGGGGACAAACTACTTGGAATTAGTGTGGGGCATTTTTTTGTCAGTTCTGAATGGGTTAAGAACTGGTCCCACGTATTTGCGGAAAAACTACTTGGAATTAGTGTGGGGCATTTTTTTGTCAGTTCTGAATGGGTTAAGAACTGGTCCCACGTATTTGGGGACAAACTACTTGGAATTAGTGTGGGACATTTTTTGTCAGTTCTGAATGGGTTAAGAACTGGTCCCACGTATTTGCGGACAAACTACTTGGAATTAGTGTGGGCAATTTTTTTGTCAGTTCTGAATGGGTTAAGAATTGGTCCCACGTATTTGGGGACAAACTACTTGGAATTAGTGTGGGGCATTTTTTTGTCAGTTCTGAATGGGTTAAGAACTGGTCCCACGTATTTGGGGTTGGGGACAAACTACTTGGAATTAGTGTGGGACATTTTTTGTCAGTTCTGAATGGGTTAAGAACTGGTCCCACGTATTTGCGGAAAAACTACTTGGAATTAGTGTGGGCCATTTTTTTGTCAGTTCTGAATGGGTTAAGAACTGGTCCCACGTATTTGGGGTTGGGGACAAACTACTTGGAATTAGTGTGGGACATTTTTTTTGTCAGTTCTGAATGGCCTAAGCGAATACCAATCGTAAGCCGTGCCACCTCAAAAACCAGCGGCAGCGGCGGCAGCAGCAGCAGCAGCAGCAGCAGCAGCAGCAATAGCGGAGGCAAACGACGATGACAGACCCGGGATCTTTCTCTTGCCTCAAGCTCCCAACCACACCACTATATAACGACAAAACTTCTATAAAAGTTCGTTCAGCGGTACCAAACGTAAGCCGTGGCGTCTCGTACAGCAAGAGCACGAGCAGCAGCAGCAGCAGCAGCAGCAGCAACAATGGCAGCAGCAGCAGCGGCATCAGTAAGGGTTGCAGTTAGGTCTTTGCCTTCTGAGGCAAATATGTGTCCCACACTAATCCCAAGTACTCTGTCCCCAAAAACTTGTCCCACACAAATTCCAAGTAGTTTTTCCCCAAAAAACGAGGGACCGGTTAAGCTCCTCAAGTGATCAGCTACTACCGGCTAGTACGATAATTTTTGCTGCTTGCATTTTTTCTTTAGACTGTGTGTGTAGCGCATATATACCAGAAAGCTCGGCAGGATTGCGCGGACACACTTATTAACCCATTTAGTACTGCACTGTACATAAACAAACATTTCAGTCAAATCCCAAGTGTTTTGTCCCCACATCGGTACTGCAGTGCTAAAGGGGTTTATAAGCCGCCACCCGTACCGCGGGTGAGCTGGATAGAAGCAGGGGCTTATGTTATTATCTTACCTCCAGCTCGCTCGACGCCAGTACCGACCGCTCCTCCAGCTTGGACGCCTCTTGGCGCAGGCGAGAACAAGTCTCGTCGGCAGCTAGCTTCTCCTCGGAGAGCGCTTTCAGCTCTTCCGAAGCCGTGGCGTACTTCTGCTGCAGCTCCAGCCTCAGGGCGCCCTTCTCCCCCTCGAGGGCCTGCCGATGTCGATATCGACATGGAAAAACAGAAACATCAATATCGATAAACAATATCGATAAACAATATCGATAAACAATATCGATAAACAATATCGATAAACAATATCGATAAACAATATCGATAAACAATATCGATAAACAATATCGATAAACAATATCGATAAACAATATCGATAAACAATATCGATAAACAATATCGGTAAACAATATCGATAAACAATATCGATAAACAATATCAATATCAGTATGGGTGGATAATATCGACGTCGATATCGAATAATATCGAATATCGATTATCGATGTCAATAATAATGTCCATATATATCACCATCGGTAAATACTATCGACATCGACGTATATATCGACGACGTGAGATCGGCGTATATATCGACATCGATATCGAAAAGTGTCGATACTGATAGCGGTAACTAATACTACAGTACTATATCGATGCCACTATTGGTGATATATTTCGATATCGATGTATACATCGACATCGATATCAATGAATTAGTACCGATATCGACGACATCGATTATCGTTAGAGGTACCAATAAATAGTGTCGTTATGTGTCACGATATGAGAACCCACACAAACACAAACCACGGAAACACGAAAATCGTAAAAAACCGAACGCACCTGCAACCTCTCGGCGTGCCTTGCGTCTAGCTGCTCCTGCTCCCTTACCGCCGCCTCCTGCTTGAGAGCATTGGCCTTCAGCTCGGCAACTCTCGTCGCCAAGGTCTGCTCGTACTCGGCAGCCTGGGCCTGACGAGGGAAGAAACCACATCACAAAAAAAAAAAAAAAAAAAAAACGTCAGGAGGCAAAAACAAAAAAATGAAGAGCTCCACCTTACCGTAGAAAAATATGTGTTCGAAAATATTAATATCACGTTGAACAGTCGGTCGTACTCCCAGCTAACGTATACTACGTATATATATATGTGTATCGATTCTATAAAAACCTCAAACGGAAACTAAAGACAGAAACATAAATTAAACAATTTCACCTGATATACGAAGATTTTGGTTGTACATTCCATCTCCGTAAAAAAGACGCAAACAGCAGTTGAAGGTATATACAGCTCGAAAGTACGCAAACGCACAGACAGCAGTATCTCAGTCGATGTTGCTATTATACTCTGTCATACTGCTGTAGAGCTTGGCGTATAGCAGCGCGATCTGACAACCTTCCCGTTGCCTCCCCTGCCCCCCCCCCCCCCGCTTACCTATAAATATATGATATATTTATAGGTATAAATATATGATATATTTATAGGTTGGGTTGGCGTCGGTTGGCAACGACGCTGTAAAACACGCCACTCGCTGCGTGAGCTAGACAACCAGGGTGCCGTTTTTTTTTGTTTTTTTTTTGGCGGTCACCAAAGCTGGCGGTCGAGTAGATCATTTGTGCGGGGTGGAGAACCTTTGCTCCGCACAAGGGGAATGGTCGTATCCACGTGTGTTAATATGGTAAGGCGTCCGCGAGGCAGTTACAATNTCTCCCCCCCACAAATAACAAAGACTCGCCTGTTTCTCGAGCTCCAGCTCGCGGCAGCGCCTCTCTAGCTCCGTCTGCAAACGCCTGTTCTCCGCCTCAACCTCCTCGCGGCCGGCGTCGGCGCTCTGCGGGCCGAAACAGACAGCGTGGAACATTCTCAGACTTATTTTCGATGCGAATGTCGTGGTATCACGACGTACAGTACTGCTGTAAAACAGCTTGTACAAGGCGCTAATAGAAGCAAAGGGTACCCCCCTTGCGTGGAGATGAGGTGGCCGAAAGCTACCGACCGATTCACCAGGATCCAGCGATTCGTACAAGTCGACGAGGGTTACTAAATCTCCTGCTGCGCGAGTCCCTACGAAGAGCGACGCCTACCGTATATGACAAGTGTTTATCACACCCCCTGGGGTGAATTTCGAAGCCAGTTTTTTTCCATAACCAGGGGGGCACAGACAAAGAAAAAGTCGGCTTTCGGAGCATCTCGTCGAGACCTTTCCTTAGACGGGTCGCTTGGGGTTAGCGCTCCACCGGTCGTCAAGAAAATCAGCGTTGAAATTCGCCCGAGGGGGTGTGGTATACAGTGTCATACACGGTATGCACATTTTCACACCTCGGCCGGATCATCTACAGATATATGGACCTAGATCTTTCGGGGCAGGCATAGTCCTGATCTGCATGATCTGTATGATCTGTATGATCTAGCTCATGCTGCCGGGTGGGAGTCGTATAACCTGCATGATCTAGGGGACATTTCCTGGGTTGGATCTGTACTGTACAGATCTCGCATAACATATTAGAACGGCAGGTTGGGATCTAGATGATCTACCTGATCTATCTGTGGATGATCTACCTGATCTATCTGTAGATGATCCATCTATCTGTTCGACGTGCGTAACCTTTCTACATTTGCATACACCGAGGTGCCGCCACCCTCCTACAGACACACGAACGGGACTGACTCTCGACCGCTCTCGCATTGTTTTTTTTTCCCCCCATCTCAACGCGCTTATACTACCAATGCAAATCGTAGGTCCAGCGGGATTTTGTGTCATTGATTCTCGAATTTTGACATTGTTACTGCTGATAAAGGTAGCTCCTCGAGTGTCCCGACTTGAGAAAAGACACAGGGACGAAGCAAGACGCCGTGCCCCGCCTGTACATGGTAGTACAACCTATGATATACACAAAGCCAAAAAAAAAAATCCCTAGAGAGGCCGAAAAAGGAGAAACGAATTAATGAAAAAACACAAAACACACACACAAACCTCGAGCTTTAAAGACAGATCAGCCGCGCGTTCCCTTAGGCCCTTAAGCTCCGCGGTTCTCTCTGAAAGCTTGGCCGCTGCTTCTGCTACAAGCTCGTCGCGGCTGGCTTCCAGCGTTTTCGTCTCCTCTCGAAGACCCTAAAACAAATCGTACAAAAAAAAAACGCCAAACGAAAAATTTCGGGTAGAAGTTGAGATGGCGGGAGGATTGGCGAGTCGGGGAGGGCGGGGGTGTACTCATGTCATGCATGGCTGTAGGTAATCGTATGACCATAGACCCTCGCATCCCTACAAAGCCGGGATGGAGCCCGTCGGGTATTCACCGACCGACCAGGCAGACACTGCTGACACCAAGCACAAAGCGCCGTGAGGTTGTTTGTTGGGTGAGCTGCATCATGCTACCTACGTGAGAACCGTTTTTGAGGCGGGTTTTCTTGCATTGGATGGCAGCGTCGAAATAGTTGATGTGTTTTCTAGTGCGGTGTGGGGGGGGATATATTGAATTGGTGACTACATCCCATTCCACCACAATTGTGTCCCATCCCACCACCATTCCATCCCACCCCATCCCCATCCCACCCCCTCCTCCTATCATCGACAAATGCATGGCCATCTGGATCTGCTCGTCAAAGTCTCACTGCCTGGAAACGCGCGTAGCGACCCTGTCCTCGAGGGGTGAATAAACATATCATAACGTTATCTCAGAAAAAAAATCCCATACCGCCACCACACCATCCCGCCCAATCCCATTCCACCAACACCATCCCATATTACATCTTATCCCACCAACACCATCCCATCTTACATATTATCCCACCAACACCATCCCATCTTACATATTATCCCACCAACACAATCCCATCCCATCATCACCTGCAGCTGCTCGTCGAGGTTGCGCTGCCTGGCAAGGTGCTTTGCAACGCTGTCCTCAAGGAGAGAAATCCTCCTGGCGGACGAAGCCAGCTCGGCGACCTTGTTCTGGAACAAGTCCTGCTGCTGAACGATCGAGGCCTTCAAAGGAGCAAAGAAAAAACGGCACACACATACACACATCGGAGAAAAAAACGACACTCAAAACGACAAGCACAGCAGCAGTAAGAAAAAACAATACTCTGACGTACGGGGGACCATAGTAAATAGGACGGTGAACACAAAAATCTACATATTTACGTATTAATACCAACAAAATGTGGTCGTATTTACTATGGCCTCCCGTAATATCATACTTGTATATATATATATATATAAGCAGAGGTGCACGTAAAAAACGAATCCGACACCCCACTACTTAACCCGTTTTCGAGACCCGAACACGGGAAGACAATACTAATTGCGAGTGAACAAAAAAAAACAAGCTTTTCGGAAATAACTTCGTCCAGAAATCCCACCCCACCGGTTTATTTTTTTTATTTTTTTCGACGTTTTATCAGAGTTGGTACGACGGTCCCTTTGTACCTGGTAGCCACTGTATAGTGGGCTAATACGGTGCGCAGAAAAATTGAGGTCCCTTATATACCGTTTGCCCTTATCGCGGGGTCCCTTGAAAGGGGTTACCTACTGTACCTACCTACTGTACCTATGCTTGTATCATTTGAAACATAACTCGTCTCACAAAACTGGAACTGCGCAGAGGCCTCATGACATTGCCTGAAAAAAAACGTGCTGAAAGAAAATCCTATCGCTTCCCTCTAATATTTTATTTCCACACATCGGGCAGACAGATCAGATCATACAGATCATTCCCACTGCATGATCTACAGCAGTAGATGTTTCAGGGCAGATATGTCAAGTCCTGATCTGTATGATCTGTATGATCTGTATGGTCTATAGCTCATGTTGACCGGTGGGAGCCATATAATCTGCACGATTTAGGACATGTTTCCTGGGTTGGATCTGTACGATGCAGATCCTCCACCGGGCATCCCAGAACGGGCAGGTTAGGATCTAGATGATATATATGTACATGATCTGTAGATGATCTATTAGTAGATGATCTATCTGTAGATGATCTATCTGTAGATGACCCATCTGTAGATTACCTATCTGTCGATTACCTATCTGTAGATGATCTATCTGTAGATGATCTACCTGTAGATGATATATCTGTAGATGATCTACCAGCAGATGATATATCTGTAGATGATCTAACTGCAGATAATCTATCTGTAGATGGTCTATCTGATCTGTAGATGATCTGCCCGACGTGGTAATATTTACTTGGAGAACGCGGCTGTCCACGCAAGCTCACCTCCATGGTCTGGAGCTGAGACCTCGCCCCCTCCAGTTCCTCGGACGTTCGCGCGATGGTATCCTCCACAGCGGATAACTTGAACCGCGCTTCAGCCAACGCCGCCTGGCGGACAAAATGTCGGTGTTTATATGTAGGGAGGCGGTATGGGAGAGTTGGGGAGGCGAGGATGGGGATTTCGACTCAGTACGAAGAAGGGTGTGTGTGTGGGGAGGAGGGGGCGTACTCATTTGTTGCTTGTTGCCTTAGTCATTCGACGATTGGTCACGCATCCCTTTCGAGACGGAGCAAGGTGGGGGGAGGGGGGGGGGTGAGCGGTAATTAATATGGTGAAGGGGTGGAGGGTGATCACTAGTAGAAGTGAAGCGCTTGCGTTTACCTTAAGTCGCGTAGGCAAGTTACGATCTACAGCACTGCGAAAGCGTATGCGTACCCACGCCACTGAATAAAAATAAAAAGAAGAACAAAAAGTATCTTAGAAAAGGCCTGCCAACCCACCGTAAAACAACGAAGTTTATTTAAATTGTCCCTACAAACCAACCTACCCACCACCTCACCCATCCACCCACCAACCCCAATCCACCGACCCCCCGCCCATGCACCCACCCACCACCACCACCTACAACCCGCCGAAGCAAACGTACACACCCACCGCCAACCACCTACCCCACCTACTCAGCCAAACCCACCCACCCAACCCATCTACTCACCCTCCCACCCAACCACCCACCGCCCAACCCCACCCACCCACACTGTGTACATAAGAGACAACAGAAGAGACAACAGGGGTATTGCTAACCATTGATTGAATGGGTCCGGTTGGCTCAGGGTTAGTATCCACTACATTCGCCTCGTATATATACTAGGGATGGGCACTGGCTGACCCGGTCAGTAGCGATTATACTGTCGTCAAAATCAATCAGTATACTGGATTGCAACAGTATACTAATTGTATCTCCTCTCTCCTCCCGAAACGCAATTGGTGGGTTTCCGTAACTACAAAACGGCGTGCTTCTTGGGCGTACGTATATACGATAAAAAATACTGGCGATTATACTGGCCAAGTCAAATCAGTAGATTACTACTGCCAGTACATACCGTGCCAGTGCCCAGCCCTAACATATATATACGCAATACGTAGTAGTCACCCTGAACCATTTTCACGGAAACAATATGGCAAGCTATATACCTCCCAATCACACATTAGCACATGGGGCACCCACACATACACATTAGCACATGGCGCACCTCGCGAGACTCGGCTGCAGACGTCTCAGCAGCCGCCACGGCGGTCACTGTCGACTCCCGCGCCTCCTGAAGCGCCTCTCTGAGACCCGCCACCGTCTCTTCCTGCTCGGAAACGCGTCGCTGCAGTTCTGACACTGCCGCCGATGCCTGGTCACGCTCCGCAATAACCGCCGCAAGCTCCGCTCCGAGAATCTGTAAGTGTGGCAGCGGGGCGGCGGGAGGTGCAGAGAAGATGGAAGGGAGGAGGGAAAGAGGGGAGGAGGGGAGGCCAAGAAAGGGGGAGGATGAGGAAACGCAGAAGGAGGCGGACAGGGATATATACCTGCACTGCGTCTGGTGCCTGGTGCTGGGAACGAACCGCACAATCATGAAAACGAGTTCAAAACAAAATTGAGGCAGAACACACAGAGACACATGCAAGCACAAAACACACAACCGCGCGAATAAATAAGGGTACACAAGTACTTATACAGACACGCACAGACACAGGCTATACATGCACACGCGCATACACACACAGAAAACGCAAGCACGGCCAATTCGAGCAGTACACCACAAGCCACAAACAACGAAACATCCTATTAACGTGATGACATGGGGCCTCTTTACGCTGCGCCTGTGCAATCCGAATCACAAGTCATGGCAGAAAGCGCTTTAAATCACCATGCAACAGCAGCAGCAGGCAAAGCAGCAACTGCACCAGCACCACACTCACGGTCAAAGCTTTCCAGTCCTCTCCCCCCCACAGTCACACAACTACGGCCATGCACGACATGAGTATACCCCCCCCACAAACCCCCTGCCGCCCTTATGAAACCCTTACCTGCTTCTCCTCCACGGCGCTGCGCACGCGGCCCCGCAGACGCACGGCCTCCTGCTCCTTATCCTCCAGCGCTCTCGAGGCAACCTCCGCCGCTCGCGCCGCCCTGCTCTCCGCCTCCTCTACGAGAGAACCTGCCGCATCCACCACGGGGCTAGGGGCCGCAGCGGCAGCAGCAGCCGCGGCAGTAGCGTTAGCAGTAGCGGCGGCGGCGGCGGCGGCGGCGGCGGCGGCAGCAGCAGCAGCCTCGTCGGTTTTGGCGGCGAGATCGCGCTGAAGTTCCTCGATCCTTGAAGACAGGGTTGCTAACGCAGCTTCCTTGGTGGCGACCTGCCAGGTCGCGGCGAGAGGTGGGGGAAGGTTTCATCGATGATGAGGCGTGACGGCAAGAGCGAGGGCGCGATAAGGGAGGTGAAATGGTACTACAGTACGTGCTGTCCAACGAACCAGACGTTTGGGTGCATCATCACGTTCAAGGTAAGGGCGACTGGCGGGCGCATATAGGCACGATGACACTAGCGGATACCCTGCCAAGCACGCCCCCGAGCGAGGTCGGGCATGAGCATTATCTCGCCTCTCAACCAAGGGTCATCGTACAAAGCAATACCCATGAAAAGTGCAGAAGCGAACAAGCAGAAAAATACAACAACTACAGCAACAAAGGCATAAAACACAGCAACATCCACAGCATCACAACCACAACAACAATAACAAAGCCTCCATCACGCACCAGTCCGGCCGTCTCCTCCCGTTCCTTTTCCAACGCCTCAACTCTGCCCACCAACTCCCTCGCGCTGTTCTCCGCCGCCGCCACCGCCGCCGCCGCCGCCTCCTCCACCTCCACCTTACCCCCCGCTGCCCCCGACCCCACCGCTCCACACTCCCCCTTCCTACACGCCTCCGCGCTCTCCTCCAAATCCGCGCACCGCTCCCGCAGTGCCCCCTTCTCCCTCTCCAGCGTCTCCCTTGCCCGCCTCAACTCCTTCAAGCGCTCGGCCCCCTCCCTAAGCTGCACCGCGGCCGCCTCGCGGTCAGCCTCCAGCCGTCCGCAAGCGTTGGCCAGCGCGTCCCGCTCGGAGCGGAGCTCCTCAAGCGCGCTGCGCATGGCGAGGGCGCCCGCAGCGCGGTCGGTGCCTAGCGCCGCCGCTGCCACGGCGTCGGCTGACGCGGCAAGGTCATCGTCAACGCCATTACCGTTGCCAACCCCGCCTGCCATGCGTGCGGCGGCCATGGCGGCGGCTTTGGCGAGGCCTCTGGGAGCCGGGCGGGCGGAGCGTACCTGCTGCTGCTGCTGCTGTTGTTGCTGGTGGCGCTGTTGCTGGTGCTGAAGCTTCTGCTGCTGGTGCTGAAGCTGTTGCTGTTGGTGCTGCAGCTGCTGCTGCTGGCTGTGCTGCTGATGGTGTTGGTGGAGCTGCTGCTGCTGCTGCTGCTGGTGCTGCTGCCACTGCGCGCGCTGGAGCAGCAGCGGCTGCCTCTTTGCGAGCTTCTTGCCCTTCTTTGCCGCCGAGGAGTTCGGGGTGGACCGCTCGGGAGACGGAGAGGAGCTGGAAGAAGACCTGCCCGAAGAAACCGACACGTGAGACTCACGACCACCGCCACCTCCACCACCAACACCAACATCGCCACCCCCAACCCCACCCACACCAACGTTGTTCAACGCCAACACTTCGACGGGGGGAGTACTCTTCCGAGGGAGCAGAACCACCGAGGCGTTACCACCATCTTCATGACCAACGGAGGCGTTTCTTTTGACCGGCGCCGACCCCGAGGTGGCCCTCCTTCGAGCCAAAGCGCGGCTGTCGCTGTCGCGGGCCATGAATGTGTCGGCGGCGGTAGCCTGGTTGCTGCTGTTCCGACGAGCCAGCAACGGCACCCTAAGCTTCGACACGGACGGGCTGATGAGAGCTTCGGGGTTTGCCACGCCCGGGCCGTTGGAGGGAGGAGCCAGTCTCAGACTCGAAACTGGCGGGAAATCTCCGGAAGACCGTGCCGCCTGCATGTATGACCAGGGGGACGGGGGGGTGGGGGGGGGTAGGTGTTGGACTTACGTGCAGTATGCTCGCGATTCTGTCGGGGTAATTGGGGCTTTTTAGGAGAATAAAAGGAGCAAAAATGGTATTATTTGAATGTATACGATGTATATAAAAGGTAGAGGCACCAAAACTGGTGGCGGGGGCATGGCAGCTTGCCTTATTTCATGCTCCTTATCCAGCAGAAAACAAAACAAACAAGGGAACAAAAACATAGATTCTGCAAACACGCGCGCGCGGACGGGGGGGGGGGGGGGGGGGGGGGGGGGTCAAGAATCGTCGGGAGGGATAAAAAGGCGCAGCCGAAACGACCACACCTAGCGCTTTCAAATCGCGACGGGGCGACGGCAGGAAGTGAGTGTCTTTCGTTTCGCCTTGCGTTGCGCTGCTGCATGTTCCGACAAAAAGGACGAGCGGAACAAGCGCAACCGCTGTAACCCCAACCCTAACCGCCTTGAGCCAGTCGCCTTAACCCGTTTGTGGACTGAGACGGGAAAAAAACAACCGAAGTAGCCGACGCTCACGGCCTCGGCCAGAAGAAGCACCTCAGACTGCTGGAACGTATTATCCCGGGGGGGCATAGTAAATAGGGACCTACGGTAACACAAAAACCCATATACTTGTATTTCCTTATGTTTAATAGCAATATTTGGTGCACGGGTATTTGTCGTGCATATCGAAACTTTCGATACGATACGTATAAAATATATGTACAACACTATAAATCCCTCTCACCCTGAGTTTCATCGGGGAGGACGACACCGACCGCCGATGCTTCTTCTTAGCCTCCTCCTTCTTGGTAGCCTTGGCCTTCACCGCTGCCGGCAGCTGGAAACCGACGCTCTCCCTTCCGCCAGCGCTCTCCCGCGCCGCCTTCACCTCCGGCCTGCTGCTGCTGCTGCTGCTGCTGGTGATGGTCTTGTCCACCCCCCCGTCCTTGTCCCTGCCGGTCTTGTTCTCGCCCAGTCCCCACCAAGCCGGGTCGGCGTCGACTTCTCCGTCAGTCGCCTGGCCTTCGTCGCTGCTGCTTTCCTCGACGATCCTGCATATGCGATGAGAATGAGTGTATAGGAGTGTTGAAAAACGCACAGCAGTTAACAGTTAATCCTTATAGGAATCGCACCCACGTTATTGGGGACAAACTACTTGGATTTAGTGTGGTATGAATCGCACCCACGTTATTGGGGACAAACCACTTGGATTTAGTGTGGTATACTATTTCCAGTAGTAAAAGGGTTTGTAGTGTGGAGGAGCGGGTTGATAGGGGTGTCAAATTGTACGATGGAGGCACAGCATTTGGCATTTATTATTAGTACGGTTTATAGTGCCATCACCTCTTAGGTATGAATACAGCAGTACAGGACACCTCGTATTAACGATAAGAAACAGGAAATCTGGTCCAGGCTGGATTTCTTACATAAGAGAGGGTGCTTTCTACACGAATTTCAGGATAACGACTCCCGAATTTCTTATTTTCCTCTATATCTCAGTCTGGCTTTCTTATTGGCCTGTTTCTTATTACGAGTAAGAGGTCCTGTACTGTATGCTACCATACCAGGCACAGCGTTCAGAATTTACATGAGTGCATATCTATATGTACGTGGTGCTGGTACGAGGTACTATACCCCTGCTGTGGTATGTCTGTTTACCATTACCCCTATTATACGTACTGCTGTTGTCGTGTTGTGCCACGGGTATTGGAACTCACGACGTCACTATTTCACGAGTACGAGTACAGCAGTATCATACATATGAGTACGACGAGCTGGTGCTTCGTTAAAATGATCGTATGATATATTATACTCGTAACAAACAGCAACATCACCACCCATGGTATGAGTACATACGCGTATAATAGGAGTAAACGAGGCACAGGTACAGCAGCAAGACACAGGTACAGCAGCATCTGGTACACCTCAAGTTGCGCACCTTGACTGTAAACAAGTAAACAACAGCAAATGAGCGAGGCAGCGAAGTCTTGCAATCAACATGGCACCGCTGCTGCCTCTGTATCATATCCATATGATACTGCTGCTGTAATCATAGTCTACCTGTGATCTGTGATATGTTCGTAGAGCTGCAGCAGCAGCAGCAGAAGCAGCATCTACTACAGCAGTAGAAACGAGTTTAAAATATCAAACCCGAGATCGCTCACCTCTTCCTCTGCCAACTCTTGTAAAAGCAAAACAGCGGCACCGCAGCCAGCACCAACAGCGCCGGCGGCGGCACCCCGGCACCATCTCCACCACTTCCTCCCGTCGCCCCTGTCCCTCCTCCTACTCCTCCTCCCTCGAGGAAATCTCCAGGAGTAAACGCGTTCGTAAGTGACGACCAGAACCCCGCCAAGACTGGCATAGGAGTAATCACGCCCGTGCCAGCAGCACCAGCAACGCCCGCAGTGTCCCTGCTGCCGTCGCCCCCAGTGCGGTCCCCGAGAGACCCTCCCCCCTCCGCCACAGCCGGCGAGGGCGCCGACCTGGCCTGCCTGGCGCGCAGCAGGTCTTCGCGGAGACGCTTGGTTTCCGAGGCGAGATTCTCGGTCTCCGAGCGAAGGGTCAACCTCAAGCTGTCCATGGACTTGGCGTGTCCCTTCTCGAGCTCTGCCTCGAGGCGGCGCTTGCTCTCTGCTGAGGCGGTCTCTAGGTCGCGCCGCAGGCGCTCCAGCTGGGCGCGGTGGGCCTCCGTCATGTCCTCCTTGTCCCGCTGCAGTCTCTGGATGTCGCGGTCGAGCTGGACCTTCCTCGCCAGGAGCTTCGCCGACTCCGCCCTGAGCAAACTCTCGGCTTCCTTGGCCTCCTTTGCCTCCGCGAGAAGCTTGTCCACGCGCGCTGGGTCGCCGGGGGAGCAAGGCAACTGCTGCTGCGGCTGCGGCGGCGAAGGCGGCTGGGTGGATGCATCGGAGTCGGTGGTAGCGTTGCTGCTGCTGTTGTTGTTGCAGAGGTTGTTGTTGGCCTTTTGCCTTCTGCGGCCAGCGAAGAAACCAACCTTGACAACTTTAGGCGGGAGCATCATCGCACCGTACGCCCCGGGGTGCGAGAACATCGCATCGTCGGGTTGCGTCGCCTCGGGCGCCACTGTCAACGACGGAGCACCCCCGTTTGCAGCCGAGGTTACAGCAGCATCTTCCTTGTTCTTGCTCCGCCCCCACATCGGACCCTGCTGTGCGTTGCCCAGCCCCTGTCACTGCGCAGCACGGCAGCAGCAGCAGCAGCAGTGGCCGACGAGAGGGCTGCGAGTACTCTTTTCCTGTTTTTTCCCGTGATCATGCGACACAAACACAGAATGCGCTCTTGGCGCAAGAACAAATACAACACCACCCGAGGTCCGTGGAGCCCGGTTCGAGGTCCTTGCGAGTTGCGCAGACCCTTGGCACAGTAGTTCCGTTCACTGTCTGGGGAGCGCTCTCCCGCCCGAGCTTATCTGCGTTGGATTGTTTGCTACGGTTCGCGCTCGCCAAGGCTGATAACCTTCAACGGTATTCCCTGTCCCCTAAATAAACATCCGCGAGGAAAATCGTGGAACTCTGGTCGAAAAAAAAAAGCGCGGGAAATATTTTTTTTCCCCCCATGGTGGCGGTTTCATATTTTATGTTTCCGCCGCCTTGTTTTACGCCTTTGCGTCTTTACTTTTGGCCAACTTTTACTCGTGTACTCGTAGTTCACGCTTTCCAAATGCCCTTCTTTCTTTGCAGGTTAGAGCTGGGGGTCTCAAAGCAGGTCTCCCCCCCCCCCGCCCCCTAATACTGTACAAGTTTTCGTTTTTATCCCGGGATGGGGTCAACACTTCCACACTCTCCCTCGTCGAAGAATGTCGTTCTTCTGATGATGGGTTGTACTCGTAAATAAATCGCCCTGTTTTATTGTTGATCGTCCATCACCCATCACCCAGGGGGGTAACCGTCACGGATCTGTATCCTCCACGTAAGTCATATTATACGGCCATACAGCATGCTAACACTCCGCTAACAAGCGACATAACGGCTGGTGATTGGTAACCGCCCGAATTATGAATTATGCTGCCCGAACGACTTTCAGCACCCATGCACCATGCATTGAAAAAAAACAAAAACGAAATCGACAACGACGACCACACGACGAGAGGGCAGCGTTTTACGAATACCTCATACGAAACCATTTCATCATGCAAACATCATGTGTCACAGCACATACCTGGTCTATTATTATATGATTTGCCTTCCGACAATGTGCAGGGCATTATTCATTCAGAATGAAAAAGCTGACCCAATTCGTCGAATACCACCAATCCCATCCAACCATTTATCCTCCCCTCCGTGTACTCAATAGAATATGCACTACAGTACCACCGTTTACCCAAATATTGTACCTGCTATATATCTATGTTCCCCTTCTTCATCCAATGATCGACACACCTCATACCTGAACATGTTTCGTGACGACCGGCCGACAAAATCCCAGAGCAATAAATCCTCCCACTCATTTCCACCCCCACTGCAGGAAAAGTATACAAAAGTAGTGCATTGCTCATGCAGCCTCCCCCCTCCCCTCTACTGTCTCCGTAAAACTGCGCACACCTATTATACCAGGCATTGTACCTATAATATACGCGGTAGTATGTTATACCAACCTAAACCAACACCACCTCAATCGGGTCTGTCTGCCGTTTACTCCCGCCTAAAACACTTCCAGCAGCACCAGAATCCGATTGAATGCGCAGGATCAATGTTCAACAGAGAGAGTCTTGGCTGATCGTGCATACCAGTACAAGACATGAACATTGCATGTGGCGTTCGCTATTGACCTTGAGCATTAACCTCTACGTTCCGTCCTGGTGCTGCGCATGCACGCCATCACCGAGAGCCACTGAATTCGTCTCGAGCCACAAATAAATACATACTACGAGTAATTCAAAGAAAGACAGGTTTACCGCAATATCGCCCGCCGAAACCCAAACAACTACACTACTACTACGTTCGTACAAAAAACAGCATAACGAACCATGATTGTCTCCTACCGGGTGGTGTATTCGGTACTGTACCAACATACAAGGTGCTACCAGACTCAGCCTGTGGCGGTCTCCGTAATAAGGCACCCGGAGCGGGGGATTTCTACAAGGAAAGAGGTCTGCAATCTTCAAAGGCCTTGCTGCAAGGCTCGGTGGTCATTCATCCCAAAGAGTCCCGAACGCCCAAAATTATAGCCGCTGAATCTGACGCGTTTGTTTTCAGATGCATGCACGCTTTCGAGGGAAACCGGGAAAAATAAAACAAAATCCCACAATATGACCAAAATCGACCACCCCGCACGCAGGGGCTGCCTCTCGATGACAGACAGTGCTTGATTAGCAGGATAACAACGAGTAGTGCCTACCTGAATCTCGAGCCACAGCTAATGTACTTGTATACGGCCATCACTCTACTATTATGATACTACTGCACCTCTGGTACGTACGTGCTAAGGCCACCATTATCAGTGGCCGATACACCCGCGCAAGCCCTTCTATTCCTATGCTTGTTCAGATTATTAGGTGCAACTGCCACAACAGACGAGCAGCGTGTTATTCTACCGCCCCTCCGCTAGCCGCACCCTGGCACGGCACAGTAGTAGCCCAGTCGAGAGCTGTACGGTTGCTACATTTTCGCGCACTTCCACCACTCTACCTTCCGTTCAACAACAGCCGCACTTGTATAGGTTCTTCGAGAGGGGGCATCCGTTCAGAGATAGGGCCGATTGTCGATTGTGTTATGACAAAAAAAAACGAGTACTATGTACCATACCAGGAAATTACAAACTACTATGGGCAACTCAGGGCTAGCGCCACGGGCGGAGCCGTGGCCGTACCGCTAGTGACAAAAAAGGAGGGTATACAGTATGGCGCCGCGAGCAAGCAATAACTCAGCGATAATATTCTACTGTTCAAGGTTTGTATCAAAATAGCTTTTCAGGCTCGCTCACAGCAGGCGACAACAAGGCTTCAACCTTGCTCAGAGTAGACTGGTGCTACGGTCGGGGGAGGGGGTGGGGGGGGGGGTATGATTCCATTATTTTCACTACCGAGTTTACGACACTCGGGCGAGCGGCTTAATGTCTGGGGTGAGTGGCTTATTATATACCTCACTCAAAATTTGACCTAAACATATTTTGTTGGCACGGAGTTGCAAACACTCCCACGACGGTGCATCATCCGTGAAACAAAAGAAAATATCAACGTTTACGACCGCGAAAAAATAAGGTACGTTTACCACTCTCGGTCGAGTGGTGCTGAGCGGCAAAAAAATAAAAGACCGAAAAACGACTACCCTGCCGTACGAGGCACCAGTCAGGTTAGGCGCTTCCTGGTTGCCAGGCCGACATCCTGCATAGGTGTGCCTTACATGGAGAGGTGCAGCTGCTCAAAATTGACCCAAATACTGAATATATACAGGTGTGACTTACAACAAACGTCAACCTAAACAGAGTGGTGCAGCTGCTCGAAGTCGACGCCAAGGGGTCCTGACACGCGGTAGCTCTCGACCGTTCCCCCCAGGACCTCGAGCCCGCGCGTCACGGGCTCGCCGTTTTCGCCGACGGTGACGCGCGAGGTCTCCCCGAGCATCCCGGCAATTTCGGGCGTGAACGCGCCCGCCTCCACCCCGACGTCAACCTGCCAGAACTCCAGCTGCGGCACCGAACGCCCGTCTGGGAGGACTTGATACTCCTGGTGGTTGGTGCCGACGTTGACCCTGAGGGTGACCGCGGGCCCGTCGATGCGGAAAACGGCGTGAGAGGAGGCCACCTTCAGGAGTCCGTCGACCCCCTCCTCTTGCAGGAACTTGGCGCACCACTTCGGGGCGGCGAGGGTGCCCGAGCGGAGCACCCATTCCTCGAGCGCGATTTCGTTCGCCGCCGCCGCCACCGCCATCGCCTCCACCTCCACCCCCACCCCGCGCAGGGACCGGCGGCGGCGAGCGGCGGAGGCAATGTTCTCGAACTCCTCGGCCCAGGCTTTGTCCCCTCCGAAGGGCTGGCACTCGGCGGGGAGGTTCGCCACGCTGACGACCGTGTGGCCGTCCGGTAGGGTTACCCCCGCCGTGGGGGCGTCCAGGGCGGCGTAGTCCTCCCGGCCGTCGACGAGGACGCGCAGCGCTCCGCCGGCTAAACACGGCCGCGTGTTCCCGCCGAGGTCGGTTACGGAGCAGTCCTGCTCAGCGGTGTCTAGGGTGTGGGGGTCTTGCACTTCGATGACGAGGCTGTGCCGGCCGCCGTCGAAGATGAGCGAGACCGCTGTGAGCAGCTGTCGGTCGGGGAACTCGGGCAGGGGGGCCGTGACCCGCACGTTGAGCTGGAGGTTCGGCCCGTCGGACAGCATGGAGTACCATTCGCCGTCCGTGCCGGCCCAGTCGAATGTCTGCCCCAGCAAACCCATCATGTGGGGGTCGCCCTGATCCATGGTTGAAACGGCGTAGATGTATATCGAGCGGGGGGAGAGGGGGGCGGCGGAAAGCGGATGCTGTTGGCTGTCGACGAGATTAACGTGCATGCGTGTGTGCGTGGTCAACATAGGGTCGCGGTGCGATTGCTGTCCCCTTTGAAGCTTCATCAAGAATAGGGGTTGGTGTCATTACAAGAGGTTTCTGGGGCTGCTTGCTTGAGGAACTCTACCATTCACTCGAGAACAGCCGGCTTAGAGAAGCTGAGAGTCCGGCGCACACCCACAGCAGTGGCTGTTTAGATACCTATATGTCTACCTAACGAAACTAATGGTAAAATTCACACCAAAATTCAAATGTATTGGGTCTGTCGCTCTTTCTCTGGTAGCCCCTCCCCCGTCACCGTCAGTGAGAAAATTGTTTCGAGCTCAAAAGTGTTACAGTACTCTAAGACATGTTGTAGCACGGCCCTAAAACCGGCAGGTTAGTAAGGATCTAGATTATCTAAATGACTTGAATCATTATATATCTGTCCGTCAGCGAGAAATGCTAATGTTTGGTCTCAAAAATGTTATTGTGCCCTCAATACCTGATGTAGCACGGCTCCAAAAACCAAAAACAGCACGTTAAGATTTAGATGGTCGAGATCACGATCTATTTGTGCGTCAGTAATATTATTTTAGGCTCAAAATTGATAGAGTGTCCCCAACACCTGCCGTAGCACGGCTTTAAAAACGGTAGATTAGGTAGGATCTAGATGATTTAGATTAACTATTAATATACCATGCTCTATCTGTCCGTCAGCGAGAAATGTTGGTCTCAAAAGTGTTATGGTGCGTCCGTATCTGCCGTAGCACGGCTCTAAAATCGGCAGCTTAGTTAGGATCTAGATGATCTACCGTAGTATATCATGATATATCGGTCCGTCAGTAAGAAATGCTTAGGCTCAAAAGTATGATAGTGCCTCAATACCTGCAGTAACAGCACGGCTCTTAAGGTTTGCCTCAGTTTGCTGTAAGTGTTGTTTTTTAGTATTAGTAGATGACGCGTGATACGATAGAGGTAACATATTTTGGCCAAAGCAGTTATGACCGACTATTGCCGACTATCTCCTACGATCACTGACTTTTCCCTACGATCACTTGTTTTTTGTTTTTTCCATCCCATTTATTATCTTCGCACTTCCGTCTCTCCCTCCCTAGTCGTAACTCAGATCCGGGGTCACAAAGTAGGCTCCTCTCCCTCCTCCCCCACTACGGTTCTTGCCTTCATTTTTATCGCGCAGAGGGTTCAGCCTTCCCAACGCTCGTCGACTTTCATCGAATTTTGCTAACTCACGCTCTCGCGCTTTCTGCTAGTCAAGATATATTTAGCGAGAAAAAGTGCCCAAGAGCATGCACTCGGCGGGGCTCGAACTCGCTTTCTTGACGCTTACAGGCTTCGTGGATACCTGCTAGCCCACCGGGGCGACCGGCACTGACTGTCATTAATAGTATATTCCTCGACTGGACAACTATCTAATGATGCATGCGTTATCCGATTAAACCATATATCACCCATGGTATATACCTAGGGTACTACGTCGGGGGGTTCATCGCGGGTTAACCTTTTTATGTTACCTCAACAACAGCGTTTTTGGGGAGAGGGCACAAAGCTGCTCAAAACAAGGACTCTCAGAACAGTTAGGAGTAAAGACAGCAAATAGAGTAGACAAAGCTCGAGCCGGGAGTATGTACAAAGCGGAGTAGATTTCGGGCAGAGGGCTCTTTTTTTGTTTCTTATGTGGTTTTCTTCTTCTTGTTCAGGGGGGGGTGTTTCTGAGTGATCAATGCTGAAGCTCATGCTGCGCATTTGTCGGGATGGCAAGGACAACAATAATAAAATAATTGAAACACTATACCCTATATAACACGCATCAGATGGGCACAAAAGGCGCTCTCACGTTAGCTCCAGGGTCAACGCAAACCCCCTTGTTGCGCCCGCAGATTATCTGGGTGTCCCCGCTAGCAGCCGCCGCGCGTCCTGTCGCCTCGCCGGTCCCGCAACGGCAGAGGGATGGCGCCACGCACGAGTCGCTGTCGGGCGTAGAACAAAACGAATTAATCTCGGTCGCGAACTCCAGAGCTTCCTCCGGGGTGGCGCCGGCGGCGGTGGTGGCCTGCTCGAGCTCGGTGAACCCTCTCGTAGGGCACGAGCAACCCCCGGTGTTGTCTGCCTCGACACCGACGAGAAGGACAGGAAGGAGAACCGGTAGCAAAATA
Source organism: Saccharina japonica (assembly GCA_008828725.1). Taxonomy (NCBI): domain Eukaryota; class Phaeophyceae; order Laminariales; family Laminariaceae; genus Saccharina; species Saccharina japonica. Next base: position 244,398 of record MEHQ01003359.1, read on the forward strand.
AGTAGTAGATGCAGGGGGGAGACCCGGAGTCCGCTCCTTACGCTACCATTACGAGTTGAGGTCCGCATATTTTGGGGTTGACGCTGCGTTCGGTATGTGTGTGTGTTGCCGATCCGTCGGTGTATGGTGTCTGTCTTCCTCACAGCACCTGTGTTTGCGTTTGCGCCGGTGGGTCAATGGGAAGTACGCGGAGGCGGGGGGGGGGCGGGAGGGGGTACTCGTGTCATGCACGGCCGTAGTCGTATGACCATAGGAACGACACATGCTACGGTAGCCTGCATGCAGGTGCACACACCATGTTTTTTGGCCTCATAAGGGTGGTCACTTGAGGAGCTCTGTACCTCACCCAAAAACTGATTTTGGGGGGAACTAAAAGGGCTATATCATACTCGATGAACAATCTCATGGCTTAAGTGTAAAATGAAACTTTTGGCAACAAAAAAACGAAAATCCGAAGATTTTGGGTTAAGGGCCCATCTTAACGAGCATAAAATAAATTCAATTTGGAAAAAATAAAATTCAAATTCGCTTCTCATTGGTCAACACACGCACCAGCACCAAAAATTTGGAAAAAATAAAATTCAAATTCGCTTCTCATTGGTCAACACACGCACCAGCACCAAATATTATACCCTAATATTTGGTGCTGGTGCGTGTGTTGACCAATGAAAAGCGGATTTGATTTTTTTTTTCCAAATTGAATATTTTTTTCCTTCGTTAAAACGGGCCCTAACGAGACTCGTCATTCAGAAAACGTTTCAGCCAAAAAAAGGTATACCGTATATCTCTATCGTAGCACGCTACAGACCCTCGCATCCCTACAACACCGGAACGTAGCACCAAGGGGCGTACTCATGTCATGACCATAGACCTTTTGCACCCCTACAATGCGGGAACGGAGCAACGAGGGGGGGGAGGGGGGGTGCACGCATGTCATGCATGGCCGTAATCGTATGACCATAGACCCTTGCACTCCTACAATGCCGAAACGAAGCACCAAGGGGAGGGGATAAAAAGAAGGGGGGGGGGGGGGGGGGGTGACAGCCCCATACTCATGACATAGGGGAGGAGCTTCTGGATGCTGCTCAGAAGTTAAGGATTAGAGGGTAGATGGGCGTGAAATAACACACAAGGATGGAGAGAGGCAGCAAACTGTTAACGGGTAGAACTGCACAGCAGGTCGGAGCTACGCCGAAATCAACAAATGTTCCACGAAGAGGTTGGTATCGTAGCAGACTGGGAAGTAGACTGGTATGTAACCAGTCTGGCATGTACTGTTCTTGTATCACGAGTATGAGTTCTCCTTTCTGTACTGCACATAGCTGGGTTTATGAGTGAATAACATTTTATTATTATATTATTTGCCTTCCGACAATGTGCAGGGCGTTGTTCATTCAGAATGAAAAAGCTGACACATTTCGTCGAATACCACCACTCTCATTCAACCACTTCTCCTCCTCCTCTGCGTGTACTCAAAAGAATACGCACCCTTCACCCAATTATTGTTGAAGCGTACGCTGTCTGCACATCAGTGTCGGACGGCAACCCTTCGTGATATTAAGCCCTTAAGAACTTAAGAACTGGTCCCACGAATTTGGGGACAAACTACTTGGAATTAGTGTAGGATATTTCTTTCGGTTCTGAATGGGTTAACACTATTACGGGTGACCATAGTATATACTAGTAAATAGGACCTGCGGTGTACACAAAAACCTACATATTTCCCTATTTGTTTCTTACAATATTTGGTCCTATTTACTATTTACTATGGACCCCCGCACTAGTAATACTACGTACAATAGTACTACTACTGATGCATGCTACGGTAGAGGTGCACCTGCATACAGGCCATGTATTTGCCTTCTGAGGGTGGTCTCTTGAGGACTTCTATGCCTCTATAATACCTGCAGTAGTAGTCTAAACACTGATTTTGGACGAAAATAAAAGTGCTACGACGAACTACGGCAGTACTCAACGAATTAGTACTCAACGAACTAGTACTCAACGAACTAGTACTCAACGAACTAGTACTCAACGAACTAGTACTCAACGAACTACTGTAGTACTCAACGAACTACTGTAGTACTCAACGAACAATATTGCAACACAAGAACGCAAGTCCGACGATTTTTGAGTAAACCCATTCAGAACTGAAAAACTTATCCCACACTGATTCCAAGTAGTTTGTCGCCAGAAACGGGGGGCCAGTTCTTAAAGCTTATAGTACTGGAGTCCCGTTTTGGGGACAAATTACTTAGAATTTGAGTGGTTTGTCCCCAAAATGGGACTGCAGTCCTAAGAGCACCCATCACTCAGAAACCGCTTCAGCCAAAAACGGGTACCGATGTCGTAGCACGCGTCTACTGCTGTAGCGAAGTACCTATCACTAACACAGGACACCTAATAAGAAACAGGCTGATAAGAAAGCCAGGCTGTGATTTGGGGGAAAATAAGAAATTCGGGCGTCGTTATCTTGAAATAAGTGTAGAAACCACCCTCTTTCGAATAAGAAATCCAGCCTGATGGACCACATTTCCCGCTCCTTATTAGTTACAGTAGGTGTCCTGTACTGTACTGTAGCAGTACTGGCACTTCGTACGTATTAGTCTGTAGGGTTGTGAGTAGGCTTGGCTTTTTCCGGGCGGGGGCGAGGCCATCCAACTAACCGACTTTTTTAGTTGAGACGCGTGCTACGATAGAGATAGCCCTTTTCGGCTGAAACGCTTTCAGAATGAGGGGGTTGTCTTGACCCGTTCAGAACTGAAAAACTCACCCCACACTAATTCCAAGTAGTTTTGTCCCCAAATACGTGGGACCAGTTCTTGAGGGGTTAACCCAAAATGGTCGGAATTTCACTTTTTCTTGTGTTGCGATATTTTTCATTGTAACAGCAGTCAGGCCCTGGGATTTTTTTCATCGGGTATACGAAGTATACGTACCACTCTGTCCCGAAATATAACCACCTTTTTAATTGAATAGTAATGTACAAAATATGCTTATATTTCGGGACAGAGTGGTAGCTTTTTTAGTTTCCTCTACAATCAGTTTTTTGGGTGAGGTATGGAGCTCCTCAATAAGTGACCGCCCTCCGAAGGCAGAAAATTCATGGTGTGCACCTCTACCGTAGCGTGCGTCTTGACTCAAAACTGAACAGCTGTAGTCGGCCGGCGCTCTTTGGTTTCCTTTTAAATAGTATACATGCATGCACACGAAAAACATTATAGTATACTAAGTATGTATACACGTGAAGTGCCGTCAACTACCTTCGGTACTGCCTTTCTTTGGCTCGGCACGATTTCGATGCGCCATGAGTTGTATGCAGTAGATACTATTATAGACCTCTCAGCCCTCTCTTCCGCGCCGAAGCGAGTGGTCAACCACGGGGAAAATGTGTACCCCGCAGCGAAGAAAAACTTCCATAAGCACGGAAACCCATATCGTCGGACGGTTAGCACCGCTGCAACTATTAAATTATTATACTACAGTCGTACGTAGTACCATACCTACATGTTCTTGTTGTTATCACTTTAACCCCTTGACCCATTCAGAACTGAAAAAAACATCCCACACTAATTCCAAGTAGTTTGTCCCCAAATTTGTGGGACCATTTCTTAAGGGGTTAATAACTGGTCCCACGAATTTGGGGGAAAATACTTGGAATTAGTGTGGGATGTTTTTTTTTCAGTTCTGAAAGGGTTAACCTATCACCACAATGAAAGTCCGTGATCACAGGAGGACAGGTTCCAACAACTCTGGAGCGGCATATCACGTCAGGAGGGAAACAATTAAATGTACGTGGCTGGCGGGTTTTTAGTCGTCCAATGCACAGCTTGCTCTGTAAATCTGCCTTGTTTCTCGTACCATGCCTAGAGCTGCAATCCAAAGTCCAGACGACTGCTTGCTATGCCTTCTTAAAAAAAAAAGTTGTTTTATTTACTGTTTTTGTTCTAATTATTATGCGTTCTCAAATACCTGTGGTGTTATTATACAGGTATAATTATATTGTAACGCTGCTTATTACAGTACCTGGTATTATTGTTATTCCATTTGCCATCTGACAAGTCACTGCGCAGCGCTTATTCCAATCAGGCAATCCACATTTTTTGTGTTCCATCCCATTTATTATCTTCGCCCTTCTTTTTTCTCTCCCTCTTGACTCAGATCCGTGGTCACTAAGTAGACTCTTTTCCTCCGTCCCTCCCCACTATACGGTACGCGCCTTGCATTTTTTTATCGCGAGAATTTGTCAGCACTTTGTTCCCTACCTACTCCTTGACTCGCGTCGAATTCCGTAGACTAAAAACTAAAAAAAAATACAAATCTAGTGGCTTAAAACACGGAAGGTTATACCCTTCTTGTCCATCCCAATTATTATCCTCGCCCTTCTTTTCTCTCTCCCTCTTTATTAGTCGTAACTCAGATCCGGGGTCACAAAGTAGGCTCTTCTCCCCCCTCCCCACTACCGCACGTGCCTTGCATTTTGATCACGATAATATTTCAGCATTTTCTTCCCTCGTCGTCTTGCGTCGAATTCCGCCTATACCCATGCCACGAAGGCGCTCTCAGCAATTGGTTCTTTTTCACTTTTTCAAATAAAGTCAAAATCTCTCAACACGGTGAGACTTGAACTCGGGTACCAATGCTATTAATAGTAGTCTTTGAAGCTGACCACTAGTCTACCGGGGCGACCCTGGTAGCCGGCGTCCCCGGTGGAATAACAGGTGAATATCGTCCCTGTTAGAGTCAAGGTCGTGAGTTCGAGCCCCCCCCCGAGAGCATGCCCGTTGGGACTTTTTCTCGCAAAAAATATCTTGACTAGCGGAAAGCGCGAGAGCGGGAGTTAGCAAAATTCGATAAAAAAAACGACGAGCGTTATTGGGAATGCTGGACCCCCTGCGCGATAAAAATCAAGGCACGGACCGTAGCAGTGGAGAGGAGGGAGAAGAGCCTGCTATGTGACCCCCGATCTGAGCTACGATTATGGAGGGAGAGGGACAGAAAAGTGCGAAGATAATAAATGGGATGGAAATAAAAGAAAGAGAAAAAAGTACTGTTCTTGTTTGTGTGTACTGCCTGTATACATACTATGAATACAGAGTATTGCCTTCACCCGGTCACACGCGGTTCGGTTTTGTCGAACGCGCGTATATATGGAGGTCCTCCGAGAATACTTCAAGTAGATATGAATCCCGGATCGACGGGCACTATTAATCTATATTAATAGCGAGCGAAAGGCAGGAGAAGCTACATGAAATATTATTATTTTTATAATCTTTGCCATCCGCCAATGTGCAGCATGAGCTTCAACGTTGATCACCCATACCATTCCCGAAAGCAGAAAACCTCGGAAACAAAGGAAACCAAGGAAACCTGTGCGCAAAGTCTAACTTCCTTCTATGTCTAGTATTGCTTTCTCTGTAGATCACGTGTGTTTGTTTGTTAGCTATCTGACCACCAATCACGTCATTGTAGCATGCTTGAACATCAACCAAAGAAGTACGGAAGCCTACCGGCATACTCTTACGTACATTGTTATTATTACGATTCCTTTGTCGTTGCGTACCTGACGCACCTAGAGTACCTGACCTATAATTACTGTTACAGTTCCGGCTTGACATCGACCTACTACCCCCCCTCTCCCCCTCCGTCTCGAGAGGGATGATGCGTGGTCAATGGTCTAAGGGCTAAGCAAGGCAAGCAACAAATGAGTACCCTCCCTCCCCCCGCGCGCACGCTCGCTGCCCTTGCTCTCCAACTTAACGTTACCACTATAATACCGTTGTTGACGGCTGGTTTTGGTGTGGGTGTACGATATGATTGTGAACTTGCTGCCTCTGCCGTCATGAGGAGAGCGACGTTGACAAACCACAACAACCAAAACCAACAATTATTTCGCCTTCCATTTGCGTCACATCGGTTTTGATTTGTCGCATGATACTGCTACGCTTTTGGTCTGGAGAGTTCTTCACTTTCTGTTCCCTGAGTCTTTTTTGGAAGAACACTACACATTGTCGGATGGCAAGCATAATAAATATTATTATTTTGTGCCGGGCACTGCTTGTGTAGTACGTAGTAGCTGTTTACGATTGATCGATTGGCACGTTTTATCGGAAGGCACTGAACACGCATGCTATCACTAAGAAGCCAACCAGTAGAGCATACACGAGGTATGTTATAGTAAAACACACAAGAACCAAACCGTCGACTCAGTTCGCAATAAATAGTCATAGATTAAAAAAAAAAAAACTCAGGGAGGCCGAAAAAAAGAAAAGAAAAACAAGAACACACGACAACAATCACGACCCACAGCTCCCGGCAAGGGGGGTCAGTGCGAATGAAAACGCACGCAGTATGCATGTTGAAATGCATACTTGTGCCTGTTATGGTGATCATCAAACTCTGGTGGCCGGATGTGGTGCAAGATCAAGGAAAAAATCCCGCAACGAAAAAATGACTAAAAAAAGGCTACCGCTCTACGTTATTATCATGGAATCGCACTACGTCGTACTATTAATAAATACTCACGAGAGTTACTATTTACTACTGTAAGTGGTATTTACTTACATATTATGATGCGGCCAGATCATATTGCTATTTTATGGACCTGGTACATATTATTGGGACCTTCCAAACTACCACTCATTGTATGGTACTGCTGCTTATATACTTGCGCTACGAGTAGCAGCTGATCGGTGTTATCGCTGAATGCTGTGTTTGTTGTAGGAGGTGCATGTGATTCTGCGTTGAATGCATGCAGCAGATTGTCTCTGCTGTGGTGGTAGTATCGATTTTCAATCACTCTCTCTCACCACGCGCGCGTGCTTCGCCCGCTGCCTCCTGTGGTGGTGGTCGTTGGAGAGGTTGATGATGATAATGTTTTCTAGCCACAGAAGGGTCGAGGATTCAAACCATGTACATTCCATACACCATACATATGTGAAGAACACACACACATATGTACGTTCGATTTTCTCTGGCTCGCAGTCTGTGGCCGGAGAAGTTGAATCTCTCTAAGGGTAAAGAGTCACAGGACACTGTGTAATGGTATGGGTTTCGAAGACTAACACTGGGTGTACTGATGAGGATATATACAGTCGTGGGCATCCTATAGAAAGAACGCTTTAAAAGTAAAGGCGACACCCTACACACACGTATCCATACGAAGATACATACTCCGTATGTAGATATAAATACATATATATATATATATGTACCAGGCAGTATCCTTTACGAAATCTTATCTTCCATGTTTGAAGCCATTGGATTCTAGGATGTGTACATCAGTAAGTAGTAGGTTCCTTTTTTTATGTATGGTGGATGGTGGATGGTATGGTACGATTGGAAACAAGCGAACAAAAGCGTTGCACGCCTGTCAAGACGGCAAATAAATGGGATGATATCGTACACACCATCCATCCAAAAGATCCTCCTGTCGTTAACCCGCTTTTTACGTATTTCTTCTGCTTTCCTCTTCCAAGAGGCGCAATAAGACCCCCCCCCCCCCTCCATTTTAGAATCTTCAACAAAACTTGCAAAGGATCATATCTGCATAAATATATACTTCGTACTACGCAAAAAAAACAAACAAAAAAATCCAAGAATTCGTGGAATGTATATCGAATAAAAAAGATGCAGCGCTACTCGTATATGTTCGAGTATGCCTGTATGTGCTTCACAACCAACAACCTACTACAATACCTACGAGTTAATGATGCATATGCATCACGTCTCACGACCTAATATCTACGCGTTAGCGTCCCCGATTGCTGTCTATCACAGCAGTGCTAAAACTTACCGGTAATGGAAACACGAAAATACCTACCAGGTACCAGGTACCAGGTACATATATAAGAGTACGCGATAAGAAGGAAGGAGTACGTAAGGACAGCAAACAAATTTAGTAGACAAGGCTCAACCCGGAAGTAGGCACAGAATACTGTTTTTTTCAGAGACGTCGGCCTTCCGACAAAAACATGGTGCATTACACCGGGGAGATACAGAGGAGTTGGTGTACCGTAAGGCTTATTGTCGCGCCTTGAACTGCCGACGCGAGGAGCTGCTCCCCGTCGCGTCTACCCCGTATATGGTTATGGTCCCTCTATAGTCCCATTCGTGACAAGCGATTTCAACGGCACTATACATAGCGGGCAGCCGGCACTACTCCGCACACTGCCACACTGGTTAATTCCATCTCTACCAAGCGATTCATAGGCACTGTACGTAGCGGGCGGCCAGCACTACTCAACCAGCACTGCTGTAGAGGGACCACTACTACCACCGTGTGCCCTTAACTGGCGGGGAAAAAACGCAGAGTACGGTGTGGAACTCCTATTAAAATAGTAAGAAAGAGAACTATAAGAAAAGGCAGGCTTGAGCTTAAGACAGGAAAAAAAAAGAAATTCGGGAGTCGTCATACTGAAGTTAGTGTAGAACGCACCCATTCTCATATATGAACTCCAGCCTCGACCAGCTTTCCTGTTTCTTATGATCAGGTGTCCCGTACAGCAGTCGTGCCATTTTTTTTTTTTTTTTTTTGCGATTCGGACGGACACATTTGGGCTTTCCGCCACAGGGAACTCCAGCAAACTGGGCAATTGCACCGAGCCTCTATACAGCAGTCGTACTCGTATAGGCAGGCCCAGGGCAAATAAATGTTTACTGGATTGCCAACTTCCTGGCGATGATTGGAAGGAAAAAGGAAACAGACGTTCTGCGTTATGAACGAAGCTATTGATTGCGAAGCAACGGCCCGTTTGTAGAACTATGTGCTGCTGCTGCCGTGTATCGGGGGCCAACCTTGCAAGGCTAAAAACTCAGCCAGCAGCATACATACCATATGTGACAGTAAGAACCCTCCAAAACAAGATGTATATATTTTTGCCAACAGCATACTACGCCGCAGCACGCTTGCCCAACAATCCTCCAAAACTAAAACCAGGATATGTCTTGTACAGTAGTACATATGTAGCACACAACGGCACGACCACAATATTCCCATCAATCTCCATAAACTTCCCGAGTCATCAAACCACGAAAAACGCCTGTCCCCAAAGAGGAGAGCACCCTAAAGGTGCCCCGGGGCCCCTTGCTCCACCTCCCCACTCCTCATCCGAAGGAGAAGCTCGCCTCCATGAGTATATACCCCCCCTCCCCCCGCCCTACGAGTAAGCATCGAAGGGTCTCCTCTTCACTCACAAGCTCGACGGTCCTCCCCCCAAGCTTCGGAGTGATTAAAATGTTCCACAAATCGGTCGCATCAGCATCTAGACCAATACTGTAGTAGATCCTAACCATGCCATTACGAGATGCTGCGCAAGCGGCAGATCACACTGCTCCCAACCGGTAAGCATGTCGCGCAAGCAAGAGCCCCAGCCCATTTCAGACCCTACCCGACAACAAACAGCGATCTAGCTCGCGGCACCTCGTACAAATCAGGGATATATCTAAACACCCCGGAAGAGCTAGATCATGAACTGGAGATTTTATTTGATCTGTCTTGTCTGTCTGATGTGTGAAGAGCTGTAGCTAGCTTCCTGTTTTGTTTCACCCGTCTTCGTCCGAACATTCGCCGTCGTTCAAGCCTGCGCGGATCGACCCCATCAGCCTGCCGTGCTCGCGGGCACCCGTACCCTCAGGGGCGTCGCTCTGCCCGTACACGATCGCCTGATGGGAAAAAAAAACGCCAAGCCCACAGAACAGCGGTGGAAGGTTAGCAGGCGGAAAAGAGTGCTTAAAATATCAAAAGCTAATATGGGGGACCATAGTAAAAAGTACCTATGCTACACACAAATGCCTACCAGGTATATATTTCCCTTTTTTTTACTACGAACACTATTTGGTCCCCTATTTACTATGGTGGCCCCTCGCACTATAAGAGTCGTGCGTGCGTGTGCGGGAAGCAAAATGGGCCAAATACCGCTACGCAGAAATCGACAAACAGCAACAGCGGAGATGCGACACGCAAAAACATGCGTACTTTTACGAAAAAAAAAAGGTGCGCTTCGTACGTATACGTAGTACGATTGCAGTTTGTGTTTCTACCCACTCATGGACATCCAGCACACAGCGCGCCCAGTGTCCGCGCTGTCTCTTCACCCTCGAGAGATACAAGCTCTGGACATCGCAAAATGGTAGGGCTGGGCCCTGTAGCTCCAGCCAGTACAGTATGTACTGGTTGCGTCAGATGCCAATACACTGGATCCGAGAGCCTCGTTGGAGGCGCCCTGCCGGAGGCGATTTTTTACGCGATTTGGCATCACTAGATATATATATATATATAAATAAAACGTTTATTATTGTGGACCATACTTCAAAGGCAGTTAAGTGGTAGATTGACTGACAACAGTGGGTACTCCGATTCAAGAGCGCCCCGTGACAATCTTAAGCCAAAACAAGCGTCCTTAACTACACATCGCTCTTATCTGTAGTGGAAATTATATATATTTTAGTATAGGCGGGACATGCCGGTTTGACCGCTCTTAAATCCTGAATGCTCTTATCTTGGGACGCTCTAAAATAGGGGTACCCACTGTATGTGAGCCTATGTGAGGTTTGCTGCTGTTGTATAGCCGCTGTTGGACTGTCTCGTGTACTGCGCGGGTGCTTTTGAAGTTTAGAGGAAGTGTGGGTTGGGTTGAAATCGTCCAACTTGTGTTCGGGATCACATACGCATTCACACACAGGAGCACCGTTCGCGGCTGTCACAAAGGGGAAGACCTTGAAGTGCGGCCGCTGTTGTCCCATGGCTTCCACAACGTAAAAAGCTTGAGGGGCGGTGTGATACAGAAACACAGCAGCAGCAGCAGCAGACAGGGGAATCTTGCAAAAGCATACCATGAAATATCGAAACATCAAAATGATAATGTTACCATACCACACATCACACCACAAGATCAATCGTCTCCCGCGGCCATGGTCGCACCTTGGCGAGCGCGAGCTCCCTGGCGAGGTTGGACAACGGCCACTCGTCAAGCTTGTCTGCCGGGAGGCCGTTCGTCAGGCCGTCAAAGCCGATGATGTTGTGCACTGCCACGCCGTCGTTGAAACAGATTACCGTTGGCAGGATCTTCACCTGTGCCACGCCAGCAAAAACACACACACACACACACCGGGGAGGGCGGGGGGGGGGGCCCCGGGGGGTGCACTCATGTCATGCATGGCCGTAGTCGTAGGGACCATAGACCCTCGCATCCCTAGAATGCCGGGACGGAGAACGTCGTCGGGTTTTTACCGACCAGGCCGACATTGCTTGCACCAAGCACGAAAGCGCCGTGAGGTGTTCGGCGAGTCGCATGAAGGGTGAGCTTCATCCTACTAAGAACTGTTTGTAAGGCGGACGGACTTGCACCTGGATGACAGCGTCGAATGTATTGATAAGAACCGCTTGCGAGGCGGACGTTCTTGCACCGGGATGACAGCGTCGAATGTATTGATTTTTTCCCCGGTGTGGCCACTACCAGAGACAGCAATGGGTTACGATGTAACTGTCTCGCGGGTGCCTCACCATAGACGCTAGTTCGTGATACGAGCATCCCCCTTGTGCGGAGTGAAGGTTCTCCACCCCGCACAATGGTCTATAAAATCGACCGCCAGTTGTAGCGACCGCCAAAACAAAATCGGTATGTAGTCTAGTACCGTGATTGCCTAGCTCACGTAATGAGCGGCATCTTTTACAGTGCCGTTGCCAACCGACGCCAACCCAACATATACATATAGGGGGGGGGGGGTACTTCATTTTCATGCATGGCCGTAGTCGTATGAACATAGACCCTCGCACCCCTACAATGCCGGGACGGAGCATGTCGGGTTTTCACCGATCAGGCGGGGGGGGGAGGGCATTTTTGAGAGGATGCGACTTGACAGCTTAACTGACCTGCAGCTTCTCAACAAAGAACGGGCATTTCTCGGCATCTATCCGCAGGAACTTGGACTCCAGATGCCTGGGAGCCAGCTCGCTGAGACGCAAGTCCATCACCTTGCACCTGTGCCCCAAACGATTTGCGCGAGGGAAGCCAGTTGGTTGGAAGGATAGACGGATCGATGACGTGAGCAAAACAAGAGGACCCCGATATATTGTACTCGGGACCGGAGAGTACTGTGTATGACACAGAGAACCCCGGAAAACAGAGGACTACGAATGGATGGAAGTACAACATATACGGGGTTATACGTATAGGGATATGAAAAGGGGTGCAAGAATTATGAATAACGTTTTTTTTTTAGGGGGCTACGTACGAAGTATCGAGTACAGAGGTTGTTTTGCCACTTTCTCATGGTTGATGGTTGGGGGTTGGGTTGCCTTGGGTCGACCGACGAATCATGCAATGGTTGACAGGTTGCCTTGGTTGACAAAGCCACCATTCTCGTTGTGTATGCTCTCCTAAACATGGAGAAGGTCGGCTCGGCGCTGAGCGATGCGTCTACGGAAGTATTTCGACGAGATCGAGATCCTTCTAAAGAGACGACGTTTCCGTTGTGCACGACGTATGTATGCTCTTCTAAATATGCATAAAATCGGCTCGGAAACCCTCGGAGGCGGTGTGTTATCTCTTGCTTGTTATACGGTAAAGTGCAGTGCTGTAGTTGCGCCGCGCCTCGGCATGCCGACATGCCTGGTTTAGCTTTTTTGGTGCGCTGTGGGTTGAGGAATGTCTCGCGTCGATCGACTCACCGTTGGAAGTCCTTGTGGTAGAAGTGCACGATGACCTTCTCGCTCGAAGTCACCTCCGGCAGGAACTCGTCCTGAGTAATATCGCGGAACTGCACAGGGACGAGACGGGACGGGCAATAATCAACAGCAGGAGTGGCGGAGGCGAGGACGTTAACCCTTTTGCTGCTGCACTGTACTTACACATACATATATTTTTAAGTCTAATTCCAAGTCATTTGTCCTCGCCATATAAGTGCAGCCCTATCAGGGCTAAAGGCAGCGACAGCGAGAACGACGACGTCCAAGGTAGAGGCAAAGGCAGAGAAGAAGTAAAGGCTGGCGTGGCGCATGAAGGTACCATCACCAACAGCGCAACAGTCAAAATAAGCGCCCACAAGGTCCACGCGGACCGTTGGCGACATGCGAGCAAACGCAGGTTGCCCCCACACCATTGTTTTTACCTTGAACATTGCGCTTCAACATCAGCGACAGCAGCAGCAGCGACAGCAGCAGCAGCAGCAGCAGCAGCAGCAGCAGCAGCACCACCACCAACAAAAGCAGCAGCATCAACAGCAACAGCAACAGCGGCAGCAGTAGTGGCAGCGGCGGCAGCAGCGGCCACTGCGGCAGCAACAGCAACAGCAGCAACGGCGGCAGCACCAGCACCAGCAGCACCAGCAGCAGGAGCAACCAGCAGCTGACGTTGTCTCAGACACGCGCGACAGCCGCCATATGGCGACAACGGCTAGACGTATAGTCAACCCCCCTACCTGGCCATGTCCCTTGGCTATATTCGCTGCTCGCGCTTCGTACACCCGCTTCATCTCACGCATGCGGCTCTCTCGGATGCGCCGGACCTGTTCCCTCGACAATCAAAAACAAAACATTGAAAAAAAAGAAGGAAACATCAGCGTGCGACTGGGCACAGTAAGAGAGCCACGGGCTAGGGAGGGGCGGCGGCGGCCGGAGGGGGGGGCAGCGCTCGCGCCCCGGCAGCGGAGAGGGGTAAGGGTGGTGCCCGTACGGACATGCATGGACACCATTTGAAAAAATATATATATTGTCCCTAAATATAAGATCCGTTTTGAGTAAATATGAACATGCAAACGATCCTTATATATAGGAACAGAGCGGTGTACAGTACAGGACATCTAATAAGAAACAGGAAATCTGGTCTAGGCTGGATTTCTTATTTGAGCGAGGGTGCTTTCTACACAAATTTCAATATAACGACTCCCCAATTTCTTATTTTCCTCTAAAATCTCAGCTTGGTTTTCTTCTTAGCCTGTTTCTTATTAGGTGTCCTGTACTGTGTATACTACTTGGAAAACTCGCACAAGCGTTGTTGCTGCCGGATCCTTCGTCGGCGACAGGAAAGCGCGCGCGCGCTGCTACTCCGGCATCCCCCCAGCAGTACTGCTGAAAACAAGAAAATTCCACCCCACACTGCTGTGCGACCACATGCCTCAACGGCGGCGCCAATACATACATGGCGGTACCTGCGCCGCCTAGAAACGGGTACTGTAACAGGTTAAGGCTAAACAAGTTGACGTCAAGCCAAAGGGAGGCGTCCGATTGGGTAACTCTCGGCTGGTCCTTGCCCACTACCGCCGCGACTGCTTCCTCCGGCGCACGAAAGCACCCCCCCCCCCCCACCGTCTCCGCTCTCGCTTCTCGTTTTGTGATCCATCCGCCAACACCCAGTCGGCCAACGTCGCAAAGGAGTGAACTCTTAGCCTCTTCGTATTTCCATTTCCCTCTTTCTCTCCGCCTCTGGGCCTGCTGTGTCTGTCTCTCTAACTCTTGCTCTTTCTCTTTCTCTCTCTACCCCCTCTCTTTCCGCTGCCTTGCCCTCTTCCTCTCCCTCTCCCCCTCCCCACACCCTTCCTCGTTCCCTCTACATTTTCAGCACGCGAAAAAAACTCGAAGCATGCTCAGAGGCTGGCAAAAGCCGTTCCGGGTACACTATCAATACGAATATTTTTCACGCCGCCATGCCTCGAAAAGGTACCAAGCGGAGCACACAGACCACAGCGAGAGGCAAGCAAGCAACCGCCCCCACCTCAGGGTCGGCGTCCAGCCCCGCGAGCATCTCATCGTCGCTGTCTACGTCCCCCTCGTCCTCCTCGTCCTCGTCCTCCTCGTCATCGTCCGAATCCACCTGTCGTTGTTCGCGCATGAGGGTTTTGCACAGTAGTGGTGGCGTTTTTGTGCGGGTTTTTGTTCTCGTGTGTCGTCGTTCGCGATGAGGTTTGCACAGAAATGGTGGCGTTTTTGTGCGGATTATGTTATCTTGTGTCGTCGTTCGCGATGAGGTTTTTAACAGAATTAGTGGCGCTTTTGTGTGGATTCTGTTCATCACGTGTCGTCGTTCGAGATGAGTTTTTTCCAGAAAATGGTGGCTTTTTCGTGTGGATGGTGGTACTCGTGGCAAATGCGATGCAATGCGCCCGGTGCGCGCGATGCGGCGATCCGGCAGAAAAAATGTGCCGGGAGCAGACGTTACGCCATCTCTGAGAGCGCGAAACGGCATGGCGCGAACGGAACAAGACTTGCTCAACTTACGAACTACCTGGTAACTTAATACCACTCTGGCCGGTTCTATACATAATCATTCATTGGACTCTGATGTGACTAACAAACGTTGCTTATATTACCGGCCAGGGTGGTGAGACTCGTACTCGTGGCGGGCTGGCGACTGTTTTTCGCGCGCTTGGTGGTCTTGTTTTTTTTCTCACGGGAATCTTTGGTGACACCGGCTGTCATCAAGATTTAGTCGCGCCAAGCCACTACCATTCTATCAGTGCCAGGCGAGAGGGTGCGGTGGGAAACTGTTGCGTTTCTCCCGTCAAAGGCATGCTGCTGCCGCTGCTGCTGCCGCTGCTGCTGTTTAGGGTTAACGAGCACGCCTACCATAGTTGCGCCGTGCACATACACGCCTCTATCAGGAGGGGCGGTGACGCCGTTGAGCAACAACGCGAGAGACGCAGATCGAATGGACTCTACAGAAAACAATTACCGAGTACCCAGGTATCAAGACACCAATAGTTATTATCACCTCCCCGTTGAGTCTAGCCGAAGCCTTCATCTGCGCGGCCAACTCCGCGTCCTCCTCGCGAAGAGCCGCTCCGGCGGCTAACCGCTGCTCCTTCGCCACCTTCTTCCGCTGCGCGTGCTCCTCTCGCGCACGCGCGTACGCCGCTCCAGTCGGCTGCGCGGCATCATCGATCACCGGAGGGTTAGGGTTACGGCTAGGGTTAGAGCTAGGGTCAGGTTCAGGGTCAGGGGTAGGGTCAGGGTCGGGGTCACCGTCAGGGTCCGTTTTACGGTCAGGATTGCGGTGAGGGTCAGGGTGAGGGTCAGGGTCGGGGTTAGAGTCGCCGTCAGGGTCAGGATTACGTTCAGGATTAGGGTCACGGTGAGGGTTAGGGTCAGGATTAGGGTCAGGGTCAGGGTCAGGGTCGGGGTGAGGGTCACCGTCAGGGTCAGGAATACGGTCAGGGTCAGGGTGAGGGTCAGGGTGAGGGTCACCGCCAGGGTCAGGATGAGAGTCAGGGTCAGGATGAGGGTCAGGGTCGGGGTTAGGGTCAGAGTCAGGATTAGGGTCAGGTCAGGGGGAGGGACGGCGGGGTTAGGGTTACGGTCAGGGTCAGGATTACGGTCAGGATTAGGGTCAGGGTCAGGGTCGAAGTGAGGGTCACCGTCAGGGTCAGGATTACGGTCAGGGTCAGGGTCAGGGTCAGGGTCGGGGTTAGGGCCAGGGTTAGGGTAGGGGTCAGGGTCAGGGTCAGGATTACGGTCAGGGTCAGGGTCAGGGTCGGGGTTAGGGTCACCGTCGGGGTCAGGGCTAGGTCGGGGTCAGGATTACGGTCAGGACTAGGGTCAGGGTCAGGGTCGGGGTTAGAGTCGCCGTCAGGGTCAGGACAAGGGTCAGGATTAGGGTCAGGGTCAGGGTCAGGGTCGGGGTCGGGGTTAGGGTCAGGGTTAGGATTACGGTCAGGATAGGGTCAGGGTCATGGTCGGGGTTAGGGTCAGGGTAAGGATCAGGAATACGGTCAGGGTGGGGGTGAGGGTCAGGGCCGGGGTTAGGGTTAAGGCCATGGTCGGGGTCAGGACCAGGGTCAGGGTCAGCGAAAGGATTAGCGTTGACGTTGAGACGTGTTGGCCATGATAGGAGGTTGGGGGGGGGTCGCGGGGACAGCTTGCACCGAAAAGGAGCGGATGGGGTCACGAAAACGTCGTCCACTAGGCGATCGAGCGAGCGCGGCCGTGCGGATTTAGGGGCGAGGCTAGGGTTGGGGGAGGAGGGGGGGGGGGGATACTTTATTG
>MEHQ01003359.1:261387-281416 GCA_008828725.1 Saccharina japonica
GCTAAGAACCGCCTCTGAGGCGGACTTGCATATGGACGACAGCTTCAATGAGTTAATTTAATTTCTGGTGTGGCCACTTCCGGAGACAGCAATGGGTTTTACTATGTAACTGCCTCGCGGACGCCTTACCATATTAACACTACGTGATACGACCATTCCCCTTGTGCGGAACAAAGGTTCTCCACCCCGCACAAATGATCTACTCGACCGCCAGCTTTGGTGACCGCCAAAAAAAAATAACAAAAAAAAACGGCACCCTGGTTGTCTAGCTCACGCAGCGAGTGGCGTGTGGGGGGGGTTAAATATCTGGTCTGGCCTCATCACCTGCGCGTCGGAAGCCGCATCGTACCCCTTGCCACCGCTTTCGTACTTCTCCTGCAGCTCCCCCACCGCGCGGCCCATGCGGTCGTTAACCTCGTTCGCCACCATCTCCTGCATGCTCGCCTTGGTAGGGGGAAGAGGGGAGCAATATCGTGAGGGAGGGGAGGGGACGCGCCAGGGCAAGAGGGGCGGTGGTAGGTGTCGGTGGGAGGGGGGTGGGGGGGAAGCTGTCAGTCGCATCGCGGCGGTGACTTCCCTGGGCATTTAGTATTTAGTACCTTTATCCTGAGATGCGAATAAACACAGGCCACTGAAAGCAACAGCAGTGGACCACTTGTACTATACCAGGTATACGAGTACACCATGCTGGGTGTGTGCTGTGTACCGTTCGCAAAAAAACAACCCAAAAACAGCTCCACAAGCAAATCGGATGCCCCAATCCCAGTATGTACGTACGTGGTGTATCGTACCATTAGATACACATATTGCGGGGGCTATCATAACACTGCGTGTACTGCTGCCAACTGCTGTGCTGGTAGACACCAATACTGCTATAATATGTACGCTGCTGCTGCTGCTGTATATACGAGCATTGAGCACCGGTAGGCATCAGAGCTTTGCCAACCTCGACGCGAATCGACGAGGGAAGAAAATGCTGAACTATTCCCGCGATAAAAACGAAGGCACAAACTATTAATATTAATAGTGGGGATATTAATAATGGGGACGAGGGGGAAGGAGCGCCCGATATGTGACCCCTGATCAGAGTTACTACTGGAAGGGAGCGGGAGAAGGGCGAGGATAATAAATGGGATGGAGAATAAGAAACAATATACGACGACGACGTATTGAGCTATACCGGTACGAGGTACCATGTACGTACCAGGTATATTAGACCTGTACGAAATCCCAATGCTGAAGCAACAAGCTACCCAACTGGCCTTTCCTTTACTACCAGGTATTTGGTACCCCCCACGGAGACATCGCCGGCTAAGGGTACAGTTAGTTTAGCAGCATATATTGGTCAGAGGTTAGGATTACAAGTACACTACAAATTAATACCAGTATCATAGTCGGGTATTTGTGTACCCGGGTACCCCACATTATATACTCGGGTGTATACCCGGGTACCTCCAGAGTATACCCGGGTACCTACCCGAGTATATACCTGGTACTCTGGAGGTACAGAAGTATCATACAGGTGACAATTGCTGTGCCTACGTAATACGTCGTAGGGGCAGCGCTGGAGCAGCTACAATTATTCTCGGCGACCCACGATGGATGCAGCCCGGGTAATGTGTCGAATTGACGGTGCAACGATATATAACATGGTGGTAAGCACTTTATTCGATCGATCTTTTACCCCTGGAGCTCAGCAGGTAATACCCTCACATTTGGCGTCGTCGGCGTCATCGGCAGGACACGGGTTCGAATCTCACTTCGAACGTACTTGCCTGTGGCCTCCCAGGTGTATATGTAGAATACTGGCTGCACATCAAGCATCGAACTACTACACATATGCCAGAACTGCTGCTGTACACCTCGGGAAACTACTGTTTTGCTGTACGTTTTCATACAGCAGCAGTACAGCTGTTGCTGCTACTGCTGCTGTGCTTGAATTCGTAGCCTCCTCCTCAAAAGCACTGCAGAAATTCGGGGATGTCGTGGACACAGCAGCAGCAGCTTTGGTATCCTTTGCCCGGAAATATAAGGGGCGTTAATGAATTAATATTCATATCCAAACGGTCCTTATATTTCCGTCTATATAACGGCATCTCCAAAACTGGCTCGATTGACTCAATCAAGTACTGGAGCTCTTTGGGTTCGTTTTGAATAAAATTTCCGAGCATCCCTGCTATATACCTGCTACTTCTGTCAGTGAAGGCTCACCTCCTCCTGGTCGGCCCCGAGGGGGTCCACCATCGTGAACTTGTCGAACTTAGACCTGAAGGCCGCAGGTCAGCGGCATGCCGCGTTCGATGCCCGAGCCCGAGAGCACACAGCGACAAAGGGGATAGATACAATCAGCAGGCGGCCGCAGTACGTGGACAGTCAGTTGGAAAGACATCAAAAGAGCAGCAGTTGACGTGTTGGGCCAATGCTTGCCACCATGATCAGCAGGCCAGCACCCTCAGCACTGCTGATTTGATGTGCCCCTTTATTGATTACATCCCTAGCGGCAGGCACTTGAGTTAGTTAGGATGGGACTTGGGAGCTCTATGATTAGCTGGGAGTGCTTGCTGCCTCTCGAGCAGTGCTGCTTGATTGTCTCTGTGAAGCTCGACAACGAGCAAATGCCTTGGGGTGCAAAGACAAATATGTCATTTGACGGTCAATAAATATATTTGACCCGTCAAGTTCTCTGAATACTTAATATACTATATTTAGTGTATGAATACCCTTGACGGCTGTCCGTCACGCGTCGAGAGGACCGTCAACCCGAACCTTTGCTCTGGAAATGGCCTAATAGGCTGGGCTAACCATCTAGACTGCTGCTGCTGTGCGTTCGCTTTCGTAACAACCTGCCCCCACACTCACATGGTCGCTGTAGCTTCTAAGCTAGGCCTTCCTCCTCGTGAACAGCTTGATTCGCCCCACGCACGTGTGCACCTACGAAGCTGACCCTTTTGCTGTTGCTCTCGTGATGCTCCCTGCTCTGCACCCTCTCAACTCTACTCGCAACTCACAAACCCGCCAACAAGTTTGGGTTTTGGTTTCTCGGCTTTCGAAAATGGTTGAAAAATTCAAATCTGAAACCGTCAATTTTTGCCTGTCGTCTCGAGTCTCGACCGAATTCCTGGCGACAACGACGATCTACGTATCTTACGATCTTACGGCTACGTACAAGTATTCATATGTACGGATACTACTGCTGTTGTACTGTTGTTGTACACACAACCGACGATTGACATGTGTGATTTCTTGCGAGCTGATATCAACGGCCATCATGGTCCCATCGTCACCCATTACATATGCCCCCTGACCCCGGGACGAGCACGATAAAGAGTGGCGATGGTACAGCAGTAGCATAATTCCTGGTGTCCCGCTCCAATACGTACACGTACGTAGTACAGGTAGCACTCGTACGCACAGAGTACTCGTAGTTCAGTTCGTCTTCGGTCTTTGGGGAAAAGATGCCGGGATGTGCGACTACTACAGTGACTTCTACCGGACTTTCGCCGGCGCTGCGTCAACTGAGGGACTGCCGACACACAGTAGTAGCAGTAGGTGTAGCCACAACTACCGCCACCGCTATTCCCACCTCCACCACCAGCAGAAGAAGCGATCGAGTTGTTCCAAAGCCTGAGGGATGCCTTACCTGCAAGGTATGGTCATATTTTGAACTGCCTATTGCTGTATCGCTATTAATAGTAGAATTGGACCCGGCCCGGGCTTTAGTACCGTTGGCCATTGATCGTAAAGGGACCGACACCCCACAACCTAACACATTGGTTGTTGACGTTATAGGGACAGACTCTGCTTTGTCTTCTGTCCGTGAAGAGTATGTGATGTCTCTTCGTGTTCGTTTACGAAGCTACCGTGGAACGCACTGCCGGCCCCCGCGCGCATGCGAACACTGCGACATACCCGGTACAAGGGTATTCCAGGGGTCATGCTTACACCCCCTGTCCACAGACAGCACCGATTATATTCATAATGCGCGTCCGACAGGGTTACGTCGTAGTATGTTGAGACGTGAAATGTACTTATCTGTGTACCGGCGTTCTACGACGAACTGCTGCCACGCGTACTACTGTACTACTGTGCTCAATGGCAGCTTGCAGCACGTGTGATGAAAGAGATCGAGAAAGAACAGCGTGCGGCTGAGGTTCTTCGGCAACAGGAGAAGGCAACACGAGAGCTAATATGGGCGAGGTCGTGCCGCAACATCCTCCTCATGCGGCATCCTACTAATTGGGCAGGAGCTTCGTTGCTGCAGGTATTGTTGTAGCGTTCGACCTCGTCTTGCGTGTTACGGCGTTCTGGCTCGTCCAACCGGTGATACCCGACCCACTTGCCCCATAGTGAAGAGGTGTAAAGTTATCGAGCTACATTACGATATATACCCTGTATGCGCCGTATGCGCTCCGCTTGGGGTGGTTCCAGATACGACTCTCTCGAGTAGAATATTTACGAGGTAACGATGCAGCGTTCGCGAGCGGTAACCGCTCTCGCGACAGAGAGCGTTTTTCGAGTCAGCCACGTCCTTCAAGTTCGAGAGGAACGAAATAAACTTCGGTGTGTGTGCGTGCAACCGCATTCAACTGAAGCAAGTGGTTCGACAGCATCCGCAGCCAAGGCAAATTTGAGCGTGATCTCTGCCGTAGGAGAGGGACAGGGAGATTCCAAGCACCTTACGACTACTGAATCCGCGCGGCCAGCTCATGTCTGAAAGTACCTGATATATCTCACTCAAACTATATACCACACTAGGGAAAAAAAGGCTCTCCCGCCCCCATGACGGTAGGGCGAGATTGATGCATGTAGAATACGAAGATGACATACCATATACGAAGTATAGGGGTGTATAGGGGGGGGGGGGGGCGTACTCATTTGTTGCTTGCCTTAGTCATTTGACCATTGACCACGCATCCCTTTCGAGACGGAGCTCCGTTCCTACTCCTAATAGAGACACCTCCAACACTTGGGCGCTCATTACGTTGTTTCCATATATTACAAAGAAACGTTTTGCTAATCTTATCCCCTTCCTGCTTCGCCGCCTGTGGCCACCATCTATCTCCTAAGATAGCGATCGTTTTCTCGCTACTAATTAGTGTATAGGGGGGGGGGGGAGGTTTGGTTCAGGTACTTGGTCGGACAAACGGCACCGTTCAAATGGACACACAACTACTGCATATACAATAAAAACATCACTTATTAGCATGCAAGGTTGAATATCTACCGATCGGGAGAACTCACAGCTGACGGATTTCTTACTGTAGATTAAAATATATACGAAGTATATATATATATATATATGTACGGCTCATTTTAGGATAATATTCCGCTCGCAGGGCCCCCTACCAAGCAACGCGCAGGCGCGAGGGTTGGTGAGCGTCGACTACGCCAGCCGCACCGGAACCCGAGAAGCTGGTTGGGACAGAGCCCAGGGAAGATCGGGTAGAACCCGCACCAGGAATGATGCCTCCGCTCATGGGGGGGCGAGCGTGGGTGGGGTGGGGGACTCTCGGCCCAAGCTTGTCCCAGGCGTGATGCTAACCCTATCTGCTCTTGGGGCCGAGGCTATCATGGAGCTAACCGAAGAGGTGAGCTGGAGTGAATAGTTGAGGTCATCGTAGTTCAAGGTTGCAGATATTCTGACGGCGACCGAACCATGCGCCATTCCCTGTGACAGACGGAATTTGCACCAATACCTGGTACGTTTTAAGACCGTCCACCGTTGGACTATAAAACCGTTAGATCTCATCAGTAAATACTCGAACACGTAAGGTCATCGCAGATCAAGGTTATAGGTACTTTGATGGCGATCGAAGCATGCGCCATCCATTCCCCGTGACATCCGTACAGAGTACCAGTACGTACGTTTTTTACGACTGTTGACCGTTGGATTATAAAATTGTTGGATCTCATGGACGATCCCAAAGAGATATTTCCTCGACCACGTAGAAACGGGGTGACCATATATGGACAGCCATGGAGCATGGGGTGACCATAGACGGACAGTCATGGAGCATGGGACGACCTCCACCTGAAATTCGCCGGAGGTTCGTTGCGCGTGGTGTCAGACAACGCACGTGTCTTTCCCCTTGATGTGCGGAAGCACAAGATAGTATCGTTTGGTACAACGGGAGGCCTCACGAGACTTCTCCTCGCCCACGAAGAAGTGTGGTGACCATGGGCAGATAGCCTTGAAGCGTGGAGCGATCTCGACCGGAGGAGTTCACCGAATGTGGCGTTTTTGACCAAGACGCGTGCTACGGTGGTAGGGGGTATAGCACCTAATATGTATGACGCTCAACGCTTGAGGAGCTCTATATATCACCCCCCAAAAAAACGTTTTTTTTAATCGAATCGTGTTCTTCATGCGACGAACAATCCAATGGTCCAGGCTGGGCATAACGAATGATATGGTAAGGGTCGTTCTTATCGAGCAACTTTTTTCCAAAATTTCCAATATGTGTGTGTTTTTTTTTAAAACAGGAAAAGCAGAAAAAACAGGATTTATTTGGAAAGTTTGGGATTTTTACAGAGGGAAAAATATTTGGAAGGCTTCGCATTCCAATATTTGGAAAATATTTTTGGAAAAATATGGAAATCCTAAAAATTGCGCGAAAGAAAATATTGGAATTTTTTGGGTGAAAGTTGCTCGATAAGAACGACCCTAAGATGCTTAGTGGGTGCCGATAACATTGATGGGGTAGTTCAGTCGGCCAGAAATATTCTAGATCCAAATTTCCTACCTCTACCGTAGCAAGAGCCTCCAATTTGGTGATGAGGGAAACTATAGCACAGCAGTTGAGCGAGCGCGCCCCAGACGCTCGGATGTCTGGTTGGTGTACCCACAGTAGACATCAAGAGCCACCCCGTTCCGTCTCGGCTACGTCGTATGGAAGAATGTCACCGCCTCGGATTGATGAGTCTCCCCCGTCAAGGCGAGCTTTGAGACGACCATTGGGAGACGAACCTACGGTTTTGATATCATGCCATACGCGTCAAAACGTCGCTACGCCGCACAACGGGTAGGCAGTGATTCCTCAACGTGTCACGCCTACTACAGTAGTAAACCCCAATTATGTTCCAGGAAGCTGTATTCAGACATCTAGATAACGTAAGGGCTTCCCAAAGCGAACAGCAGTAGGTGGGTACACAGGTGGCCGCGATCCCCCCCCTTGCACAACGTGGGTGGTATAAAACGTTGTGCAGACATCGAGCAAGGTAGCGCACCATCAGGCGTAGTACACCACCAGGCGCACCGAATCGAGAAGTTATCGACACCTTGTGGAGTTTGCTATAGAGACTGTTCAATGTCTCTACAAGTTGTTTTTACACCCACATTGTGCGAGCGGGGGGCACCTGTGTAACGGCTTGAAGTCCTGTGCAACACTCGCGCAAGTCTTGCACTTGCAGTATATAGTCATCGTGCCACAACTACAGAGTAAGAGGGGCTCCCCAGCTTACAGCAGCAGGTTGGATCTAAACCGCGCGTTATGTGGCAGTAGCGACGTCAGTGTTGTTGTTGTTGTTGTTGTTGCTGTTGTTGTTGTTTTTGCTGCTGCTGTGGTTGTTGTTCTCACTTTAACCCGCCATCTTAACCGTGCACATAAACATTCACGCGCAAAATGAAACCGGTCACTACCCCCGGGGTGACTACAGGTACACTGTGAAAAACATCCCGGAACACGAGCTCAAAAAGCGCTCGGAATCGTTCACGAGGCGACGGCAGAGGTGGCGTTCGCCAACCGGCGTGATAGCCTCCGGACTGGAGTTCTTACTGTGAGTCAGGCGTCTTCCCGGTGGTCTGTAACTGACATGCGTAGCATCGACATACATACGTATATTGCACAAGGTTTCCCTTCGGAGGCATTACTTATAGTTCGGACGTGGGGTGACGCAAGGTTTAAACACCCGATGACATTTCGCGTAGCTGGAAATAATGAAAGGCCCACCAGCCGTTGAAATTTCGAAGTGTTTACAGGCCAAAGAACGGAAGGCACAACGACCAGCGAAAGGAAACCAGTACATATATGGTGGTCCCGCAGTAGTGCCGGTTGAGAAGTGCCGGTTCTCGGAGTATTGCCCATATTTCGGCAGTCACAGCTTGTTATTTACATACTAAAACCTATGCATTCCCCAATCCGGAGCAGCGCCGATTGCCGCAGGAGTGCCGGTTTTTTCAGGCTGGCGCATACCGGCACCACTGAGGGACCACTACTTGTACGATAGTATCTGCAATTTCAACGAGAGAATGCCATCTCCAACGCAAGCATGAAAAAGTAGCAACAACTCATTCCGTCGTCACCTCGTCGTCTCCCTATCGCCAGCCCGCGCAATGCTGGCAGCTACCGTACGACACGCAAGAATACACACCCCCTGGCACGAGTTTTAGAGTCGATTTTCTCCAAGCCATGGGGGGGGGGTGCACACGTGCACACGGACTAAAATGAGGACGATGGGAAATTTTCGTCGAAATATCGAGATATTTCCATGAACGCGTCGCTCCTCGTTTGCACCTTCCCCGTATTGTCGAGAAAACCAGCTGGAACATTCGTCCTAGGGAGGGAGAGAGGGTGTTATTTTACTAATAGTGTCGCCCGTGTGATACGGTACAGCATCAAGCACCCACCCATACACGCCCCCTCCTCAGTAGGCTGGACTCTAACCCCGATGTCCCCTCCTGCCAACCCCACGGTTTGTCGGAACCCTTCCAAAAGATAAAACTGCAAGCCGTCGCGAGGGGTTGGTTGGCTCGCCGCTACGCTCGTGTCCTCCTCCTACGAGGCGGCTGCCGACGAGAGCTGGACCAGGCTTCCGGAGCGTGGCAGTACGTCTGGCGCTACCGCTCCGTCGCCGGAGCTGCCCTGGATAACACCAGGGGACGCGGCAGCGAGCCGAGGTTATCGTGTAGGGCAGGCTGCGGTGGTGACGGTGGCGGTGGTGGCGGGGAGGCATTTTTTAGGTCGTGGTACCCCCCCGCGTTACTGAAGAACGAGGCTCTGCCGAGTCCGCGGGCTGCGACGAGGAGGGTGGAGACGGAAGGGAGGAAGAGGGAGGCCCGGTTAGCCTTCGCGAACTCTTTGCTAGACGACCAGAAAGGTGTGCGGGCCCGGTGTATACCGATATAATAGCGTTCGCAAAACTCTTTTTGATTGAGGGTCGAGAAAGGCGCAGCAGCATCAACAACAACGGACAGATCCGCGAACTTTTCTCTCTCCATGATCTAGATATTTCAGGACAGAAAATATTTCTGATTTGTTTGTTCGGTATTGTCTCGCTCATTTTGCCGAATGGGAGCCGTGTGATCGGCATGATCTCGGAACAACTTTTTTCCTGGGTGGTAGTTGTACCTGTACATAAATCCCCTGTACATACACCACGACGGTCAGTACAGAAGCTATTCATGGTTTGCCTATCTTTTGATCTCTCAGGCATGTGGAAAGGTGCGCCGATGTATTGAGAATTGGGATGTGTCCAACCCTATAGCTCGAGCATCAGAAACATGGGCCAGTGTATTGAGGTATCGTATGTCCAACCCGTACTACCCCAATGCTGCCCTTCCCTGCTCCGGTGCTTTCGATCGGCAGAGCGCCTGACCAAGCGCGACGTTCGTGCCGAGCGGCTGCTTGCGCTTGCCGAGGTGGTGAAGTCGGTCGAGCGAGCAACGGGCTGCCTCGAGGGCGCGGCCGTCGATTGTCTCGGGATGGGCAAGTGAGGCAGTCAAAAACAAAATGATTGTGCGCCGAAAAAGTACTATTGTTGCACATCTCGGAAAGATCATCATCTACAGATAGATCATGATCTACAGATAGATCATCTAGTTCCTCACCTGCCGTTATGACATGTTGTGCAGGACCAGGTATTGGTACTACAGGTCCAACCCATGAAACATGTGTCAGATCATGCATCCAGACTATACGGCTCTCATCCGGCAACATGAGCTAGATCATATAGATCAAGGATCTATCTGCCTTGGACCATCTAAATAATCACGTGGTATTCGATTATCTGTCCCGAGATGTGTACATACTGTTGTTGTGGTGGTATTTTAGGCGTATCAACAGAGCGCACTCCCACTGGCACCTGCCGACCAATGCGGTGACGCTCAAGATAGGCTGATTGTATCATACAGGTGCGGTAATAAATTGAGTTCGAACCCTGTTTCACAGCAGCGGCACTAGCTCTCCTCTCTGCAAGGCATGCACGAGGGCCATTTTAGTAAGGTATACAGGATCTGTATAGTACAGGTTCAGCCCAGGAAGCTTGTCCTTCGTATGTACATCATGTAGATAATGCGGTTCCCACCCGGCAGCATGAGCTAGATCATACAGATCATACAGATCATACAGATCATACAGATCATACCGATCAAGGATCTATCTGCCCTGAAAGATCTAGGTCGTGACGTAGGATCTAGACGATCTAGATCGTGGTCGATCACACAGATCAGGAATATATTTACCCTGACATATATATAGATCATGATGTGAAAATTATCTATATCATCTGGCCGAGGTGTGCGTGTTTGACGTCGCAACGGCAACCAACCTCCCGATTGCTTCGTTTTTGTTGTCATGTCCGCTACAAATCGTTCTCGGGGGGGGCAGCACAGGGCGTCCCCCGGTTTCTCTGTGAGGGTTTTGCACCCTCGGGGAGGACAGCCTGGGGACGGGGAGCGGGATGCTGTGTCGGCCGAGACTTTGGCTGCATGGCGTCTGGCGGACACTAAGGTTAGAAGCGTACCTGGTTCGTAGCTCTTTGCTGGATTGTTTCTGCTGCACGTTAACAGCTTCCCTGCGAATATCGTGCGGTGTGATGTCAGCACTTGTTTTTCTCTTCCTGTCAACCCCCCCCCCCCCCCCGCTGGCCCCCCCCTATAGATATATGATAGTATTTATAGGGTGTTTGGGTTGGCGTCGTGTCTGCAAACGAAACGCGCTGAAACACTGCGCACTCGCTCGCGTGAGCTAGACAACCAGGCGTCTAGCGCGCCGGACTTCGGTCGTGGTCTTCGGGTTTTTTTTCTGGTTTTATTTTTTTTTTTGCGCGCCGTCACCAAAGCTGGGCCGGGAGGCGTAGTACGATCATTTTGTGCTGGGGTGGGAGAACTTATGTTCCCGCCACCAAGGCGCGGAATGGTCGCCTAGTCACGTGAGCTGTTAATATGGTCAGGCGTGCCCGCGAGGCAAGTATACTATTAAGCAAAACCCATGCTGGTCTCGGAAGTGCGCCACCCCGAGAAACTTAAATCTTTAACTCAATTGAAGCTGTCGCGTCCATAGGCAAGTCACGCCTCCAGAGGCGGTTCTTTGGAGCCAGGCTGATGCACGCTCCACCCGTCCATGCGGACTCGCCTAAATACCTCCAACGGCACGTTTCGCGCCTTGCTGGTGCAAGCAATGTCTGCCTGGTTGGCTGAAAACCACACGCGCCCGTCTCCTCGTCCGCGGCATTGCTTTAGTCGGATTGCGCTGCTGCGGTCTATGACGTCTATGACTACGGGCGTGCACAACATGTGTAGTACACCCCGCCCCCCCCCCCCCCCCCCCCCCGCTGCGTGCGCTCTCGCGCAACACCTTTGGCCCGCATAACAGACTTGTAGAAGGAACGCAGTAGCGACAGGAGTATGCATAGCAACATCAACCATGTCCAGATGTACCCTTGTCAATATTTCGGACAGATAGATCATCTACAGATACATAATCTAGATCCTAACCTTCCGTTATGAGAGGTTGAGCAGGATCTGTGCATAGTACTGATCCAACCCAGAAATCGAGTGCTAAACCATGCAGATTGTTAGGGCTTCCACCGGCCAAAGTGAGCTTAGATAATATTCGTACGTACAAATCAGGAATATATATATGAGTTGAAATATCTAGACCATAAAGCGGAAATCGACTATCCGTCGGACGTGTGGGACCTTTCCACCCTGTAACTCCGTGAAATAGCGAAAGCAAAAGCAATACTATTAATAGTAGCATGCTACGTCTGATATTGCTAGGATTTCGACCGAATATTTAACGGGGGTATACCTAGGATATAGTGTGGGGGGTGGAGGGGCCGGCCCTAATTCCTACTGTAGTACTCACTTAGTTTCTGGAGTGTTTAAATACACCCTTTGGCGTGGTTAAATACACCCTTTGGCGTGGTTAAATACACCCTTAAATGGTCCCGGCTCACCATCCCCCCCGTTGCAAGGAAAAGGTCCAGTAATGTGGACAACCTTGCCAGCAGTTTGCCCTATCGTCGTGGACCGGGATCCCACGCGATAGTGGAAGACATATTACAGGGAATGGTTGTTGTTTGACGCGCTCACGAGAGACAGGACAGCCTCGCCGGTTGCGACTTAACTATCCCGAAACTGTATCAACACCCGGGGCAAAAACTGTACGTTACGTACCCGCAGGCCAACGTTGCGTAAGCGTATATGATATCGCGCGAGGGCTTTCAATCACTAGTCTCGGGGGTGCTGGTCTGCTCCAACTATTGTATATAGCATCTCCCCGAACTGAAGCAATACCCGAAAAATAGTATATATGTAAGCCAATTAAACGCCGCCGGGCAGGCCTTTTGCCAGAAGCTCGGAGTGAATTATTCGACGCGTAGTAACTGTATCGCATCATTGCCTCGCACCGCACCGCATTACACCAAAATCGAATCAAGCCAAACCACACCAAACCACACCAAAACCAAACCGAAAAAAAAAAACGCTCGCTCGCTCGCCCGCCCAACCAACCAAATGTTTCCATACGTACTCATGTACATAGCGGCGCGAACAGGAGGAGGCGGCGGCAATACGGGCGGCACACGACAGCAGAAGGAGCGGAAAGTCTCCGAGATCAAACTCTCCCGCCGGAGCCGGTGGGAGACGGGAGGCGGGGAGGCTGGAGCACTCGCCAACAAGCGGCCGAGAGCCCGGCGTGCGACGAAAACGCCAGAAAGAGGTTTCCGTCGTGGTTCCGACGACGAACGATAACCTGGCTGATTTTGAGCAGGTGGGTGATGAAGGAAAGGGCTGAGATAGATGCGGCTGTCGAGCGGAATACAAGTATACTATTACAGGGGGGCATAGTAAATACTAGTAAATAGGACCAAAAATTGCTAGTAAAAGTAGGGAAATATGCAGGTTTTTGTGTGTACCGTACGTAGGTCCTATTTGTTATGGTCCACCGTGATAGGTAAATATATACTTCGTATATATATATGTATGTCTGTGCAAAAATACGTTTTGAGTCGTCTGCCTCGGGAGGTGGAAACTAACCGGTGCCTTGAATTAGTAGTTCGTAAGAATTGGTTCGGTACAGTTACAATCAGTTACACATATCTATATCAGGTATACTTCATATCGACTCCTGTTCTAGATTTGAGAAACATTGATATAGTCTCCGAAAAATGAACCTTCTATCCATTTGGGCATGAAAAAAGAAGGGCACCCGTGCTTTCTTACGGCTTATTCCGGCGAGATTGGACACCACCCGAGGATATAGCACACAGCCATGTATTGTTCGACGATGAATCACACCTCTGGCGGGTACGCGTAATCGATCTCCACTTCGTGATCTATAGATATTTCAAGGCATATACATACATATATTCCCGATCGGTATGATCTGTATGATCTGTATGATCTGTATGATCTGATGACCTAGCTCATGTTGCCGGGTTAGACCTGTAGAATCTGCATAACCTAGCGCGCGTTTACGTTTCTTGGAGTGGATTTTTTTGTTTCATCCCATTTATTACCCTCGCCCTTCTTTTCTCTCTCCCTCTTTAGTCGTAACTCAGATCTGGGGTCACTAAGTAGGCTCTTCTCCCCCCTCCCCACTACGTTAAGTGCCTTGCATTTTCATCGCGAGAAGGTTTCAGCACTTTCTTCCCTCGTCGACTCGCGTCGAATTGTGCCTATATACCCACGCTACGAAGGCGCTCTCAGCAATTGGTTCCTTCTGATGGTTGCAAAGAAAGCACACCCTGGACAATTGACAGTAGTCTAATTTCCTATTAATAGTTTCCTATTACAATTGACTGGCAATTATGGTCGCCAATTCCAATTAATTGGAACGCATCGAGCTCTATGGTACAGACAATTCTTATGAACAGACACGCACTAGGCCCTATCGTCCACCCAATTTATGCTAATTTACATCCATCTACATTAATGGTTGAAGTAATTGCTATTAGCAGTAACCGCCGAAATCCCATTGCTGAACCCATAGTCTATTGAAATATAATATCCCATTCTATTGTAACGCTGATGGACAATTGCAGAATATTTTCGGTGCCAAATGTGCTGGCAATTCCATTTAATTAATATTCTCCTAAATAAGTTGTGCTGGCAATTCTATTTAATTGACACCCCTCTAAATAAATTGTGCTGGCAATTCCATTCAATTGACATCCTCCCAAATAAATTGTGCTGGCAATTGCATTTATTTGGAATCCTTCTGAATCAATTATCCTGGCAATTCCTTTTAATAGACATCCTTCTCAACCAATTGTGCTGGCAATTCCATTTAATTGACATCTTTCTAAATGAATTGCGTGGGCAATTCCATCTAGTTGGCATCTTTCTACATACGTGTCCTGGCAATTTCATTTATTTGGCAGGCTTCGAAGACAAATGTCCAGACAATCAGACATTCTCATTTAATCGACAATAATATGTTACCGGTCAATTGGTTCCAGATGCTGCAATAGGAATTTGACACATCAATGTATGCATGAGGAAGCTATTTCTTAAAGTTGCAAAGGCAAACGATTCATGAAGCAGTCTATTAATTGGAATCGACCAGACAACATATTTCGGAGGATGCCCCTCAAATTAAATATCTCGGACAAAGTGTTTGGCGGCCGATTAGTCACTAGGATTTTTTTTTTACATTCCCTTTCTGCTTAAGCCTTGGACAATAGGCATCGCAATAGACTATTGCGCCAACAATTGACCCATCGAAAAGTCTATTAAATGGAATGAGGCGGACAAATGATTCTTACCATATTGCTGCAATTGGAATTGCAAAGACAACAACATATTGTAGTCCACCTACCAATTGGAATTGCTTAAGCAATTGTTTTAGAGCGCTGTGAATTAACTGGAATTGTCTCCTGCAACGTTTTCGCTCCGGAGACTCCAATACTCCATTACTTCTTCAATAGGATATGGGACCTACCCGCAATGGACTATTGCTTTTACAGTAGACCTTCCGGAAGTCCATTTAAATGGAATTGGTCGATATGCTGCTTTCGTGGTGCATCTATTAATAGGAATGGTTCGGCCAATAGGTTTGTGTCCTGGCCTTCTAATAGATATTGTTTCAGCAATTATGTTCTGGTCTTGTCTCACAATTGGAATGGTTCAATCAAACCGTTTCTGCTCTCACCTTCCAATTGGAATTGTTTCAATAATTTCTTTCTTTTCCTTGCTGTTAACAGGAATGGTCGGATCAATAGGTTTCTGCCCTGACCTTCCAATTGAAATTGTTTCAACAACTAGTTTCAGATCTTGCTTATCAATAGGAGTGGTTTGGTCAAAAGGTTTCTGTGCTGACTTTCCAAATTTAATTGTTGGTTGGGTCAATAGGCTTTTTCCTGACCTTCCGATTGTTAGTGTTCGATCTTTTCTTCTGACCTCGACAATTCCATTTAATAGACCGTACTTGAAATCATTTGGTTGGACAGTTTCGATTGGTAGACAACACTCGAAACAAATTGGCTATACAAATCCGACTGATATATCTCACTCGGAATAATTTGACGGGGCAATTCCAATAAATAAAAATCACTCGAAATCATTTAGTTGGACAATTGCATTTAATAGATAGCATTTAAAATCAAGTGTCTCGGCAATTCCAATTAACAGCCAGTACCCGAAATCAATTGTGGCACAATTCCAATTAGTAGGCAGCACCCAAAATCAGTTGCCCGGACAATTCCAATTAGTATACTACAATTGAAATCATTTGGTGGGGCAAATCCAATTAATAGACAGCACCCGAAATCAGTTGTAGCCACAATAGACTATTGTAATAGGAATGGTCCAAATAATTGTGCAGGCAATTCCAATTAATTGACAGCACCCAAAATCAGTTGTCTGGACAATTCCAATTAGTAAGCAGCATCCAAAATAAATTACCCGGACAATTCAAATTAATATACTGCAATCAAAATCATTTGGTTGGGCAATTCCAATTAATAGACTGCACCTAAAACAATTTATAGACACAATAGACTATTGAAATAGGAATTGTTCAGGGTGTGAAAGAAAGTAAAAATCTCACCACGGAGGGGTTTGAACTCGCGTGCCAATGCTATCAATAGTAGTATTTGAAGCTGACCACTAGACTACCGGGGCGACCGGCGTTGTACTAATAATTCGCAGATCCTGCACAACCTCTTGCAACGACAGGTGATGAACTAGACGAACAAGACCATGATCTGCCAAAACCAGCGTAGTATCACAACTTCCATCACCACTGGCATAGCGTCACAACCGTCATAGTTGATGCGCAATGCTACGAATATACGCACTGCCTGTAATTCCACCTCACAAGCCCTTTTTTTTGCTTTCTTCCACGGACTCGAGCAGAGGGCTCTGGAAGCCTCCCTACACAACAACGCCTTCGCGGCTGTGGCCTCCCTCCTCCAACGGAAGCGAGCGGTCGTCGCAATTCGCGAATCTGCGCGCTTGAGTCGCAACAAGGACGCGTGGGGCAGGTCCGGGACATCCCCATTTTGCATCGGGGTAAGAGTCGCTGAACCCCGACATGCGTCAGACGCGTGGTAGCATTTTTGTTTGTGCCTTCTGCGGCAAATGCTAATAGTTCTGCTGGCTGATGGGGCCTATCAACTGAGGAACTGACTTGTTCCGAAGCGCTGTATACAACCTGCTTGTAGTTGGCCGCAAGCGGGGTTCACCCACGTATATACAACACGAGACGGCACTTACCTTGTGGTAAGGAGTTTTGAATTAAGAGACAGTTTTTCGCTCGACAATCGCACGAAACTTGAAAAAAATATACTTCGAAGTATATATATATATATTTATTGTTCTGAAATTACAGGTAGTGTACAGTAGGACACACCCTGCCTCACATAAGAATAAGCACCTAAAAAACAAAACTAGAGCCTAATCCGCAACAATAATCTCTCAGATTATGTCGTGTACTGCTTATGCATGCATATCTCCGTGGTATAGGTCGAATCTCTCGATTAACCTGCGACAGGGTTTCAAAGCGTTCGCTTTCGAACGCCCCGCTATTTACCAGGCCCCCTTTCCCCCCGTGTTGCGGCATGACTGCGCGGGAGTGACGCAGTCAACTGTTGTTGTCCATCCCACCGATGAACGACCAATCATCGGCGAGATAACAAAACAAGCCTCGGTGAACCTTACTGAGACACGAAGCCATGGCAAGGACGCATGCTACGACAGAACTACACCATGAATGATCCGAGCTCCGCACTTGGGGAGCTCCATACTCCACCGAAAAAATATATATTTTGGAGGAAAATACAAGCGCTACCCGAGTAACAATGTCATGAACTATATAGTAAGTATACAGTCTCTGAATAAATATTGCACCAATAAAAAGTATTGAGAGTCCGACGAATTTGGGTTAAGGCCCCGTTTTAACGAAGAATTGTTTTTTTCAATTTGGAAAACAAAAAAAATCAAATCCGCTTTTCATTGGTCAACACACCCACCAGCATCCCCCAAGATCCTGATCTTGGGGGATGCTGGTGGGTGTGTTGACCAATGAAAAGCGGATTTGATTTTTTTTGTTTTCCAAATTGAAAAAAACAATTCTTCGTTAAAACGGGGCCTTAACCCAAATTCGTCGGACTCTCAATACTTTTTATTGGTGCAATATTTATTCAGAGACTGTATACTTACTATATAGTTCATGACATTGTTCCTCGGGTAGCGCTTGTATTTTCCTCCAAAATATATATTTTTTCGGTGGAGTATGGAGCTCCCCAAGTGCGGAGCTCGGATCATTCATGGTGTAGTTCTGTCGTAGCATGCGTCCTTGCCATGGCTTCGTGTCTCAGTAAGGTTCACCGAGGCTTGTTTTGTTATCTCGCCGATGATTGGTCGTTCATCGGTGGGATGGACAACAACAGTTGACTGCGTCACTCCCGCGCAGTCATGCCGCAACACGGGGGGAAAGGGGGCCTGGTAAATAGCGGGGCGTTCGAAAGCGAACGCTTTGAAACCCTGTCGCAGGTTAATCGAGAGATTCGACCTATACCACGGAGATATGCATGCATAAGCAGTACACGACATAATCTGAGAGATTATTGTTGCGGATCAGGCTCTAGTTTTGTTTTTAGGTGCTTATTATTATGTGAGGCAGGGTGCGTCCTACTGTACACTACCTGTAATTTCAGAACAATAAATATATATATATATACTTCGAAGTATATTTTTTTCAAGTTTCGTGCGATTGTCGAGCGAAAAACTGTCTCTTAATTCAAAACTCCTTACCACAAGGTAAGTGCCGTCTCGTGTTGTATATACGTGGGTGAACCCCGCTTGCGGCCAACTACAAGCAGGTTGTATACAGCGCTTCGGAACAAGTCAGTTCCTCAGTTGATAGGCCCCATCAGCCAGCAGAACTATTAGCATTTGCCGCGGAAGGCACAAACAAAAATGCTACCACGCGTCTGACGCATGTCGGGGTTCAGCGACTCTTACCCCGATGCAAAATGGGGATGTCCCGGACCTGCCCCACGCGTCCTTGTTGCGACTCAAGCGCGCAGATTCGCGAATTGCGACGACCGCTCGCTTCCGCTGGAGGAGGGAGGCCACAGCCGCGAAGGCGTTGTTGTGTAGGGAGGCTTCCAGAGCCCTCTGCTCGAGTCCGTGGAAGAAAGCAAAAAAAAGGGCTTGTGAGGTGGAATTACAGGCAGTGCGTATATTCGTAGCATTGCGCATCAACTATGACGGTTGTGACGCTATGCCAGTGGTGATGGAAGTTGTGATACTACGCTGGTTTTGGCAGATCATGGTCTTGTTCGTCTAGTTCACAACTTTCATCACCTGTCGTTGCAAGAGGTTGTGCAGGATCTGCGAATTATTAGTACAACGCCGGTCGCCCCGGTAGTCTAGTGGTCAGCTTCAAATACTACTATTGATAGCATTGGCACGCGAGTTCAAACCCCTCCGTGGTGAGATTTTTACTTTCTTTCACACCCTGAACAATTCCTATTTCAATAGTCTATTGTGTCTATAAATTGTTTTAGGTGCAGTCTATTAATTGGAATTGCCCAACCAAATGATTTTGATTGCAGTATATTAATTTGAATTGTCCGGGTAATTTATTTTGGATGCTGCTTACTAATTGGAATTGTCCAGACAACTGATTTTGGGTGCTGTCAATTAATTGGAATTGCCTGCACAATTATTTGGACCATTCCTATTACAATAGTCTATTGTGGCTACAACTGATTTCGGGTGCTGTCTATTAATTGGATTTGCCCCACCAAATGATTTCAATTGTAGTATACTAATTGGAATTGTCCGGGCAGCTGATTTTGGGTGCTGCCTACTAATTGGAATTGTGCCACAATTGATTTCGGGTACTGGCTGTTAATTGGAATTGCCGAGACACTTGATTTCAAATGCTATCTATTAAATGCAATTGTCCAAGTAAGTAAATGATTTCGAGTGATTTCTATTAATTGGAATTGCCCCGTCAAATTATTCCGAGTGAGATATATCAGTCGGATTTGTATAGCCAATTTGTTTCGAGTGTTGTCTACCAATTGAAACTGTCCAACCAAATGATTTCAAGTACGGTCTATTAATTGGACTTGTCGAGGTCAGAAGAAAAGATCGAACACTAACAATCGGAAGGTCAGGAAAAAGCCTATTGACCCAACCAACAATTAAATTTGGAAAGTCAGCACAGAAACCTTTTGACCAAACCACTCCTATTGATAAGCAAGATCTGAAACTAGTTGTTGAAACAATTTCAATTGGAAGGTCAGGGCAGAAACCTATTGATCCGACCATTCCTGTTAACAGCAAGGAAAA
>MEHQ01003359.1:281640-302962 GCA_008828725.1 Saccharina japonica
CCGCCGCCGCCGCCGCCGCCGCCACTTCAACCGGCATCGGTGACGGCAGCGGTGGGGTTCGGGTTCGTGGACAAGGCGGGCGTGGGGACGGTGCGTGGTCGCAACCCCTCCCCTCCCCCGCCGCCGCCACCGCCACCGCCGCTGCCGCCGCCACCGCCGCCAATGTGGCTGCGGGTCCCGCCAGCGGCCGAAATGGTGCAAGTGATGATGATGAGGAGGAGGAGGAGGACGAGGACGAGGACGGGGACGAGGAGGAGGAGCCCGGTGGCTACAGCTCGTGGGGTTATCTGTCGAGTCTCGCGTCGGGAGGCTGCTGGAAAGTGGACGCCGTGGAGATCGCGCGCAGAGACGACTCGGTGAAGTTGGAATTCGATTCGATAGCGTTCGAGGTGTTCGTTCGTGTGGACGATCGAGGGTCGGAGAGGTGAGAGCTGGCGGTTTGACTTAGTGAGGGTTGGCCTCTGTTTGTGTGGGACGTTGAGAGGGGTCATTCTTATCGAAAACTATTTTGTGTTTTCCCCCCTGATTTTTCTCTTTTTTTTTTTGTTTTGTCAAGAAAAAGAGAAAACCTCATTGATCCCAAACTATATAAGAATTACCCTACGACGCGATGTTACAACAGAAACATAACCTAAATGAGAATGTTTTACTAGAGAGAGAGAAAAATAGGAACGATGCTTTCATAGCATTCGTCGCTCAGGGAGAAGTAAAAATGAATATAAGCGAAATGAACACAATTAAAGGACGTTGTGTCCATTACGTCTTGGGGGCTTGGCGTACGTTTTTATGTTTTGAAAGAAGCCGGGTTGGGCTGTTTGGGTGGGGGTATAGAGCCTCCCTAAGTGACGAGCCTCAGCAAAAAAATGTGTTGCGTATATGTATACCCCCTGTATCGTAGAGGCGTGCTACAAAGAGGGCAATTTTCTGACTGACTGACTATTGCTGACTATTACTGACTATTACTGACTATTACTTACTGTTACTGACTGTTACTGACTACTACTGACTATTACTGGCTATGACTGACTGTTAATGACTACTACTGACTATTAATGACTATTACTGGCTATTACTGACTACTACTGACTATTGCTGACTATTACTGACTAGTACTGACTACGTATTGCTGACTATAGTATTGACTATTACTGACTATTAGTGACTATCATAGTACCTACTATTACCGACTATTACCTACTACTACCGACTATTACCTACTACTACCGACTATTACCTACTACTACCGACTATTACTGACTATTACTGACTATCAGCATGCTCCTTAACTGAGGAACTTGAAACAGTACGGGACACCTATTAAGAAAACAGGAAAGTTAGTCCAGGCTGGATTTCTTATGTGAGAATGGGTGCGTTCTACAACTAACTTCACTGTAATGGCTCCCGAATTTCCTACTTTTCCTGCCATATATCAGTCTGCCTTTTCTTCTTGATCGCTTTCTTTCCAGGTATTTTGTGCCCTGTACTGTACCCAACACCGCTCGAATACCCTTCAGTTTCCTTTTTTAATGCCAGGTACCTATTACGGGGTGGGCTAATGTAGTAAATAGGACCTACTGTACACACAAAAACCTATATATTTACCTAGTTTTGCTAACAATATTTGGTCCTATTTACTAGTGTTTACTATGGTACCCCGTAATAATAAGGCACAGCCCTTGCATGCCATCGGGTTGCACTTTCTTTTCTTTTTAGGATCAGTGTTCGGGTAGAGGTATAAATAAGAGCCTCTTCAAGTGAGGAGCCTCGCAAAACTTCTATTACGGAGGACCATAGTAAATATCATATAATAGGACCATTTTGTTTTACTAAAAATAGTAAAATATATAGGTTTTAGTGTGCACCGCAGGTCCTATTAACTATGGCCCCCCGTAATAATGCATACCCCTATTGCAGCACGCCTCCGTACGTAGCGCGACTCCGGCACCTCCTTCGTCATGGCGAACTCATATTCACCCCCCGTTTCTGTGCAATCCCGATTTCGTTTTTGTTGTTGTTGTTGTTGTTGTTGTTGTGAATACAGGTGGAAGGCTGCAGCAACAGGCGGGGAGAGCGAGGCAAAGTCTACTCAACAAGACAAACCTACATCGAGCACTACTACCAGCGGTGGTAGGGCCGAGTCGCCGGCAAACCACCGCGCTCGAGAGCACGATGGCGACGCCGTCTCGTCCATCCCTCGCGCGGTAGTAACTAACGCGATGCCATTCCTCCTGGAACACGGGCTGCCTCGAGAGCTGGGACCCCTCCTGTTTGACGCGAGCTTGGACGCCGACATTCTGGCAGGCGAAACCAATTTTTCTAAATCTTCGACGCCGCCAGAAACAGACGCGTTACCGAAAACGGAAGCATTGCCAGAAAGGAACGCTGTGTCAAATTCAATCCCGAACGAGCAGAAAAAGAAGAAGGACGGAGAAGAGTGCTATAGCCTAGAAAATGGCTCGGCGAAGCAAAACTGGGCGAATCTGAACGAGCAGGAGGAGGAGGAGGAGGAGGAGGAGGACGGGGTAGGGTACGATGGCCCAGAAAATAGCAGGGGAAAGCAAAACCGCACGAATCTGAACGAGCAGAAGCAGGAGGACGACGATGACGATGACGACGGGTATGATGATCGACGAGGGCGAGGGCGGGGAAGGGAGAACTGGACGCGCAAGCCTGACCCCCTCGGAACCGGGGAGGTTTTCAGCCACCTTGTGCGCGGCGGGGGTTCAGATGACGGCGGGGGTGTTTCTTGCGTCGAGGTTCGGCTGCGCGCCGCACCGTTGGGCGCTGAGCAGCTTGCGAAGGCTGGGCTTCCCAAGGATGGGTCCGCGTTGGTGGTGGTGGGCGTCAATGATGATGATACCGGCAATGGGAAAGGGGCCAGTGGCGGCGGCGGTGGCGGCGATGGTGTGGGTGCTTCCGGAGGAAAGGCGGGGACCTCTCGCGCCCACTGATTAAGCCGCATTTAGGATTCTTCCGTGGGGGGGCAATCGCGCGTTCTTGAAGAGATTTTGTTTTGATAGTGGGAGGACGGGCTGTGAACCGCAGCCAATTGACCCGATTCAATCATTCAATCGTGTACCGTACAGTTTGATCCACATCGGAATGGGGAAAATTTAGTCGATTATTATTTCGCTGTAAACTCATAAACGGTTTTTACTTGCTTATCGTAGTGCTCCCCCTCACCAGCCTGGGGGGTGTGTAGTGCTCATGTCATGCATGGCCGTAGTCTTATGGCCATCGACCCTCACATCCTTGCAACCCCGGGACGGAGCACGTCGGGTTTTCACCACCGAACAGGCAGACATTGATTGCTTGCGTCAAGAGCGAAGCGAAACGTGAGGTGTTGGGCAAGTCGCATGGAGGGTGAGCTGCATCCTACTGAGAACCGCTTGTGAAGCGGACTTTCTGACATATGGATGACAGCGTCGAATTCTTTTGAGATTTGTTTTCTGGTGTGGCCGGGTGGTTGGGGCTCGCTTTTCAAAAATCAAGCAATGAACCCAAGGAGTTAACAACTTCGATCAATCGGCTTCGCCAAAAAACATTTTATATCCAGTCGAACGTTTCGCTCCCATTCACTGAACAATGTATAGAACCAATATACCACACCTTGGACAGATCATCTACAGATCTATCTACCGATAGATCATCTACAGTAGATCATCTAGTTCCTCGCCTGCCGTCGTGAGAGGTTGTGCATGACCTGCATAGTACATATCCAACCAAGGAAACGTGTGCTAGATCGCTTAGATTAATGCGACTCCCACCCGGCATGAGCTAGATCATACAGATCCTACAGATCATACAGATCGTACAGATCATACAGCTCATACTAATACCCTACAAATAATACTACGACCTACTAATAGTACTAATGACTTGCTAACAGTACTAATCACTTACTAATAGTACGAATGACTTACCAATAGTACTAATCACTTATTAATAGTATAGAGCCCCTCAAGTGAGGAGCCCCATACAAAAGTAAAAAACACCCCTGTCGTCGGCATGTGTCCACCACACCCTGGACAATAGCCTATTGAATAGGCCTATTGGTATGCCAGTAGGTTCAGTTTTCACCGACAAAGGCGGAAGGAAGGCTGGTATAAATAGAGCTTCGAAAAAAGCGTAACACGAACGACAACCCCCCCTTACCGGCTCCCGCCCTCCAGCAGCTCGCCGAGCGCCTGTTCCGCCCCACACTATCCCCACCCCCTACATTCCCTTCCTGCAGCCGCCCCCCCTACCGGCTCCCGCCCTCCAGCAGCTCGCCGAGCGCCTGTTCCGCCCCACACTATCCCCACCCCCTACATTCCCTTCCTGCAGCCGCCCCCCCTACCCCCCCCCCCGCAGCTAAAAAAAGTACTAGGAAGGTTGCTCAAGTACGACGAGTAATACAGTATTGAGAGCAGAACTGGGAATGTACCCACTTAAGACAAATAGAGACGTGCGTAAGTTGAAATGGCAATATAAAGTAAAGAACATGCCAAATAAGAGGTTGCCAGCCATAGCTGATAAAGCTGTATGGGAGAAAGTAACCAAAGGGCGAGCTGGAATAAGGTGGGATAGCGTAGTCGAGAAAGTATGGAAGGATATAGGAAACCAAAAAGAGACGCTGGCCATAGAGAAATTTAGCGGATACAAGACAGAAGTAAAAGAAAGGATAGAAAGAAGGGAAAGGCTAGCACTGAGAAAGAAGGTGGAAGGGGAAGAACACTTAGAGATGTACGGGGGGTTGAGAGAAGGAATAGGAATGAAAAGGTATCTGCACGGCCCAATGGACTTCGCGAAAAAGCTGAAACTGCGATTTCGTGTAGGGGACCTGGACCTGCCAGAAAGAAGAAGGAGGTATACCAGTAGTCGGGAGGAGGAGGAAGTAGATGCACAGATGTGCCCATGTGGCAAAGCCATAGAGAGTAGAGTTCACATAGTGGGAGAATGTGAAAGGTACAAGGAGGAAAGGGATGTGCTAGAGGAAGAGATGAGGAAAATAGACGAGTGTGACATGGAGCAGTTTGGTACACTAAATAGTAGCGAGAAAACGATCGCTATCTTAGGAGATAGATGGTGGCCACAGGCGGCGAAGCAGGAAGGGGATAAGATTAGCAAAACGTTTCTTTGTAATATATGGAAACAACGTAATGAGCGCCCAAGTGTTGGAGGTGTCTCTATTAGGAGTAGGAACGGTGCTCCGTCTCGAAAGGGATGCGTGGTCAATGGTCAAATGACTAAGGCAAGCAACAATGAGTACCCCCCCCCCCCCCTGTCTGCTCCGTCTCGAAAGGGATGCGTGGTCAATGGTCAAATGACTAAGGCAAGCAACAAATGAGTACGCCCCCCCCCTCCCCCTCCGTGTCTATATCCCACCCGCCATACATTGCGCACCAAGCGACGCACAGCTTTCGCTCACAATAACTGTATAATCACTCATATTTTAGCGAAGGCCGGGGGGGGGGGGCAGCCTATCTCTTCGGTCGACCGCACCACGAAGAAGAACTGTCCGTGCCTATCCTATTTACCCACCATGCATTGCCCACTAACTCCAAAGCCCACGGTGCCCACTTCCTACACGTATAAGCACTCGTATTCTAGCGAAAGCGGGGACTGTCTGTTTCGTCACCCGAAAGCATGGCCACGCTGGTGGTATCGTATGACCCAGTTGTGCTATTTTCTTGACGCAACCGCTGTTCGGTTGCTGCCGCTCTTCCCGTGGAACCCGGGCCGGAAGCTTGGCCCAAACTCAATGGGATTTTAGCCACGACGCTTGTCTGGCTCTGGGTGCCGCCACCACCACCACCACCACCGCCACCGCCACCGCCACCACCGCCTTCTGATGCAGAAGGGCCCCTTGCGATGTCCCCCGCTTCTTCTCGTACGGCATTCGTCATCTTGGCGACTCGCCCGCTTTCCTCTCCCTCAATTTGGAAGTCGTCGACGGGGCCACCCGGGTCCACTATCACGCCCCCTTTCAGCGCGCCGGACGAGCTACGGTGGCGACCGGTTTCCCTTCTAGCTCCTCCTCCTACAACCGAGACCGCCCTGACCGGAGTACGGGTAGACTTTACGATCGGCGCCGACGTCGCTCGGAATATCAACGGCAGCTGGGCCCGTCCCGGCTCTCGGTAAGCCGGAAGCGCCGACGCGAGGTCGGCCGGCAGGAGCTTTATGGCCTCCGCCTCCAGCGTGCCGTTTGCGAGCACGCTTTTCTGGAGCGTCAACACGCCCGATGGCCTTGTCTCAGCGGGGTTGATAGCCCCCGCAGGTGATAAGGGGGCGTCGCCTCCTCTGCTTTCGCCCCTGCTTTCGCCTTTGCGCTGCTTTCCCCTCTTGAAATTTCCTCCTATCCGTCCCTCGATATTGAAATTACTTTCTATCCGTCCCTCGCCGTGAAAACTGCTTCCTATCCGTCCTCCGCCGTTAAATTTGCTTCCTATCCGTCCATCACCATTCAGGTTCCAACCATCCCCGTTTTGACCACCACTGGAAGCCGCCGCCGCCGCCGCCGCCGCCGCCTCCTCCTCTCTCCGCGTGTTTCCACGCGGAGCGTTGTTACCCCCCCCGCGCGCAGTGGTTCGCGCCAATCGCTCGAGACGAGGGGGCGGCTCAGCGCGATCTTGGGTGGTGGTCGTGGCGCCCCACGCGCTCGTCCGTCGACGGTTCACCGTCACGAGCACGTCCCCGCTGCCGGTCAGGAGGCGGACGGCCCTGTTGTGGTAGCTGTCCTCACGCCGCCTGCGCTCGTCGGTGATGTTGGGCCTCTCCGCGCGTGCGAAAGAGGACGGGCCGACTGTCGGTGGCCGCCCCCCCCGCCCCCCTCCTCGACTATAAACTCCCACCCCTGCTGATGAAGGTGCTGCTGCCGTTCGCGCAGTGGACGGTACTTTTTTCCCCGGTCGACAATTTCGATC
Source organism: Saccharina japonica (assembly GCA_008828725.1). NCBI lineage: Eukaryota > Phaeophyceae > Laminariales > Laminariaceae > Saccharina > Saccharina japonica. The sequence goes on from MEHQ01003359.1 coordinate 288,549, forward strand.
CATTTCGGTCTCAACCCTTCTGAGATCGCCACCGGCGCACTGGGTACGAGAGCAAGAGAGTGGAAAGGATGCGTGTTCTATTAGGGTATATAGGTACAGTAGTTTCGTGGGTATGGCATTGGGGCCCATGCCAAAAGCTACTCGACTACTTACCCGGGTATTTTACCCATTTTTTTCGTAATGCGTACTCGTAGTTTGGAGATACTCATGGTACCGTGGGGCCGTAATACATATATAGGCGAAATATACCCGTTGCTAGGTTTTACTCGGTAGGTACCCACCCAGTGGGTACGTCAGACCCGGTCGGGTAGGATACCCGGGAATGGTGCCCGGGTACCCCCAAAGATACAACCCACCAACCAAAACACACCTTCGGAGGACTGTTTTGAGGGTACGGGTAGGGCGGGAACAGAGGTCTTCCGGTGTCAGCCTGGTTGGCCGAAGCGGTTACCGACCGGGCGTGACAGCTTTGTCGATGGAAGATGGAGTCGTTGTCATATTCGTCGGTACCTGTCGCTAACGATGAGTCGACCGACATTTCGCAGCCGCTGGACGTGGGGCAGGCGAAGACCGTGGTCCTCGGGCGGAGACGGCGCACCGGTTCGCAGAACATGCTTGACTTCGGAACCGTCCCACACACTTGCTGATTCGTTAGGAGGCGGTAACGGCGTTTATAAAGAAGGGAACGCGGTGGGTGGGTGGGTGGGTTTTATGGGTGGGTGGGCGTGCGTGCGGGCGGGCAAGGACAAGCAAACGACAAGGAGGACCGTTATATGCAATTAGCTGCACAGACTAGAGAGGTTTGCTTCAAGTATGGAGCTGCTTGAGATGATAAAGGAGTGTAGACAGATGGGATGGGGCTGGATACAACACTTTCGGACACGAAGACTTTTCGACATCACCGATTGGGCAGGCCGCCACTCGTTGCCGCAATGTTCAGGGGAGCAATCTCTGCCGGTGTGGGTTCGATTGGGATCCGTTCTTCAGGGGGGAAACAGCCGGGCACCAACAAAGGCGCAATCGGCACAACTGCCACCACCGCTAAACCGCGAGTTTTTTTTAGTTTACGCTTGTTGGATACAGCAGCGCCAGAACTTCGAGTATATAACCTTAGGCGCTATATAGAACAACCAGTTACGAAGGACGAAGAAGGTATAAATATACGTTGCTCGTGAGCAGCCGCATCCGAGTAGCATCCCAACCTCGCCGCTTTGTTCGACTCGAGGGTCGGTGCGAGCTTACCTTTGTCGAACAAAACATGTTCCCCCTCAACGCACAACCCACGCCCTCTCCCCCGCCTGATAAAAATAAAATAAAACTCCTAAGAAACAGCAGCGTGCGGTCTTTATCGCCCCGCGCACAGCCTGTACAGCAATACATCGAGTAAAACCGTAGGTGCTACGTACAAATATCGACGAAGTACGAAGGACATACTGTGCAAACAAGAGAGCGTCGCGGTCAGCGTGACCTCACCTTGACCTCCCACGGGTCTTGCAGGTTGTACGACGCCGGGCCAGGTCCCGGCCTCTTAGGCTCCCGCGGCATCCGCGATCGGGTTGGTTCGCGCGGTTCCCGACCGGTCTGCATCGAGTGACACGACTGCCATCTAGACTCCTGCACGCGTCCGGCTAGGGAGAGTTTCGGCCCCGCCTCGGTCCTGTACCACTTGTCCCCCACCGCGTGCGGCGGCTTGTAGTCCGGGTCGTGCTTGAAAGCGGTTTCGCCTGGCACAGCAGCAGTTTCATTTTTTTTGTTTTTCGGTGGTGGGTGCGGAGTAGCGAAATACCCCTTACGTATATACCAAGTATCTTGTATAGACTTTTGCACCTCGCACAGATAATTGATTTCCACCTGACGATCTAGATATTTCAGGGCAGATATGTTCCTGACCTGTAGGATCTATGAATAGCTCGTGTTGCTGGGTGGGAGCCGTACAATCTGCATAGTCAATCGGACGTGTTTCCTGGGTTGGATCTGTGCTATGCAGATCCTGCACAACATCACGTCCCGGCAGGTTAGGACCTAGATTATCTAGATGATCTAGATGATCTATCTGTAGATGATATATCTGTACATGATCTATCTGTAGATGATGTATCTGTAGATGATCTGGTCTATCTGTAGATGATCTATCTGTCTATAATCTTCTGTATCTGTAGATGACCTGTTCGACACGTGATAAACTTCAAGCGAAATTAGTTTGCAGCTGCTATGCCAAATCGGACATTTTACATTCTAGGAAGGCTCTCGACCAGCAGATATTTCCGAAAACGCCCTGTTCGGTACTGGCATTCGGTATTGGCATTCAATATTGTCAACCTTCCCGTTCTGGAATAAACGAGCGCTGAGATGGCACCCCGGTGCGAACTCAACGACCTTTACGGTATACCTGGTACCACTCTGTCGGAATATAAGGACCATTTTTACATCAGTATGAAGACCAAGCGGTCCTAATACTCACGCCCAGAGTGGTACCTCTTTCCCTGCGCCCCACCTTTTCGAAATCGAGGAACCCTGGACCAAGTCCTTCCAGCGCGCCGCCAGTGGTGGTTCGTCTCCCTCTTGTGGTGGTCTGCGCCGGTGGTGTCAGAGACGTTCGCAAAACGCAGCTGCGGGACGCAAGCGGGGTCGCTCACGTAGGTGCACCGGAAGGGCTTGTACTGCGCCATGGGAGGCTCCGCCTGTCCTCTCAAAAACAAAACAAATGGCATACAGAAAAAAAGACGCCATTACCGGGGAACCGTATTAAATAGGGACCTACGTTACACAGTAAAACCTACATGTTTATCTATTTTTGCTAACAATATTTGTTCCTATTTACTATGGTCCTCCGTAATAATTTCATTTCAGGTGTGCTGCGCGAAATTCACGGAAATGAGGATCCGCCGATGATGTTTCGACCAAGTAACGCCATATGAAACTGATAGGAAACCTTGCATGGTTGGGGGTGGGGAGGCGGTAGACACGTTGTGACCAACGCCCCTGATCTAGCATGTATTTTTCATCACAACCTAGGTGTTTTCATGTGTGCATTTAAGACATGATGGGACATGCGAAAAGTGCGAGCCTATATATCCACCGAAAACACACAACTCGCTGCTGGCGTCCGACCAAACCAGAAAAAATATTATTCCCTACATCACAGGAATAACGTTTTCCCTCATACGAATAGGTAGGCTGTTCGCCGTGAAGCGGGCCATTAATAAGCCAGCAAGCGGAAGCCAGCAAGCGAAGCACTTCGACCAAAACGAGCACTCGTACAGCAGTACCGGAGTTGGGATGCACCCGAGACAAAGAGAGAACACAGGATATAGTTGCCATTGGGGGCAAAAACAAGCAGCCTGGGCGGGAACAGCCATATCGTGTCATTGAAAAGTTACCCCCGGCTTGTAGTATAAAACCAGGGATGTTCACGGATCAGGTCAAGCCTCGCGGGTAAGGTCGGGTAAGGTTGACCCGACCCGATGCGTGAGAGTTTGAAAACCTCCTGAATCGACCCGACCCGACCCGACCCGACCCTAGAACTGCAGTCCCGTTGTGGGGACAAACCCCTCTAATTCTAAGTAGTGTGTCCCCAAAACGGGACTGCAGTCCTATAAGGGTTAATACAGCAGTAAGGGCCCATATTAACGAATATAAAATACATTCAATTTGGGAAAAATAAAAATCAGATTCGCTTTTCATTGGTCAACACACGCACCAGCACCAAATATTATGCCCCAAGATCCTAATCTTTGGTGCTGGTGCGTGTGTTGACCAATGAAAAGCGGATTTGATTTTTTTTTTTCCAAATTGAATTTTTTTCTTCTTCGTTAATATGGGCCCTTAATCCGAAATCGTCGAAATTTCGGTTGTGTTGCAATTTTTTTTTCCATTGTGTGCTATTAATAGAGCAGGAAGGCCATACCATTGTTTATCGGGTAGCACTTCTATTTCCGCCCCAAATCAGTTTTTGTAGCCCCCCAAGCGACCACCCTCATATGTACAGTAGAACAAAACACGGTGCACCTCTACCGTAGCACGAGTCTCATCATATCGTGCATGCTCAATACGACAAGGCGGCACGTTTGGCCAAAATATTTTTGACTGAGGAACTATTAACCCATTCAGAACTGAACTGTTAACCCATTCAGAACTGAACTATTAACCCATTCAGAACAGAAAAACTTATCCCACACTAATTCCAAGTGGTTTGTCCCCAAAAACGTGGGACCAGTGCATGAGGGGTTAATAACCAACACCAACAACAAAAACACACAACAACACCAAAAACCAAACACGACAAAAACAGTCGTCCTGTCCTGCCCTGTCCGCGCACCTGTAATAAAATGCCTGGCCTTGATGCCAGCCCCCGGTAGCAGCTGACTTCAGCTGCTCCTTGCACTCGGCTCCCCCCCCCGCTACCATGGCCGCGTTAGGCTCGAACACCACCGACGTATCCTTCTGGCAATATAACAGCGGTGGGCAACGAGGCAACACATACATAAATTAAAAATAAAAGTTCGTATAGGCCCAAGAATAAGAACGAAACTACCATAATAAGAACACAAAAGGCTCACCTCTCACCTTTGGGGGGACGCCAAGAAAGTCGAATCAAGAAAAACAAATCAGGGCTGTTCGCGAGTCGGGTCAATCCTCGCGGGTCGGGTAGGGTCGGGTCGCCTAACCCGACCCCAACACGACGCGTGAAATTTTGAAGGCCTCCTGACCCGATCCGACCCCCGACCCGACCCGACCCGACCCGCCCCGACCCGACCCGCCCCGCCCCGACCCGACCCGACCCGACCCGACCCGACCCGTGAGATTTAGAAAATAATCCTGACCGAACCCGTGGGTCGTATCATGACCCGTGAAGCACCCGATGAAACATTGTACCCGCATCGCTGATGGATGGTGCTGGAGGTACCCGGACCCGGTAGAAGTCTGTCCAGGCTTCCAGGAAGACCATGGCGACTCGATCGGAGACGGTGGCCTTTCCGCTTGTTGGCGTATGAGCTCTACGAACACCTCCCCAGCGGCTGTTTCGAGGCCATTCATCGCCTTCGGGGCGAGTTTGCCAAAACATGCGAAACGTGGACGGGCGCCGTCTGTGCGTTAATGATAGTTGATGTTGCAACGGTTTGCGTTGCCACCTCTCACCACCCCTCCCTCTCCCGACAAAGTCTACGTACTCGTAAAGAGACAGGATCAACCGCACAGCAAGCAGCAACACGCACATAATAACCATTGCGACCGATCCCCGCTTGTAAAATGTCTCGATCGTCGAATCGTTTGCTCTGCGAGTACAGTACGCGACAGCACTTGAGAACTCGGCAGTTAAGAATTTTAGGCTGGATTTTTAGACTAAAATAAGAACATGACCTCTTTTGTACTGAAAATAGTGTATGACACACCCTGTCTTCCATACGAATTCCAGCCTGGCCAGAAATAAGAGATTCTTAACTGGTGTCGCGTACTACTACTGTATCGAATTACTGTTAGAGTCGCCGGGGTACCACACACGCTCGTATCATATGTACGTCGATAGAAACGCTGCAGTACGTACTGTAACAAAGTAGTCCTCGTAGTCAACGTTTTGATGACGAGATAATCAGAGTGTGCCGCTGTGACGTCGAGGATACATACGGCCATGCCACCATACCACGGCCTTACGTGCGTACCTGGTACCTGGTACACACATTTTTATTGGGGAGTTTTTTCCCCGATTTGCAACCACAGGTATTTTGTTTCAGGCATCAATGAGGGGGGGCGCGATCGTCCCCAATCTACAGCAGCAGTAGTGCCCGGTATTTCTTAGACTGGGCAATCCATCTTCCATGCTATTGTACTTGGAAGCAAGTTGGTATTGTGTCATTGTGGCGAGTAAAGTAGATGCTGTTGTGGCACCGATGTGTTGCGCTCACCGCCAACCAAGGGCTCGACTTTGCTTCTAACATTATTGTATCTCTGAAAGTTTAAACTCTCACGTTTACGTCGAGAGAGAGCTCGCCCCCGTCCGTCTTCGAGATGAACCGTTGGGTCCACGGATCTCTTTGGTCATAGTCGAAGGTGGACAGACCCGGGGAGGGCGGGGGACCTGGTCTCCACGCCATTAGCAAGCCTCTCCCGCGCCGTGCTCTCTTCCTCTCCCCTTTCCTCCCCTTTCTTTGTGTTCATTCATGTGCTTCGTCATGGTTGACGGTTGATCGACCCTGGTTGATATCTACGGAACACGAACCGTAACAAAAACAGCCACGAACCGGAACAAACACCCAAACGCGGCGTAATAACCCCTCAGGCTCGCAGCTCAGCTCAGCTCAGCTCAGCTCGCAGCCGCAGCTCACAGCTCGCACGCATCTCGCAGCCGCAGCTCATAGATCGCAACTCGCAACTCACAGCTCAGAGCTTACAGCTCTCAGCTGCTCGGTTGCCGGGGCCCGAGGGAGTACGTACTGCTGTGGCAACTCCTTTGACTGCTGGTTGCGAAAATGAATGCACTTGTTGTGCGGTCGTGTACAGTATGATGTACGTACCAGGTACGAAGTAGGTTGTAGGATGCGTCTGGTTCAAGTAAAGTGTATACCTCCCATCGGACACCGGGCAGATCACCATCTAGACATCTACTGCTGTAGATAATCTAGATCCCGACCTGCCGTTATGAGATGCTGTGCAGGGTTCGCATAGTTGCGAACCCAACCCAGGAAACACTTGCTAGATCACGTGCATATATTATTATTGCACGGTTCTCAACAAAGATGTCAGGAGACGGCACTGGATGTCGACGGGTAGAAAGGAAGGTTTAATGTAAAGAACACACACACACACTTTGATCCCTTGACTGACGGCAATTAGTCTTTTTTTATCCTTGACTGACGCCAAACTACTAGGTTTTAGTGAAGAACACTCGGATCCACACGCTTGACCGATGCCCGTTTTCCCTTGACTGACCGTCTCCTGACATCTTTGCTTCTCAACCGGCAACATAAATAAGCTACGAGTACTTCGTACTACTACTTCTGTGCGCTGTACTCGCTGTATACCCGTACAGCAGTGCTCGCAGTGTCAGTACGAGTAGCCTTTGCCAGTCCTCTTGGCCCACAAATCGTACCAGACAAAGTACCAAATATATTACGGTTTTTGTGGTGGTCCAAACATGTTTTTCGGACCGTCCAAAACGCGCGGCGAAGCCGCGCACGGGTCGAGCCTTAGCCTGGACCTTAGAGTTATAGGGTTGGGTTGGATCTGCGGCTTCTCGTGATTCGATTAAACGAAACACCACACGAAAAACACGTAAACTCAGCAAGAAATCCGAATATATTTGGTACTTTATCTGGTACGATTTGTGGGTTAAGACCAGCACCCTTCAGAAGATGTAGGTGCTGCCTGTCAAATCTGGAAACTTCACACAGACAGCACCTTATGAGGCGGGCTTTGGCGCAGGCCGAGCGGCTGCGTGAGGGCTATCGGTGGTTGGTGTTGCAGAGGGGGCGCCGTAGTAGCGGCGTAGCTATCTCCACTCTCTCGCATTCTCCCTGGTTTGTTATGTCCATCCTACTGATACAAGACCAGTCACCATCCCTGATGCAAGCAGCAATCACCACGAGCACCAGGAGCTTCGGGGTTTTCTCATCGAAAAACGCGAAACAAAAAGGGAAAATAGTCGTACGGCCGGTGAAATCTGAGAACTTTTCACACCAGACAGCTCCTTACGAGGCGGCGTTTTTGCTCACAGGGCGAGCGACTCCGTGAGGACTATCGGTGGTCGGTGTCGGGGGTAGTAACTGCCCGCTGTCGGAAACTCAAGAAAGTTGCGATTTATGTCGAGAGTCACGCCTGACCCCTACGAAAAGTGTGACGGACGGACGGACGGACTCTTTTTTTGTTGAATGCTTCTAGAGAACCCCAGTGTACCCCTGGGGAATAGAACTTCAATTTTAGACTGGTGACGAATATGCTAGTTTTAGAATGCTAGGGGAGGGGTCAAAAACCGATTTATTATGTTTTGTGAGCCTCCAGGCTGAAACCGGGAGAACAGGAACTATAAACTCGTCTGGGCTGTGGTCGGTGTTACTTGCTGCCCGGTGGCATGTTTTTTTTCCTTTAAATTATTACGTAGCTTTTAAAACCTTTTCGTTCTCGCCCGGTTGCTACGTAGGTACGAGTACGCTAACATATATAGCGGGCACGAGGAATTAACGCCTGTGGTGTGTTCTTCCTATACTTTTCAGCTTGCGGCACACTCCTGGGGTTTCAAGTCAACCACAATCCAGAAGGGAAAGGTACATTCCGTATATGGTCTTCGTGCATACCGTCGAAACGTCACAACACCACAACAACCGAATCCATGACAGGGTAATCTCGCCCAAGGTCAATCGCACTCAAAAGCTCAAAAGAAGGATGAGCAGACGGCAACCAGCTTGTGGAGGACGCCAATCACCCCGGACCCCCAAGCTTGCCTCGGCCGTAAGGGAACCCGGCTGGCTGCCGAATCCACCAGGAAATACAATTGCATCCTCCGTATACAACTACTTGTACAGTTCTTGAACGGACCAAAAACACGACTCTTGCTTGTTCAGGTCAGGCGAAATAAAATACGAGCACCTACGTATACCTATATACCAGATACCACACTGCTGTGGGCGGAAAGGTAAGGACGGTTTGTGTTCATATTAATGCTTAAACGTCCCTTGTATTCCCGTCTGTAAGGGCATGTAGAAAAAAACAACGGGTATCCCGGGTATCCTAGGTCTTCAATCTGTCGACGTTCTCCAAACAACACCGCCCATCACGACGACGGGGCTATGGTAAGCCGGCATCCCCTCCCAAGGCCTTCCTTCCCTCCCTGCTATACATTAGCGTAAGACGCGAAACACAACAACAACGCACACACCATCCTCGGACGAATTGAATTTCCAAGCTGTTTTCTTCGACAACGGCGAGAAAAAGAGCAAAAATAAAACGCAGAGCGAATCGTCTCACCACGGAAAATACCTCGTGAGGGTCGAGATCTCTCCAAATCCACCATTTTATTAGTGTGTGCTCAAGTCCCTCTTGTCTTCAAAAATACAAGCAGGGCTGTTCACGGGCCGGGTCAAACCTCGCGGGCCGGGTCGGGCCGGGTCGAGTCAGGGTGGCCTGATCCGATCCGTGTGAGTTTGAAGTCCTCCCGACCCGACCCGAGCCGACTCGACCCGACCCGACCCTACCCTACCCGACCCGATCCGACCCGACCCGACCCGACCCGACCCGACCCGACCCGACCCGTAATATTTGAAAACTTCCTGACCCAACCGACGGGTCGGGCGGTGGCCCGTGAAGAGCCCTGAAACACAACAAAAGCGGCTGGGGGAAATTACCCTACGTGATGTGCTGTGTTGCGCAATACAAGTACTATGAATAGTTAACGGTACAACCCCCTCACGAAACAAAAACAAAAAAACAAAAAACAGATATTGCTTACAAGGTCAAACAAAACCAATCAACGCCTGACCCCCGTGCTCCGCGCTCTGCTCAAACCAGCAAACCTAAACAATACAAGCACCGACGCAGCAAACAGAGTTTGTTACAACCTAGCGCGCCATAGTAGGGGGCCACCGTTTTTTTTTTCCCCTTCTCTCCAAGGGCACTTCTTCGCACGAAACCTCAAAATAAGCACGTACGTACGTGATATCATACAATAGCTTATAATGCATCTCATATACCAGAAATATTGAAAATTGGAGTATCTCCACCAGGGATGCAAGCAAAAAAAAGGAAATCCGACACCTCACTACTATTAATACACCCATTTTCCAGAACAAGAAAAAAAAAAAAACAGACGGTGGGGTGTACTAAAACCAAGGGTTAGAATCCGACACCTCACTAATAACACCCATTTCCCAGAACAAGAACAAAAAAAACAAGATGGGGTGTACTAAAACCCAAGCGAGAAAAACAAAAAATATACCAGGTACATGTATCATAAGACGTACCAGGTACCAGGTACACATATTTCTTAAAATCGCCCAGAAACCCCACCGCACTGGTTCATTTTTCACTGCAGCAGTAGGGGGTCCCCCAGCAAGGCGGTCGTGTGCCAGAACAATATGACCGCCTTATCGGGGTAAGCCGCCTTATTCATTCCAGGTTCTGAGTGCAGTTTCCCAGTCACGCCAAGCGACTTTGACCGCCTTATATCGGGATACCACCTTACTCAGATCGCCTTACCGTATATGACAGTGTATATCACACCCCCTGGGGTGAATTTCTAAGCCTTTTTTCTCCATAACCAGGGGGGCACAGACAGCGAAAAAGGCGGCTTTTGGAGCATCTCGTCGAGATCTTTCCATAAACGGGTCGCTCGGGGTTAGCGCTCGACCGGTCGTCGAGCAAATCAGCATCGAAATTCGTTCGAGGGTGTGTGGTGTACAGTGTCATATACGGTATGGGGGGGAACCCCTACTCCTGTATATGATGGCCTGTTTTTTTAGAGAGTGCGGTGTCGTTTTTTCGTTTTTGTCGTGGACCCCTGCCTGCGCTGGCGCAATAACTTTTTTCGTCGTGTCACGTTTCTGAATGGGTCAGTCCGTGGTCTTAAGCAAGACGGGCTAAAATTTCTCAAGGAGGGGAGGGGGGGCGCAGCCTGCGTAAGGCCGTCGTTATTTCTTGAGCACGCGGGGGGGGGGGCGGGGGGCGCAGCCTGCATAATAAGACCATCGTTATTCCTTCAGAACGCACTCAGAGGAACAGCCTACTAAGGCCGTCGTTGTTCGTTGAGCATGCACTCAGAGGAATAGTCTTCTACTTTCAAGGGCATCACACTGTCACCATGCATGCTTGTAAGCACGAGCATGATGGCAAAGGACTTTCCGCGTGGGGAACAGCGTCACTTTACGCGACGGTCGTACAACGAGCCGCCCTTCTGTTGTCTTCTCCGCATGCCGAAGCACGCCACAACGCCCAGCACTACCATCACCAACTGGGACCACGGGAGCGAGACACACACATGAAATAGAGAGAGGGAAAGAGAGGGGGAGAGACAGAGAGAGGCAAAGACGCAGAGATAAAAGACAAGAGACAGAGAGAGACATACAAAAACACACATAAGAGTCAAAGAGGCCGAAGTGCAGAGACAGAGAAAGACAGACAGACAGACGGACAGGCAATACAGAGACAGAGAGATAAAGAGATACGGAGAAAGGGAGACAGAGACAGGGAGACAGAGAAAGGGAGACAAAGAGACGAAGAGAGACAGATAGACAGAGAGAGAAACAAAGAGAGACAGGGAAAGGTAGACAGCCAGACAGCCAGACAGACAGCCAGCCAGGCCAGACAAACAGACAGACGCCCAAGAGCAGCACGGCATATCGCAGAGGGCCAACGGAGGACGAGACGAGTCAGACGACAGCTATGCAGGTAGGTAGGTAAGCTTTGGTATTTAGCCCCACCATGAAGCAGATATAGCTCCAGCACAAAGGTTAAATGGTTAAGTCTAATGGTATCTCTCCTTGCGTTCTCCTGTTAACCCTGGATTGTGTTCATACGTGCCGGGGGCCTGCTTTCTAAACATATACCAGGTACAAAGGCGTTTCGCTCAAAGGGTAGCTTCCGCCGCCCGCTAGGCTCGCTCACAAGGAAAAAAACTAAATGCGAGTGAAGAGGACATCAACAGATAGGTCTACGATTGTAGATGCAAACTGGCGGCTTGCAAATGCTAAGAGCTCCTATGAGTACGTTTTCCCCCCCCGTGGGCCGGGCGGGTCTCGATGTTCTTCGATCGTTTGTGACATAGCGAGCTGTATAGATGCTCGACGTCATGCTGGCTCTAGCCAAGTGTTTGTCTGCTGGCTTGGGTTGTCGCGCTCTGATCGGCACGTGCTTGCTTTTGCTGCTTTGTGCAGGGCTAATGGGCTGTGCTACGCTGTGATCTATTATATGTGCTTGCGGTAGATAGACAGATGCTTGGTGACGACAACATGCTTGTACGTACAAAAAAACACAATACGTACCAAAAAACAGATTGAAAAAGGGCAAAGGCTCCCCGCCGGCAAGTAACAGAAGGATGAGATCCAAGCCGGCATAAAATAACTCGAGGGTCGATTCCCAAAACAATGTTCCCGTCGACAATAGTATGCACAATACGCGTAAATATACACATTTTGTGCAATATGCACAGTATGTGCAGTATGTTACAATATACGTATTATACATAGTACTGGTTGAGTAGGGGTGTGAGGTGGGAGAAAATACCGAGCGAGACACCTGAGGGTCGCACTATCTTGGTCTATTTTATCCGTCCCATTTGTTATCTATTTCACCATCACCATAATCATCATCACCATCACCATAATCATCATCATCATCACCATCACCATAACCATCATCATCATCATCGTAATCACCATCATCATCATCATCATACTCATAATCATAATCATCATCATCATCATCATCATCATCATCATAATAATCACCATCATCATCATCACCGTATGTCCCTGGCACTCACCCAAAAATTCACCAGCTCTCGGATATCGTCTTCCTCAGCGTGCAAGCAAGACCGGTACTTGATGGAGCTACCCATGTCCCCCATAACGCCTCCGCCGGCGATACGTCCCACTGGCCCCTCCACCCCCCCATCCGCTGCGGCAGCATCTGTAGGCTCTAGAACACAGCGGACCTGAGGCAAGGAAAAAAAATCGTCGTACAGAAAATGCGACGGAACGGTGAGGGGGGAGGGAGGGGGGTACTCATGTCATGCATGGCCGTAGTCGTATGACCGGCGCTGCGGCAGCACCCGTGGGGGCTACATACAACACAGCGAGCGGACCTGGGAGAAAGAAAACAAAACGCGGTATGGATGGAGCGGCGGAAGGAGGGGGGGGGGAGATGTGTATAAGAGACAGGAGGAAGACGATATCCGAGAGCTGGTGAATTTTTGGGTGAGTGCCAGGGACATACGGTGATGATGATGATGGTGATTATTATGATGATGATGATGATGATGATGATGATGATGATGATTATGATTATGAGTATGATGATGATGATGATGGTGATTACGATGATGATGATGATGGTTATGGTGATGGTGATGATGATGATTATGGTGATGGTGATGATGATTATGGTGATGGTGAAATAGATAACAAATGGGACGGATGAAATAGACCAAGATAGTGCGACCCTCAGGTGTCTCGCTCGGTATTTTCTCCCACCTCACACCCCTACTCAACCAGTACTATGTATAATACGTATATTGTAACATACTGCACATACTGTGCATATTGCACAAAATGTGTATATTTACGCGTATTGTGCATACTATTGTCGACGGGAACATTGTTTTGGGAATCGACCCTCGAGTTATTTTATGCCGGCTTGGATCTCATCCTTCTGTTACTTGCCGGCGGCGAGCCTTTGCCCTTTTTCAATCTGTTTTTTGGTACGTATTGTGTTTTTTTGTACGTACAAGCATGTTGTCGTCACCAAGCATCTGTCTATCTACCGCAAGCACATATAATAGATCACAGCGTAGCACAGCCCATTAGCCCTGCACAAAGCAGCAAAAGCAAGCACGTGCCGATCAGAGCGCGACAACCCAAGCCAGCAGACAAACACTTGGCTAGAGCCAGCATGACGTCGAGCATCTATACAGCTCGCTATGTCACAAACGATCGAAGAACATCGAGACCCGCCCGGCCCACGGGGGGGGAAAAACGTACTCATAGGAGCTCTTAGCATTTGCAAGCCGCCAGTTTGCATCTACAATCGTAGACCTATCTGTTGATGTCCTCTTCACTCGCATTTAGTTTTTTTCCTTGTGAGCGAGCCTAGCGGGCGGCGGAAGCTACCCTTTGAGCGAAACGCCTTTGTACCTGGTATATGTTTAGAAAGCAGGCCCCCGGCACGTATGAACACAATCCAGGGTTAACAGGAGAACGCAAGGAGAGATACCATTAGACTTAACCATTTAACCTTTGTGCTGGAGCTATATCTGCTTCATGGTGGGGCTAAATACCAAAGCTTACCTACCTACCTGCATAGCTGTCGTCTGACTCGTCTCGTCCTCCGTTGGCCCTCTGCGATATGCCGTGCTGCTCTTGGGCGTCTGTCTGTTTGTCTGGCCTGGCTGGCTGTCTGTCTGGCTGTCTGGCTGTCTACCTTTCCCTGTCTCTCTTTGTTTCTCTCTCTGTCTATCTGTCTCTCTTCGTCTCTTTGTCTCCCTTTCTCTGTCTCCCTGTCTCTGTCTCCCTTTCTCCGTATCTCTTTATCTCTCTGTCTCTGTATTGCCTGTCCGTCTGTCTGTCTGTCTTTCTCTGTCTCTGCACTTCGGCCTCTTTGACTCTTATGTGTGTTTTTGTATGTCTCTCTCTGTCTCTTGTCTTTTATCTCTGCGTCTTTGCCTCTCTCTGTCTCTCCCCCTCTCTTTCCCTCTCTCTATTTCATGTGTGTGT
>MEHQ01003359.1:303775-333822 GCA_008828725.1 Saccharina japonica
GGGTGAGGGGGGGGGGGGGGGGGGGGGGGGGGGGGGGGGCATACAACGAACTGATGGTTCTGCAAAACACCTCGTGCGACATGTTTGTTTCCATAGACGCATGCATCGCTCGGCGCTTGTTCCTTCCCCGTTGTCGAGAAAAAACAGACTTTGGAAATTTCGCGCAGAGGGTGTGTGTGTTGCCTTTATCACCCGGGTGGCACGGTACTACTACCACTACTACTACTACTAATACCACTAAAAAGTGACCCTCAACTCATTTCTCGAAGTCAAGTCAAAACGTGGCAAAAGCTATACCCTCCACCCCTCGCTCGGGTGCTTCAGCGATGCTCACCAGAAGCCAGTCCGTTCGGCGACTTGATCTACTTAAATGCTGTACCTGGTATATATAATACAGTACAGGACACCTATTCATAATTAGAAAACAGGAAAAATCTGGTCCAGGCTGGATTTCTTATTCGAGATAGGATGCGTTCCACGCGAATTCCAAGGTAACGACTCTCGAATTTCTTATTTTCCTCTAAATCTCAGTCTGGCATTCTATTGTTTCTTGTTATTAATAGGTGTCCTGTACTGGCTTGTAGAGGGATAACACAGGCGACCAAGAACAGCCATCACAGCATTGGCCGCTGCATGACTCGGGATTTTTTCAGGGTTTTTCACTGATTACGGGTCGGGTAAAACGTCGCGGGTCAGGTCGGGTCGGGCTGGGTAAGGGTGACCCGACCCAACCCGGGGGGTTGGGTCATGACCCACGAAGAGCCCTGGAAAAAAATACTATAAATAACAACTAGCCACACACTGCTCCATTTTTTTGTTTTTGTTTATTTTTTGGTACAGCAGCAGCAGCAGCAGCAGCAGTAGCAGCAGCAGCAGCAGCAGCAGTAGCAGCAGCAGTATCCCATTTGTTATCTTCGTTCTTTCTTCTTCGCTCCTATAGTCGTGATTTAAGATCCAGGGTCACATAAATAGCAGGCTCTTCTCTCCCCTGCCCACTACGGGCAAGTACGTACGTACGTACGTACGTATATATGTACGTGTCTCGGCATTTTGTGTATCTCGAGAAGGGTTCGGCCCTTTCTTCCCTCATCGACTCGCGCAGAATGCAACAAGCTGAGTAATGCACTGGCAAAGCATGATATTTACATTGTATCATACTGCCTCTGGCATTACGCAGAGATCAGATATAAAAATGCAAGGCACGAGCCGTCGTGAGGAGGAGGGAGAAGAGCCTGCTTTGTGACCCCGGATCTGAGTTACGACTACGAGCGTATGGAGGGAGAGGGACAGAAGTGCGAAGAGAATGAATGCGATGGGGGGAAAAAAAGGAAAGAAAAAAAGAGAGGAGATGTTATATACAAGCGTGTAGGTACAAGCAGTTCACGACTACAGCAGTGAACCGGCATTGTTGTGAATCCAGTCCACCTGTATACGAACTCCTACATTGGGAATATTTCGTCGTTGGTTTCAACGAGCTACTCCTATGTATGTATATACAGACGGCCACACCAATCTATTCACACGTCGGAAAGATCTATCTACAGATAGATCATTCACAGATAGACCATTTACCTAACCCCAAGATGGATCATCTACAGATAGATCATCCACAGATAGACCATTCACAGATATATCTACAGAAGGATCATCTACAGATAGACATCTACAGACAGATCATCTAGATCATTCTAGATCATCTAGTTCCGCACCTGCCGTTATGATTTGCTCTGCAGGATCTGTGATCTGTGTAGTACAGATCCAACCCAAAAAATAGGCCACACGAGTGTATCATGCAGGTTATACCGCTCCTACCGGTAGGTGACCTGAGCTACAGTACACCATACCAGTCTGATCGAAAATACAAGGTACATTTCGATTTCCACAATTCGTACAAAAGCATCTTATATTTCCGATCAGACTGACATCAATCATACAGAGCATACAGATCATACAGATCATGACATTCGGAGGCTTTTGACAGAAAGGGCCAAGACGCTTTTTCATGCTCGAAATACAAAGCCCAGCCAGCGTGCAGGAAGCCGGTCGCCCCGGTAGGCTAGCAGGTAACCACGAAGTTTGTTAGAGTCAAAATTGTGAGTTCGAGCCCCCCCGAGTGCATGCTCGTAGGGACTTTTTCTCGCAATATCTTGATTATAGCGGAAAGCGCGAGAGCGTGAGTTAGCAAAATTCGATGAAAATCGACGAGCGTTGGGAAGGCTGAACCCTCTGCGCGATAAAAATCAAGGCAAGAACCATAGTGGGGGAGGAGAGAGAGGAGCCTACTTTGTGACCCCGGATCTGAGTTACGACTAGGGAGGGAGAAAGACAGAAGTGCGAAGATAATGAATGGGATGGAAAAGAGAAGAGAAAAAAAAAGGGGTCGTGATATTATGGGCTCAAAATACTTCGCAAAATAATCTGAAACAAATGACCGCGGATTCCTTCGTACAAAAAGCGTTGAAAAAAAAAAAAAAAAACATGTTGCGATGAGAGTCACCGCGGAGGTCCCCTAGGTTTTCATAGATTTTCAGTTCTCACATTTTTGGGAATTGCGGACTCAACACATTTATAATAGGAGAATCTCTGGTCAATTTCACATTTTGCGATATGTATGAGCCATTTACATCCTGCCCTCCTGCACTCTGTACGGAATGCATCTGGATTTGCTGCCGTGTGCATGTTGTTGCCTTTCAGGTATAGAACTAACGGTTTCATGTGAAGAACACATATACACGAGGAACATGGCTCTGCGTTGTCTGCTCCTATGGGGTATGACCCTACAATTAGTTATAGGGTCACACGCACCCCATTGTGACCACAGAACTGGTACCTCTCTAGGATGAAGAATCGGCACGGACACTGGGTGTGCTGGATGTCGACGGGTAGAAAGGAAGGTTTAATGTGAAGAACACACACACACACACACACACACACACACACACACACACACACATGTTGCAGTACAATGTACAGACTAGTATGCTGTGTCGTGGCTTTCGTGGCCACAGAGCTTGTGTCTCTCTTACGAGGGCGAAGAATTGGCACGGACGATGGGTGTGCCGGATGTCGACGGGTAGAAAAAAACGGTAAAATGTGAAGAACACACACACAACACACACCAACTCGCCCAGATCTGCCCTCGAGGGCACGATACTTCGTGTTCGCGGCTGCACCGCCTTTGTTTGTGTATTTGAGCGTTTGAGCATGAAACCAACCATCACCTTGTGAATGAAATCTGTAGTCTGTAGACTTCCCTTGAAAACCAAGGCCTCCAGGTTTCATGGCTAGATTGGTGAAGGTGTCTGTGTGTGTGAGTTCTCACAGCGAACCGTTCTTTCTATGGTATACCCATCAATACCCAACACACCCAGTGTCCGTGCCGATTCTTCGTCCTAAGAGAGATCCCGGACCTGTGGCCACAAAACAATGATACGAGACATACACAAGACAACAATATATCGCAACAATGCCAAACGCGTACCGGATAATATTGAAAAGAAAAGAAAAGAAAAAAACACAGCTGTGAGATCGAGGATTTGATCGAAACTCATCTTTGCAAGCTGAGTGTGATACTTCCATCGCGCGAACTACGGGTTTTGAGGGGAACAAAATCTGACATCCGTGGAACTCAAGGGGGGTCACATATATACGGTGTATATATTTATATACACGCGCGACTTATTATGTGCTTCTTTTTTTTTTTTTTTTTTTCTCCTTTTTTGTTCTCCCATCCTTCTGTCTCCTGCTCCTTCCCTATTTCAGTGGTGTGCCCATTTTTTTTTAAACCCATTCAGAACTGAAAAAAAACGTCCCACACTAATTCCAAGTATTTTGTCTCCCAAATTTTGTGGGACCAGTTTTTAAGGGGTTAAGACCACTTCCGTGACAACCTCCAAAACGTCGTCTTAGATCACACCTGGTATACAATATGGTCTTATCTGTTATTACTGAAAAAATGATCCCATACTGATCATACTACTGCTGTAGTTCCAAGTATTTGTTTTCTTGTGACAAGCCGATTTACCTGGTCTTATCTCTCGTATGGACTTGAACCGGGTCGCCTTTAAATGGGTCCAGCATTACAACAGTAAATAGTTGTAACTCAGACCCGGGGTCACAAAGCAGGCCCTCCTCCCCCCGTCTCCCGAGTTCGGTTCGTTTGGTTGCCTTTTTTATCGCGAGATGACTTCAGCCCTTTCTTTTCCTCGTCGACTCGCGTCGACCCACGTACGTATGATATGTGTGTGTGTTTTCTTCACATAAAGCCGTTCTTTCCACCCGTCGACATCCAGCACACCCAGTGTCCGTGCCGAACAACAGAGTACAGGACACCTATATAAGTATGTGCGTAATAAAAACCACCGCCATAAGAAAGGCAGACTGATGTTCCCCGAAATATAAGAACTATTCCAGGCTGGGCCTCCTCTGCAAAATGAGAAAGGCCCTTTACCCCCCCCAGGGGCGAGAAGCCCCGACGCCTTCGGGTCACCCTCCTCCTACTTGTCCCTGGCCGTCCGTCGCGGGTAAAGCAGGATGCTGTCATAGCAGCAGCAACAGCACTACAGTGAGCACCTCTTGAAAAGCAAATCGGCTCGATTTTCGCCTGGCGAAAGTAAGAATGAGCTCAGCTAAAAAACACACCTAGGATAGACTATTTAGATCATTCCTACTTCGCGATCTATAGTTCTTTAGCAGTATGCCATTATAGAAGCACCAACGGCTTCCCAGCTTTACAAAGCCATTACTGTGAGCACCTCTTGAAAAGCAAATCGGCTCGATTTTTGCCTGGCGAAAGTAAGAATGAGCTCCGCTGAAAACCACCCCTAGGATAGATCATTTAGATCATTCCTACTTGATGATCTATAGATCTTTAGCAGTATGCTAGCATAGCAGCAGCAACAGCTTCCCAGCTTTACAAAGCCATTACTGTGAGCACCTTATGAAAAAACAAATCGGCTCGATTTTTGCCTGGCGAAGGTAAGAATGAGCTCAGCTAAAAACCAAACTTAGGATAGATCATATAGATCATTCTTACTTCATGATCTATACGGTAGATATTTCGGGGGCAGACGTATTCCTGATCTGTGTGATATATACAGTAGAGGACACCTATTACGGAGGACCATAGTAAATAGGACCTATCGTATACTCAAAAACCTATATATTTACCCATTTTTACTAACAATATTTGGTCCTATTTACTAGTGTTTACTATGGTACCTCGTAATAATAAGAAACAGGAAATCTGGTCCAGGCTGGATTTCTTACTCGAGAGAGGGCGCTTTCTACACTAATTTCAAGATAACGACTCCCGAATTTATTATTTTCCTCCAAACCTCACCCTAGCTTTCTTCTTAAGCCTGTTTCTTGTTAGGTGTCCTGTACTGTAGTAGTGCCGGATGCCGCTATGTTGATGTACAATGCCGGTATTGTTGGCAGGGCGCATACCGGCACTATAGCGATAGAAGGAAGAAGCCGTACACCCAGATGGTTACACCCGATACAAGCACACTTTCTGCCAGAACACTACGACTGCTGTTTCCAGTCGAAGTACCCTGCTTGCGCTCACCACCTCGCCCCACGCCACCCTGGTCCTCACCCGGACCCGCCATCCAAACCCATTATTTTTGTTTCTCTTTCACGTAGCTGGATTGCTGGCAGGGTAGGTCGTGCCTGTCGTATATGGCATTGCATTGTCTGCTCTGCTGACAGTAAAGGACACCTAATAAGAAACAGGAAATCTGGTCCAGGCTGGGTTTCTTATTTGACAAAGGGTAATTTTTACTTTAATTTCAAGATAACGACTTTTGAATTTCTTAGTTTCCTCGAAACCTCAGGCTGGCTTTCGTATCAGCCTGTTTCTTATCGGGTGTCCCGTACTGTACTGCATTGCAGCGTAGTATCTCTGTGTCGTAGTTTTGTGACCGCAGAACTGGTATCTCTCTAGGATAAAGAATCGGCACAGACACTACTGGGTGTGCTGGATGTCGACGAGTAGAAAGGACGGTCTAATGTGAAGAACACACACACATTTGCAGTGTGCTTTGTGCTATGACGCTATGACCATCATAGCTTGTGCTTGTACTTGTAGTTGCAAGTTGGTCGTTTTGTTCTCTGCACGTACGGCCGGTATATAAAAGACAGAAAGCAAAATGTGCGAATACTGAACAGCCGTCAACTATCGCACGCGGAGCTATTTGTAGCCCCCGCAATCCCTCGCAGGACCTTTGCAGGCAGCTACCGACTACCGACTACCGACACAGGTACTACTAATAATACTACACTATTACGTACTCGTATCGTACGCACTGCTGCTGTTATACTGTTTGTAGTCCAGGTTTGTTGTTGTTGTCGTTGTTGCGTTATTGTTGCACACACACCACTTGCCATTTCCGCTGCTTGTGCTTTTGATTGCAAGCACTTTCAGTTTTTACTGGCAGTGTGGCACTGCTGTGACATCGTATATCATACTTGACAGGAACCGGTATATTAATATCCATACACAAGCAGCAGCAGCAGCAGCAGCAGCAGCAGCAGTGCGTACACGTGTCACATGTCAACAGCGGAGTGGGTAAAATGCACCAGGCAATGCTACTGCCAGGTTTCACAATGTTTTGGGTTCCCGAGGGTATTTCATACCAGTACTTCTCATACTGGTAAACGGTTACGTACGTAGTGATAGCCGGTACAGCAGTAACCCTATACGATGGCCTTCCCAAAAAAAAACTCCCAAAATCAGAGGGTACAGGGTACGGCAGGGATTCCTATTTGGGGCCTACCAGGCACACCTAACTCTAGTTGTAGTACTGTATCATACCTGGTATACTACCGCTGTAGTACCTGGTATATATATATGATATGGCACAAGGTACCATCGAAAAAGCCGATGTGTTTGTTTGCTTTCGTGTTTGTTATCGTATCATGCATTCATACCGTATCCCCACCGGACGTGTGGTGGTGCTTTTCTTGTTGTGGGCGATCGGCCGTATCATATGTAAACCTTCAGTTATTCATAGTTGACTCTACGTCGGCCGCTGTCGTTACTCGTATGATATGATAGCTTGTTTCTATGATACCTGTGGTACTCACCAGCTGGTACCCACCACGCCGAGCGGCATTGCGTCTACAAAAAAGGGGGGCGCCTTGAAGTGGTAACCCGCGGGTTACAAATAATATGTATATAACCCCTACGTCAGGCCTACGTAGCTGAAAAGGCCGAGAGGCACCCCCCTACCCTAACCACCCCTACGTAGCTGAAAAGGCCTAGAGGCACCCCCCAACCCTAACCCTAACCCTAATCCTAACGATAACCGTATACACTTCGTACCTCTACCCCCTACCCCCTGTGCTTCCAACCCCGAATCATGCCCTCGGAAAGCTGCGCAGGGCATGACAATCCTTAGATTTAATACAACAGGTCAGCTGTAAGTTCGACTTGGTTGGTACTCAAGTCGGAATCTGCAGCTATGCTCTATGCAGCTAGCTATCTGAGGGGTAAGGGGTAGAGGTGGCAGAGGTGTTGTATACGGTTTGGGATAGGGTTTTATAGGGGGTGCCTCTCGGCCTTTCCACTAAGGGGTTACACATAGTATTTGTAACCTGCGGATTACCATTAGGCGCTCCCTCACGAAAGAGCTGTTATCATCGATAGACAAAATATTCATACGGTACATAACAGCGAGCAAGCGAGCGACAAGGAACACACGCGATACTGCCAGGTTTCACTATATTTTGAGTTACCGAGGGTACGTAAAGTACATATAATAGTAACCCTATACGAAGGCTTCACCAAGACCTCGACAGCAGTAACTTGCTAGTTGAGGCCTGTGATATATCACAAGGTAAGGTGCCATCTAAATGCCGATGTGTTTGTTTTGCTTTGTTTTTGTTTTTGGATCCCCACCGGACATGTAATCTGGTGGTAGGTGCTGTTGTTTGGGCGATCGGCGGAAAAGCCCGAAGCCTAAAGCCTAAATCTTCAGTCACAGCATTGGTTGGCTCTATATACGTCGGCCACTGCTGTCGTTATGCTTGTTGTATACCTGATACCTGGTACTGCTGCAATGTGGCAGTCAGTACTCAGTACCCACCACGCCGAGAAGGGCTTGTAACTGGTATACCAGGTATACGAGTATACAGTAAATAGTGGGTACCCCGACTTAAGAGAGATGGTGCCCTATATAAGAGAATAGTACAATTAAGAGAAGCCAAATCGGCTGGACCCGCCTACACGCAGACTAAAACATATACATTTCCCACTCTGTGGATAAGAGAGAAGGCTAGTCCAGGAGTTGTTTTCGGCCTGTACTGTACCACACCTCTCTTAAATAGGGGTACCCACTACTGTACTGCTGCTGTACCCGGGTACGAAAAGAGGGTTGACTCCGCACAGGGGTGTGGTATACGCGTATATGCGTATATATATGCGTAGAGCGTGCGAGTATACGATCGTTTTTCTGCGCTCGATTTTTCCAGAACGGGGGACGACGTTCTGCCAATCACCGAACAAGGTCGATTTCGGAAAGATCTGGTGGTCGAGAGCAGTAGCCGTAAATCTGCCCGCGCAGGGGAACTTCTCAAAGACGTGCCCGCATAAAATGATGCTGTTTCTAATGAGGTAGGGTTCTGTCACGAAGCTGTAAGGCATTCGTTCCCCACGGTGAGCTTATTTTGGCTTCGGCTAACGGCTAACAGCGGCCCCCACCCCGACCCGGAACTGTAATAACTAGCCGTAACCCTAAGGAGAGGCATGCCTGCTTGGTGTGCCACCTGGTCGTCGTCCTTGGGAAGGCTCTATTTTCAGTGCGGGCACATCTAAGGAAGCTCGACTGCGCGGGCAGAATTACGCGAGCCCGTCGAGTGCCTACCGAAAATAGAAAATAGAATGTTCAATGTTGGCACGTGGCACCCTTTACGAATGACGGTGTCGAGAAAAAGGGCGAGCGCTCAAAAACGATGATAGCACCTTTACGGCACTCGTACTGCTGTATCAGAGGTATGGATGGTACATGGTACCATCGATAGACATGCATTCACACAGCGGGCAAGCGAGCACAAGGCATGCTGCACACTCGGTACTGCCAGGTTTCACTTTATTTTGAGTCCCCGAGGGTACGTCAGTACATAACCCTATACGAAGGCTCTCCCGAGACCCCGGCCTGGGGGTACACTTACTGTATGTCGCCAACTATTAATAGACACCTGATACCAGGTAAGATACCATATAATGCTGCTGCAGTCAAGTCCGAGTCTATTTGGTGCCTACCATGTCCCCCGGCCGAGCGAAAGAAAGGGTCTGGAAAGTGCTAAGCCTTGAGCCTTTTTCGTTTTTACCGTATGATACGATGACCATTTTAGCCTAGCGGGAGGACGAAGCTCTAACACGATAGTCGCAGAAACAGCGCTGAACTTAGATAGTCCCTCCTAAGCGTTACGGCACGCAGAACTCATCTCGACAAAACCGTCGCGGGCTGGATAGCGATACGACCGATTACTCTGGTAGCTCAAAAGAGGGGTAGAGCGCGTTGTACCGCAGGTAAAAACACCACCGCTGCTGTTGTGCAATCAGGACCTACTTTCACTCACCATTATTGCTGATTCTTCGCAACACCGAATAAAGCGCTCGCCAGCAGTGGGTATTGCTCCAAGTTCGCACAGCTCAGCAGGCCGGTGTGCAATACCTCCCCGTTGCGCTTGCAAAGTGTGTGAGGGTGGCCTAATCTGATCGCTACAGGGGCGGATGGATCATGTCCCCTAATAAACATGCCTTTTGTGTATACCTCCCGTGTTTCCTAAAAATCGTGCGGAGTGCGGAATCTTGCGCAAAGAGGGAGGAGATAAGGGAGAGAGTGCTGCGTACGAGAGGCTCAGCATCCATCTTCGTGAGTGTTCCCACTGTCTTTGTATGCATATCTAGCTGGAGTTGGCCGTTGTAACCCCGGTTGCTTAGCTTGCACTCGGTTGTTGTTTGCATTGAAACAAACATCATCTCTCCGTTTTGTAGTGCTTTTGGTTACCTGGTTTCTGTCTTCTGGCCGATATTGGAGACGATAGACGATACGAGGCTACCTCTGCGGGTATGTATCGTACTCGGGCCGACCTGGGACACCAACAGAGTCGAGGCACTGCTGAAGTTCATGTTTGGACTAGCCCAGAGGGGGGCATGTATGGTCTATGGTGTCAGGTAAAGTTGCAATGCGAGCACCTTCTTAGTTGCAAATCTACAGCAGCAGTTCTCCGCCTTCGGAAGATAGGATCTCTCCGTCTCTCGTCTCCCTGCAATTATGCAAAGAGGATTCCTCCACGTACTGGCGTACGGCCTTCGCAGAGCGTGGATTAGCCTGGCAGGGGCTCTGCGCGATCAAGTGTTTTCGACTACCTGTTGGGTTTGCCCGATTGGTGCTCCTTTCGACCCCCCTCGCCATTTCCAGGTCCTGCATACAAGCGGTTGTAGTTGAGTTATGTCTCTTTGCCCACCATGCCCATCGTGCAACGTAGATGAGACGTAGATTACACCAGATTGGCCACTCTGCCTGTTACTTACCAGGTATACTCGTACCTGGTGCGTATCATACAGGTATCATGTACCAGGTACTGCTGTACCAGGTACTACATACCCGAGGGTATACTATATATCCCATACTCGCCGTACAGCAGTTAGCGTGTTCCTCGTCACGCACCTATGTGCTCTGCCAATTCCCGTGCAAAGAAGTGCACCACGTGTGAGAGCTACATAGAGCTATTAATACGAGTATATAGAGGTGTTACGATACCCGATGAATACCCGTCTTAAGCGGGTACCCGCCAACTTTGGGACTGAAATACCCGGGTACTCGCGAGTAATGGCGACCATTTTGGGTGAGTACGTTGGTACCCGTTAAGCAGCCGGGTACCCGTCTAACAGTTGGGTACTCGTCTATCAGTCGGGTACCCGTCTAACAGCCGGGTACCAGTGGGTACCCGGGGCCCAAATACTCGGCGATTAAGGTACCCGTCTAACAGCCGGGGACCCGTGGGTACCCGGGGCCCGAATACTCGACGATTATGAAGTGTCGCTCGTATACCCGTGACGGGTTTTTGCGAGCCGGGTAATACTCGTGAGCACTCGGGTAATTGGCAAAAGAGTAACTCCTCTACAGCAGTAGAATGGTGAAATGTGCGGCATGAAATAACATCTTCATTTTGAAAAGATTTTCCTGTAGATCATACGAAATAGTCCCTAGGGGACGTTGTAGGGGATAATAAGTTGCCATCCCCTGGGTTTCAACGGTAAACATCGGTACCCGGGCCCTAAATACACGGCGAGTATGAAGTTATCGTACTCGTAGTGGGTGTTAGTAAGCCGGGTAATACTGCTGTATATGCATACGTATTTCATATTTCCGCGTGTCGATCAATACATTTGCTCATACCTGGTATATACAGCAACTGCAGTAAAGGATATGCCAGTCTGTCCGGAAATGTACGGATCGTTTGGGTATGACTATTAATACTGGACAGCAGTCGTAGTAGTAAGCACCACGGGGTGTATCGTGTAGGGCTATGCTCTGCCGCCGCTAACAGGCCAAGGCTCTGGGCTCTCGGCGTACATATGATCCGTGTGCGTTGTCTTCTACCAGGCACCAGGCACGCAAATATGTACAACCTAGAAACGAAACGTAACACTCTCAGTGTCCGTACGTACTGGGTCAGTAGCCTTTACCGCACCACTGAATTATTATCTAGGATAAAGTATGGAAATCGGGGAATATTTTAATATATACCTTTTAGTGTGGTCGACCAATTTAAAAAAAAAAAAAGGACTGATTTTTTCGAGGCAAAGGTCATAAGGGTCGGGGCGGCGTCGGGGTCGGGGTTAGGGTTAGGGTTAAGGTTAGGGTTAGGGTTACGTCTAAAGTATTGGTTTCGGCGTTTTTCGAAATATTGGGTCTCATAACACTGGAACCACACGCGGGCCACAACCAGGTCCCCGATTTCTATATTTTATCCTATATAATAATTCAGAATTGCGGTAAAGGCGACTCTACTGGGTCTTCATCTGAGATATGTCAGATATATACGTACTGGTACCTGGTTAACCCCTTCCTTGACCCTTAACCCTTAACCACGTATTTGGGGACTAACTACTTGGAATTACTGTGGGATATTTTTGTTCAGTTCTGAATGTCGCACGTATTAGGGGACAAACTACTTGGAATTAGTCTGGGATAAGTTTTTCAGTTCTGAATAGGTTAACTCTTATTTGGCTATGGATTGATGTGCGAGAGAAACAACGTGCTGTAACCGGTACCGGTGTGCCGGTGTACCGACATGCCAAGGTAAACTACTGACAGCAACTACAAGGTTTCCCCTCAGAGGCAGTCGGGCATGGGATACCAGTTGGGTACTAATGCTGTAGCGCAAGGTGAAATTCGATGACGTTTTGTGCCTACTGACGTACATATGATATGGGGAATTACTTACAGATAGTCATCCCCCACAGTTTTTATGTTGTGTGTTATGTGCAGCTGAGAAAACACGAGAAAGGCCCACCGCCCCACGAGCTGTTGAAATTCGGAAGTCTGTTCGTACTTCGCACAGCCGGAAAAAAAACGAAAATAAACGACCAACGAAACGAAAATGGTACATGTACACATCATATACCCTGGTATACAACAATACCCTTGATATGTACATACTTCGAAGTATACATGTAACGAGCAGATTCCATCTTGACAATCATATACCCTCAGGTATATGCAACGAGCAGATTCACTGTTGAAATTTGAGCTGTGCTCGTATAGAACTAACTATGGACTCGTTTGCGCCGGTCGGTGTTTCTTGCCCGGTTACTTCCCCGGTGATGGCTACTTTTTTTTCTTTAGCTTTCAAGAGCTTTCAAATGTCCTTCGTTTTTGCCCGGTGGCTATCATACATGTGATTATACATACGTACATGTACTATTACGAGGGACCATAGTAAATAGCACCTACGGTAGAGACAAAAACCTATATATTTCACTATCTTTACTGACAATAGTTGGTCCTATTTACTATGGTCCCCTGTAGTACTACTTGCAGCTGGTATGAGGAACACACGCGTGCTGTGTTCTCTCTTTTCGCTTGCGACACCCCCGGGATATAAAGCCAACCACAATCCCGAAGTGAAACCTTGTGTATTGTCCGAAAATGTAATTATCCTATTAATATACCTCGGGTACAAAGAAGACCTGTCCTTTTGCGGGCGCGTCGAGGCCTCTTTTGGCCTTACTATACTAGTTTTAGTATAGGGGGCGGTCAGTCCAGGGTCCACGGTTTTCAATCCGCGGTGTACTTGTTAATAACACATCTGCTCGTCAACGATGTACCATACATATATCGGCTAATACGGGGGACCATAGTAAACACTAGTAAATAGGGACCCGCGATACACACAAAACCTACCTGGTACATAATTCCTACCTATTTTTACTAGCAGTATTTGGTCCTATTTACTATTGTTGTTGTTGTTGTTGTTGTTGTTGTTGTCTTCACATTAAAAATCGTGCCGGTCTCTTTTTCCAGTACCTCCATCTGTCCGTACTAATCCAACACTTGACACGGTCGATTCCCGTGGTCACAGGCTAACTTACCCAAAAAAGGTATACCGAAATATAAGTGGAACCCGAAGGGTCCGCAAAGCGATCAAAGTCGGTCAAAAGCAGATAGTCTGGAGCCCTCCGCTCCCCTCTACACGCTATGTGAAGGTAAAAATAAAACTGGAAAGGTCAACATCACCAATCGGGGGTATACGCCCCCTGATTACTATGGTCCCCCGTAATAACACTTGAGATATCATACAGTAGTTCACAGTAGTGCACCCCCCTCTTACGAGTGATGTCTCATATTAACCCATTCAGAACTGAAAAACTTATCCCACACTAATTCCAAGTAGTTTGTCCCCAAAAACGGGGGACCAGTTCTTGAGGGGTTAAAGCTGATTTGCTCGATATCGGAGAGGGATATTGAAAAAAAAAAACGCGGAGCGATGTGTCTATGGAAATGTCTCGACGAGATTCTTGTTCTTCCAAACGCCGCCATCTTGGTTGCGTGTTTGCCCCCTTATGTATAGGCTTGGGAGAAAGCTCTTCTCGGAATTTCGTTCCAGGGGTATGTGTGTGTTGTCTTGAGTGTTTTACGGGCGGTTGGACAGCGGCTCTCCTCATACCTATGATGCCGCTCTGGCCAGAAATGTGAGAGAAGTGTAAGGACCTTTTAGTAGAGCTGGGCACTGGCTAGCTCAGTCAGTAGCGATTATTATGTCGTCAAAATATATCAGTATACTGGATTGCAGCAGTATACTGTCTCCCCTCTCTACGCTCTCTTCCCGAAACCCATTTGGTGGGTTTCCATATTTTGTTATGGCGTCCTTTCTTGGGCGTACGTGATATAAAACTACTGGCGAATATACTGGCCGGGTCAATCAGTAGATTACTACTGCCAGTACATACTGGCTGTGCCAGTGCCTAGCCCTACCTTTTAGTCTTCACATTTATACCCCCAACGCTCCTTGCATTTCTGCCCACGGAGCGGCAATATAGCATGAGGATCGGCCATCAGCACGAGTTGCTATGGCCATAAAAGGAAGGGATTTCAGTTCCCTGAACATACGCCACCGATAATGTACCCTATTTATACCTGGTAATACGTACACATTACGCACCAAGCTTGCAACGATGACTTTTGAGGGATTTTTCGATCACACAGCCGAGGTGTTTTTTTTTTTTCAATAATATATATCGTATACGATACCTCTGTTTTTTTTTCGTTTTGTGGATGCTCTGTACCAGCAGGCGCGTCCTCAAGAGCAGCAAGGACCATCATCGTAGGCTGTGGCCGGAAAACACCTCAATTGCCTCGATGGCGACCGCATCGACGGCGGAAGGCCGGGGGGCGGAGGGGAAGGGGGCGCGGGCTCCTAGCGCATGGCAGGCGATCGGCGATGTGGCGAAGGTGCTTGACTCGAACTACCGGAAACACACGCCCACGAGACTGAGGATGTTGGATATGTTCCTAGTCTTCGTTTTCTCCACCGGTGTGCTTCAGGTGTGTATCATGTGTATGTGGGAGACGGGTTTTCTGGCGGTGTTTTTCGCAATGCAGGCACATTTCGATGAGAGTTGACGAGGGAAGAAAGTGCTGAAATCTTTCTCGCCATAAAAAATGCAAGGCAAGAACCGTACGAAGTGGGGGAGGAGGGAGAAGAGGAGCCTACTGTGTGACCCCAGATCTGAGTTACGACCAAGAAGGAGAGAGAAAGGAAGGGCGAAGATAATATATGGGATGAAAAAAAGAAGGAAAAAGAAAAGCGGGGTCTTTGTCCTGCAGAAAAACGTGTTTCGGGTGCATTTGTCCGGTCTGGAGGGTGCAAGATGCTGTTGTACATGATGTATACTCGTATCGTATCATAACAACACTATTATTTTGAGGCCGTTTTTTGCCTGTAGGCCTAAACTTCTCTTCATTCCGGCGTGCGGACAGACAGGCTTCCATTATTTAAGTACAATACAATTCGACGAGAGTCGACGAGGGAAGAAAGTGCTGAGATATTATCGCGATAAGAATGCAAGGCACGTACCGTAGTGGGGAGGGAGGAGAGAAGAGCCTACTCAGTGACCCCGGATCTGAGGTACGACTAAAGAGGGAGAGAGAACAGAAGGGCGAAGATAGTAAAAGGGATGAACACAAGAAGGAAAAAGAAAAAAATGCAGTGGTTTGTACAGCTGCTGTGTACTGTTGTGTGTATGTAATATCCTCGTTTTTTTTGCTATTCTGATTGCGAGAGCCATCCTTGGCCGATTTCAACACACTCAGTGTCTACTACACACTCGGTGTCTACAAAATATGGAAACCCATGAAATGGGTTTCGGGAAGAGAGCGTAGAGAGGGGAGACAGTATACTGCTGCAATCCAGTATACCGATATATTTTGACGACATAATAATCGCTACTGACTGAGCTAGCCAGTGCCCAGCTCTACTAAAAGGTCCTTACACTTCTCTCACTCGGTGTCTATAACTAATTGCAAGCAGATGTTGAGGATAAAAACTCCGAAGCAGCAGGCAGCAGTCAGTCACCGTTCCGCTCATGAACCAGCACTACGAAAGCAGAAAACACACGTTTCACATCAGCAAAGCGACTCGTAGTTGACCTTTGTGACTCACGTACACGTATCTCGTATCCACTCCTTTCGTGCGACTTACGTATATATAGAACGTGATATAGGTATAAATACAGACACACACGCTCCCTAAATTATGTACGTAGCTTCAGATTTTGTTCTCGTATATGTATACGGGATGTACATCCTGCATGAAGCCATATAGAAGCCCTATTAATAGTGCGCGCGATCGAAGTATCACACACAGCTTGCAAAGATGTATATATGAGTTTCGACCAAATCCTCGATCTCACCGCTGTTTGAAAAAAAAACAAAAAAAAAAACATACTACTGTAGTAGAACCTATCATTTCACTGCTGCAAAATTATCCCCAGAAACGTGGATGCAATCTCTATACCTCACCCTTTCATTGCTGGAAAAACTTGCTACTCTGAAGTTAAGGAGTTTGTTCTCGAAACCTTACTCTTGTGTATAATATTAGTGCAGTTTAGTTTGTTGCAGTTTGCAAGGTTTCAGATGGCTGACGTCTGTGTGTATGTAGCCAGTCGGGAAGATGGAAGTGTGCCGCGAGACCACCGAGCTGAGTTTGCCGCCCAGTCGTCATGAGCGTCCGTACGAAGCTCAAGGCTGCGTTACCGACATACGCGCTAGAACTTAGTCGCCCCACAGGGCGCCTCGCTTCTCCCACCCGTCCTCGTTGTTTATTGTTATTTCGGGGGAACATACACATATTACGGGGAACCATAGTAAATGCTAGTAAATAGGACCTACGGTTGACACAAAAAATGTATATTGATATTTCCCTATTTTTACTTCGTAACAATATTTGGTTGTATTTACTATGGTCCCCCATAATAATACTATTAACAATATTAAATAGTAGCCAGAACCAAATATGGTGTGTTGAACATAGGGGGATACTTGGTTTTTGGGTCCATTGTGGGTTCTGATTCATACTATGATATTCTTACTACAATAGCCCACCCCGTACTATAAGTAGTGTAATAAATAGCGCGTTCCTCTGTGCGGGTGCTGCTGACCGTCCCGCTCTGCCGCTTGTCCACCCCCCCGCAGTTCGCGTACTGCATGCTGGTCGGGTCGTTCCCTTTCAACTCCTTCTTGGCGGGGTTTTCGTCCACCGTGGGGGCGTTCGTATTGGCAGGTAAAAATCGTTTTTTTTTGTGTGTCACGGCCCGGCCCTTCCGGCCCCCGTTGCCGTTCTCTTGCCCGCCCTTCAAACGAACGTGTTTTTTGTGCTTGTTTTTAATCATCACTACTGTTACTTTCCAACTCAACTCGTAGGAGGCGTTTATACCGACTCCTGGACAAGCCGTAGCCCCCCCCCCCCCCCCGGTTATCATGGTTGATTGGTTCACACCCTTGTCTGTACGCCCCCCCCCCCCCCCCCATCAATTCCTTCGAAGCTGTCATTCATTGCAAGTCCGCATCACAAGCGGTTCTTAGTAGGACCCTTCGTGCGACTCGCCGAAAACCTCACGGCGCTTCGCGCTTGTTGCAAACAATGTCTGCTTGGTCCGTGATTCACCGTCGTGCTCCGTCCCGGCATTCTTTGTAGGGATGCGAGGACCTATGGTCGTACGACTACGGCCATCTATGACATGAGTACCCCCCGCCCGCCTCCCCCCCCGGTAGGTTTGCTGAAATTTTCCGGTTATGGTTTTGCTGAAATTGCCCCACAAACTGCTGTCTGTTGCTTCACTGATTTTGCTACACCCCCCCGCCTTCCGTTCACGTTTTCGTTTTTGCTGATTTTTTCGGTCGCGTTTTTCGCCGAAATTTTCTCTTGGGTTTTTTGTTTTTTGTTTTTTGTTTTTGCCTGGAAATTCACGCACGATTTTGAATATAGTGTCGTTAAGAATGCAGGTGATGGAGGCGAGCGAAAACGGGGGGGTGGTCGGCGGGCGGTCCCTGGAGCGATGCTTCGCGGAGTACGTGGTGTGCAACATGGTGCTGTTCTTAGTGGTGATGAACTTCATGGGCTGAATCTTATTATCCTAAAAAGAAAACAAACAAATCTGTACGTGTGAGCTGTATTTTTTTTTTTTCTTCTTGTCATCCCGTCGATATGGTATGATGCGCTCGACGTGTGCAAGCTACTTGATGCGTCGGACGCGCCATGAATTGAACGGAGGGCTGCCGACGTTGTTTGGATGGAGGGAATGCCAACGTTTTTTTAGCCGAACAGCGCGCGATACGTATATAGCGTGCGGCTTGGTGTGACAATCCGTCGCCACCACCCCGCTCAGCTGTTTTACGGGCTTCTCGCGTTCATGCCGAGGGTTTCCCGGGAATGGAAGGGATAAATAGGGGCGGGAGGGGGGGGGGGAGGTAACGGACTCTCGCATCCATACCGGGCCTGGCCTCTCTTGAAGATGGGTTTTTCGGGAGTGGAAAGAGGGAGGGGGGGGGGGGGGGTGCTTCTCGTGCACATACCGCGACTTGGGATTTCCGGGAGATGAAAGGGGGGTACTTCATTTTCATGCATGGCCGTAGTCGTATGACCCCGGGGGGGGGCGTACTCATTTTTTGTTCGCCTTACTGTAGTCATTTGACCATTGACCGGGGATATTATGGGTTTCTCGCATTCATCTTATACCGCGCTTTCGTTCATTTACAAGATGGAGATTTCGGGGGTGGACGGGGGAAGGAGGAGGGGAGGCTTTATGTGGTGCTACTTTGTGTCAATTGGTGGTGGTCGGGTTTTTTTTG
This sequence comes from Saccharina japonica, assembly GCA_008828725.1. Taxonomy (NCBI): domain Eukaryota; class Phaeophyceae; order Laminariales; family Laminariaceae; genus Saccharina; species Saccharina japonica. The sequence goes on from MEHQ01003359.1 coordinate 322,642, forward strand.
CGCGGGGAGTGAGCGCAATCATTGCCGCGTCTTGCCGCGTACCAGGTACCATACTACTGTAGATCGTTTTCGCTCTGTACACTCGCAGACAAGCGCCGGTGGGTCTGCGTGCTGCTTGCTCTTCGAGGGAAGGATAGACGCACTGACTGCTGCGTGCTGCTGTCGGCATCACATGTGTCCCCAGTTGGGTTGTGTAGGCCTTTTGCTGTCGCTTTCTGGTGGTGCCTGCAGTGTACCGGTACGAGAGGGCCGGAATAATAATAGTGGAACCACGAAAAACTGGTGGGCTTCGCTGTACCATTCGTACGTACAGCGTCATAGTGTACCGCTGCGGGAAACTACAGGATTACTAGTGGAACAAAAAAACAAAAACAAAAATGATGGGCTTCGCTCTACACACTACGTGCGCCGCGTCTGACTGCCGTCGACCTATATTTGAGCAATTTCCATGTTGCAAGCCGGGAGGGAGCACACACGTGCCGCCGGTGTCTGGAATAGCTCCTCATTGTTACATCTTCATTCCGAGAAATAAAAACAGGCGGCTCGTGTGAGGGGGTTTAGGGCCATTCTTATCGAGCGCAGCTTTTCCCCATAATTTCCAATATTTGTTTCCAAAAAAAAAGGAAAAAGAGGAAATATTGGAAATTCTTCAGAGGGAAAAATGTTTGGAAGGCTTCGCGTTCCAATAAATGGGGGGGGGAAAATGGAAAAGATGGAAATCTAAAAAATTGCACGAAAATGTTTTTGGAAACTTTGGAAATTTACGGCTCCGATAAGAATGACCCTTAAGGTTTGAAGTCGAGCATATTTCTACCGTGTTATCTTTCAACCAGTTTGTCAAGTTATGGTTTAAAATCGTGTCCGTATCATAGCGTGGTAACATTTCAATCGTGTTGTTTTGCAAACATTTTGTCGAGATAGGGTTTCAAGGTCAAGTATACGATGTCTATCGTTTTGCCTTTCAAACCTTTTTGCCGAGCTGGAGGCATAAAAGTCAACTATAATTTAAAATCGTGATGTCTTTCAACGTTTTTTGTCGAGTTAGGGTTTGGAAAAATCAAAGCATATTTTAACCATTTCGTGTTTCAATCCAAGCGTATCTCAACCATTTCGAGTTTCAATCCCCCCAAGTATATTTCAACCATTATGTGTTGCCATCAAGCGTATTTTAACCGTTGTGTCGAAGCTGGGTCACGCAAGGTCTCTTAACAGCCCTCGCGAGCGCCAGCACGCCCATCGCTAGTTTCCTGCCTTTTTGTCATCACCACCACCACCACCAACGCCGGCGATAGGAGCACTAGGTCGGGGAACGGGCGGTCCAAACCTCTGACCGGGAGTCACTCCGATGGCGGCCATTTTTTCCGCGTACATTTCCTTCGTCCTGTACTCTCTCCCAAGGGTCCATTCCAACGGCCCTGCGGCGACAACTCTCCGCATTTTGTACGGCACGCCCCGCTGGTTGCCGTACACGAAGTTCCCCTCCCTGTCGAAGCCGCGATCGTTCACCCACAGGTGGTCTGGCCAGACCTTGAGGTCGTCCTTGACGAGGATCTCCAGCCCGTCGACGTTCTGCGACTTGATCCACGTCCCGCTGTCATCCTCCCCCATCAGTCCCAAGAAAGGCACCCCCACCATCCCCGCTTCCGCTGGCGCCGCTCCCGAGGCGGCTGCTGCGTTACCGCCATCCAACCCACCAACAACTCCACCGTCATCGTCGCCATTGGTGCCACTGCTGGGTGCACTGCCGCCTCGGCTCCAGTACACCTCGCAGCCGACGATGCGCTCCACAACACCGTCCTCAGGCTCATCGCAGGACTCTGCTCTAGTTGTCCCATCGGTGAGCTGGGCGCTGCCCTTCTCCTGTCCCACCTGCTGCTGCTGCTGCTGCTGCTCCGGGGGGACATCGTTACCCCAATCGAACGAGGTGAGGTCGTACCCTTGGGCTCGAAGGCGACCTTCGACAGCAGGGAAAAGCCTCCATAACCTCATCGTGGCTCCGCCTCTCGCCCCCTGTACGTCCCGCACGCACGCGGAGGGGAAACCAACGGAAGGGAGGGGGGAGGGGGGGTTCACTTGTGTATTTTTCTCCGGCGATGGGGCGGCGGCGGGCGGGGGGGGCGTAATATTTGTTGCTGCTTACGTATCTGACATGACACTGCATCCTTTTCGAGACGGGGGGGCGGGCGTACTCATTTGTTGCGCTCGCCTTAGTCGTTTGAACATTGACCAAGAGTGGAGGGGGGCGGAGGGGGTACTCATTGGGATCAGTGTATGTGTAGCTAGGTGGACGGACCAACGCTGCTGTGTGTATGTTCTCCACATGAAACCGCTTTTTCTACCGTTCGACACTCAGCAAAAACAGTGTCCGTGCTGATTCTTCATCCTAGAGAGACACCTGGGCTAAGCTCTGTGGCCACAAACTACGAGCGAGTCAGAGAAAATACGAAGAAAATGCAGCAACATGTTTTTTTTTGCGCGAAGACACTGAGAAAAAAAAAATGAATCTGACTAAATTTCGGCGCGCAGAAGATTTTGAGGTCTGCTTCGTGCTTGGCTTGCTCGCGACAGCGGACTGACCCATAATGGTGAGCGGTGGCTACTCGTACTCCGCGCACGTTTTGCAAGAGCAAGGAGACAACGTGGTAGGAGGCGGTCAAGGGAGCGAATCGATACAAGCGCAGCCGATCGTAACTTCTTGTCCTCGATCGTGATGCTTAACGCGGGCACAAGGGGAAGGTTCTTCCCCCTCACTCCCGCCCGGTCTCGCGCGCTGTGACGTACCGGTATGTGAGTACAACCACAGCCACCACCAAGCTAGTATTCTCCTCCTGCTCCTGTCACCCAAGGCCGCTTACTACTGTACCGCATTGCCTAGCACCGCAATAGAACATGCAGCACGGCAGCACCTCTGCTCCTCGTTTTTTTTTCTCTCCCGCGAAACCGAAGTAAACTGGCAGCTCCCAGCTACCACTATGTCTCGGCATATAGGAAACGTTTTATTGAATATTAATATTCAAAATTTGCTTATATTTCGGGACAGAGTGGTGCGCATTAACCCCTTCAAGGGTCGTGCTTGACACAGACCACTCTGCCCGAAAATACACGGACCATTTTGATAATTTCGGCATCATTTTGATACTTTTGGTATAATTTTGATATTTTTGGTATCAATGTGAAGACCCAAAAGATCCTTACATTTCCGGGTAGAGTTGTGTCAGGCATGGTACGGTACCCATGACAACATGAGTTTTCAAGCAGCATCGCTCAAACACCAGACTCAACACAAGCGCTATAAATAAACGCTGTAACCAAAAGTGAAAGGCTCCTCTCCGACTATGCCTACGTAGATGCACTGCTGTAACCGGCGATTAGACCCTCCCCTTTGGCGGCAAATACACGAGGTGCTATCGATCATGCAAAGAGGGCCGAACCCCCGTGTCCTATTCAACGCCCCCCCCTTTTCCTTTCCGACCTCTGCCCTACCAGGTGCAACTGATCGTACGGCAGTACCTGGTGTACTGCTTCATCAAGATATAAGGTAACTCTCGCTAGGGACTCGCGCTGGTGTCTAACACCATGGAAAATGTCGCCAACTACTGTTGGTTACCTTGGTGAAATAAGGCTTGGAACAAAAATTAACCGAAGATTTCGGTCGGGCAGCACGGATCTCCGCCCCTTAACATGTCTGTAAGATTGCCGGCCCCACCCCGCTAAAAAGAGCAGGACGATTCATGGGTCGGGTCAAACCTCGCGCGTCAGGTCGGGTCGAGCCGGGTAAGGGTGACTCGACCCGACCGTGAGAGTTTGAAAACTTTGCTGATCCGACCCGACCCGGCTGGACCCGATCCGACCCGACCCGTGGAATTGAAAAAGTTTGCTGAGCCGATCCGTGGGCCGGGTCATGACTCTTGAAGAGACCTTAAAAAACAGCACAGAGTCAATTACACATAGAATTTCGCTCCAACTCTCACCGGACGTGCGTGGAAGCTGTACAGGCGATACCGAAACACTACGCTGGCGTCGCCGTTGAAGTAGTACTTGGCCGCCACCACGACCAGGGGACGGTCTGCCCCTCCTCCCCCCCCCCCCTCTCCCCCGCCACCCTCGCCGCCGTTGATACCACCCTCCCCATAAGCGACCTGAGGAGGAACCTGGCTGGCGTCCAGCACTTTTAAGCTGCAGTGGATGTGCTCGTGTCCCCCGCCTGGGCCTGGGGGCATGCCGGCCTTGCGGTCCTCGACCACCTATCATCGCATGGATTGATGAAGGAAAACGGTTGAAAAAAAAGGTACACCTGGTTACCCTTCGCTCAATCAAGGTACACATGGACACCCTTCACCTAAAACAAGGTACACCTGGTAACCCTTCACCAAAAAAACAGGCACACCTGTCCACCCTTCGACCAAAAAACGGTACACTTGGTCCTGTGCCCAAAAACCGAAACCTGGTTCATCTCAGCACCCTGCGCCCAAAAGCAGGTGATGAACACCAATTGTGCCGGTAGTCAATCTGCGCCCAAAAACATGCACATCAGTTTGGATGTTTGGATACTAACAGACTCAAGTCTCGTAGAAAAAACAAAGCACCAGCGGAATCTGGCGGAATACTTGTAAACAAAATGGATGTATTCAAACACGTGTCGTTCGGTGTCGACGCCAAAATTCGGCAGCCCCGCACTACAGAGTATTGGGTGCTTGCAGACCTTGGACAGGTCATGATCTACAGCAGATAGTCTTCCTATCCCGCCGTTATGATATGTTGTGCAGGATCTGTAGAGTATACAGATCCAACCAAGGAAACCTGGCCTCGATCATGCTGATTAAGCGATTAGACGGCTCCCACGCTGCAAAATGAGCTACTGTAGATCGCACAGATCAGGAATATATCTGTCCTGAAAAATCTACATAATGAGTTGGGAATCGATGATCTGTTCGAGGAGTGGAAAGCTTGCCACTTGCCCGCACCTGATCGTAGTTGTCGAATTCCCCTTGGAAGCACTCGAGCAAGTCGCGAATCACTACGTCAGGGGCTTCTCTGACAGCTGTTCCCTGCCCACTGCTGTGGTCACTGCTGCTGCTGCTGCTGCTGCTGCTGCTGCTGCTGCTGCTGCTGCTGCTGCTGCTGGGCCGTCGGTGTCGTTGTACCTGCAGTGTCACATTCGCGTTTTTTTTATCCAGGATGCATGACAGATGCTGCTATATAGTGCTGCTATTTGTCCGACCAAGTGCCTGAACCTGAGCCAACCTCCCCCCCCCTCTTACATTGTACCACCTGATATCTAAACCTTTGTAGTACTTGAACCAAACCTCTTCCCCCCTCTTACATTGGTTGCGAAGCACAGGAGTTCAGAAGGGCTAGATCACACAGATCAGGAAATTTATCTGCCCTCTGAAAGATTTGCTATGAATACCAAGTACGGCAGTACAGGATTCATACGGAAGAAAACGGGCAGTAAAAAAGGCAGGCTGAGATTTACAGGAACATAGGAAATTCGGAAGTTGTTATACAGCAGTAGCGGTCTCTCTCGTATAGTGCCGGTATGCGCCAGCCAACAAAACCAGCACTATAGCGGCAACCGGCACTATGTACTCCGCACACTGCTACACTGCTACACCCTATCAGTGCCAGACAATCGATTTCACAGGCACTTATAGCGGGCACCCGGCACTAATCAACCGGCACTATAGAGGGACCGTTACTGTACTGGAGGTAGTACGCCAACATTCAAATAAGAAATCCGGCCAGGACCAGCTTTCCTGTTTCTTATTACGTTATTACTGCTGTAGGTGTTCTGTACTGCACTCAAGATTTAGGCATCAATGTACCGTACTATTAATAGGTATACCAGGTCAATAGAAGAGCTCCAGGCCCCAACGACAGCAACGCAGACACACCAGACGAAACGCATCGCCGTCGATGTGACACAATGCCCTCATGCTATCATACGTATAGACCTGGTGTGGTATCCGTACTGCTGCTTGATGTGCTTATTCGCCAACATCAGCATCTATACTTGGCACAGCATACAGCAAGCATCCGGCACGAGCTCCGCAAGTATCATGTTGCACGTACTATGCATGCGCTGACTCCATTTATATGTGTGATATGAGCCCGACACCGACAAGGTTGCTGGGTTGCTGCAGGCACAGCCTACAGCAGTCTATAAGTCTATACTCGGCACTGATTGAAAAACTGGACCCACCTTTTTGGAGAAGCCTGATCCTGCAGTCCATGGGTTTAGCAGGCCGGTTGCAGGCAGTAGCCATGCTAGTAGAATCAAGCTTCGCATCGCGTGTTTCCCTTTGATCGCCTTTACTCACCCTGCGAACATGTGCCGTGTGCCAGTGTGTCAGTGCCAGCGCGAGTACGCCTTGGGAGTGACCAAATCCACATCATGGAAGCACCTCGGTTGTTACTTTACAGTTTTACAGAAACAAGAAATCATGAACGTTACGTACTCGTTCGGAAACTTATCTACTCGTACGCTACTGCAATCTCCAGCTTGGTGGAATCGATTGCGGCATGGCATCCACCTTGTAAGCTCGTGTATCGTGGAACGTGGCACGGTGATCAATGTTCGGTCTTGTTTTCGGGTGGGGCTGGGGCGAAAAGCGATCGTAACGGTTGAAACCGTTTCCCCTTCCCCTTCCCCTTCCCCGTAAAGCAAAACATGCAACATGGAACTCCAAAATGCGGGACAATGAAGCGCAGCGGGAGCGGCGATCGGCAATTGCGATTGAGGACTGACAAGGGGCAGCAGGTAGCGCAGGCAGCAGCGTCGGGTGTCAACAAGGACGAAGGGGAAGAGGGCCACCGGCCAAACAAACCAGCGGCTAATCGGTAAAAAGCAATAATGTCTGCGAGGGGGGTGGCTATGTCGACAAACAACCATGCTGCGCTGCGGAGCATCAAGGCAAGAGTAACACCCATGATCATGGGCACTGCTGCTACTGGCAGCAGAGTTGCTCTGTCTCGTTGGGCCAGACCTTCGAAGGCTGCAAGGCACGCAGCCCCGCCAACAGCAGTGGCGTCGGAGGTGAAGCCGATCTTATCCTGGAACAGCAGCAGCAGTAAGCCTAAGCCTAGCGTTGAAGCCGTGGCGGATGCAACTAGTCCTCCATCAGCCGATTCGGAGCCGGACCACCTTGCCCACGCCAAGCCCATAGACTTTGACATGGCATCCAAGATCGAAGGGCAAGAGTCCCAGATGGTGTCCTTTGAGCTCGAGCCGGGGCAGGTCATCAGGGTGAGAACACGGCGAACCGCTCTTTCGTTTCCGTGCCATTTCGTCGCTGTTGTTGTTAATAGTTCCGGTCGTATGTGTCGCTGGAGCTATGACGTGCTGATAGGTTCTTGCTGTACTGTACGGTATAGGCCGCCGCTTGTCTTTCGTGTTCGCGTTTTGTAGAGGACAAACTACTTGAGTTTAGTTGAGGATAAATTTCGCGGTGCTCACAGAAGTAGTCGTACGACGTACGAGTACCCGTAAAATAACAAGATTACTTGCAAGCCCGACGCCGCTCGCGTGCGTCGCTGCTGCTGCTGCTGCTGCTGCTGCTGCTGCTGCTGCTGCTGCTGCTGCTGCTTCTGTTGCTGCCGTATACCAGGGTAACATATAGCATACGAGCCTCTTTGTTGTATACCTGGTGTATAATATGTGCTTGTGTGCAAGAGTCGCGCGATGCATTTGAAGTTTGTAGCGCTTCCTCATCCCTCGGTATGTTTTCCCCCTCTTACGACGCACGTGAAGTCGCCCCAACTCTGGCTCTACAGTAGTATTTTCAATCGTTTAATCTTCCCTCTAATACTGCTGCGGGTAGATGACACTGGACACGTGCTGCCTCGTACGATAGCGATACGAGTCGTAGCACGTTTTGGCAGAAATGTTTTCTGATTTTGATCGAGCTCCTTGACCCCAAACCGTCGGTCTTTAATTCTCGTGTTGCTTGGTGTTGCAATATTAAATATTAAATAGTATAGTTTTCATTGTATACTCAGGCCGTGGAATTGTGCATCGGGTGGCACTTTTATTTTCCCTCCACAATCAGTTATTTTAACCCTTTAGGAACTGCAGTCCCGATGTGGGGACAAAACACTTGGAATTAGACTGAAATATTGGTTTCTGTACAATGCAGTACTAAAAGGGTTAAGTGACGTACAGAACTCTCTCCTCAAGTGACATCACCCTCAGAAAAAAACGTGGTGCACCTCCACCGTATATCTATAGCACCTCCACCGTATATATTATAGCATGCGTCACTTGCTATTAAATAGTAATAGACTCGGTATATCTACTCGTACATATACGGACTGGAGCCGCCTCTACGTACCGCATTTCTGAATTATTATCTAGGATAAAGTATCGGGGAAATGGTTGTGGCCCGCGCGTGGAGAACCCCCGGTTTGATTCGACGCCCGTGCAACTTTAGCTTTTATTTGCCTTTGGTAGCGCGGACAGGCCTTCAGTACATGGGGTCCACCACGGCAACGCTAGACCCAAACAAGGACAATAGCGGGAGTCAAGGGGGATATCTTGCTTCGCTCCCCAAGCATTACGTAGCCTTCTGTAGTACCCTCTGGTGGTAGCTGATATTAAACGGCGTAGCTCGTCAATGACCTCTTGTTCCCACGGGGCAAGCAGCATATAAACGGACAATAAGGGCCCCCCTATATTTTGAGCGGCCGCGTACATTGTTAGCATCATAAATATGTACCAGTACCAGGTATGCCCGATGCCGAACGCGGTGTGAGGAGGAGGAGGAGGAGGAGGAGGAGAGAGGTACATAGCTCGTTGCCGAAAATTGGGTTTGTACGGGGGGAAACAGTGCAACGCCTCGTATTCTGTGATAAGCAATACAGCAGACTGGGTACAGCATTACGAGTATTTAGAACGTGCATCCGTATATGTATCCACCCATGCACCCACCCACCCATCTATCCATCCGTCTATCCATGTATCCACCCATCCATCCATCCATCCGTCCATCCACCCATTCGTCCATCCATCCATCCATCCATCCATTCATCTATCCACCCATCCATACATCCATACATCCGTCTTTTCTTGTATTCGTCCATCCATCTACCCATCCATCTTTGCATCCATCTATCCATCGATAAACCCATCCATGGAGCAACAATAAGGATGGACGGTAATCACTCGTACCAGGTATCACAGACAGTAGGCGGCACTGAAGCTGTTTGAACCTCGGCGGTCGCTTTCGTCGCTTAGCATTGGATACCAGGTCGATCTCGTTCGTTTTCGTACCGATCTCAATTATCGTTCTGTATCGTATCGATTCGATATTTCGTTTCTCGGTATCGTATCTCGAACTCGATATCGATTCGTTCGATACCATATCGATTATCATTTTCGTTTATCAGTATCGAATATATCGAAATCGATATTCGTTCGATATCGTATCGATATCGGTTCTAGTTCGATATCGTATCGATTCGATTTCAGTTTATCGGTATCGTGTCGAACTCGATATCGATTGTTTTTCAATTTCGATTTCGCGAGGATCTGATATTGCTATTATCGGTTTCGTTTCGATCTGAATGCCCGTTCGATATCGTCTCGATCTCAATTATCGTTTGATATTGTATCGAACTCGGATTTGGTTGGATGTCAATCAATATTCGCTACGGCAGGCGGAAGCGGGAAACCTTGTGTTTATGGAGGACGGTATCGAGATGGATACCAGTACCGGTGGTGGAGCCAGCAGCATGTTCAGAAGGTAAGCGACCCGATGCTTACGGTGCGATACTTTGGTTTTCCGATTATTTTTATTATTTTGATGGTTTGATCTTGATGGTGTGATGGTTTTAGATTGTATGCTGGCTTGATGGTTCGACGGTTTGACGGTCCGATGCTTCGATTGTTTCACAATTTGATTTCAACGGTGTGATGTCTTTGATAGTATAGTTTGGTGTTTCGATAGTTTTGAGTACCCGATGGTTTGATTGTTTGTTGGTCTAGCTATTATGTTACCAGCATATTCCGAACGTAAGCAGACAGACCCCCCTCGGTTGGGTTGGCGTCGGTTGGCAATGACACTGTAAATATGCCGCTCACTACGTGAGCTAGACAACCAGGGTACCGTTTTTTATTTTTATTTTGACGATCGCCGCAAGTGGCGGTCGAGTTAGATAATTTGTGCGGGGTAGAGAACCTATACTCCACACAAGGAGGAGGCGCATGCAATATCACGTACTAGTAGTGTTTACGGTAAGGCACCCGCGAGGCAGTCACGTAGTGACCACGTTGCTTGTCTCTGGAAGTGGCCACACCGGAAAACAAATCAATTCGTTCGACGCTGTCACCCATATGCAAGAACGTCCGCCTCGCCAGCGGTTCTTCGTAGGATGCAGCTCACCCTTCATGCCACTCGCCCAACACCTCACGGCGCTTCGCGCTTGGTGCTAGCAATGTCTGCCTAGTCGGTGAAAACCCAACATGCTCCGTCGCGGCATTGTAGAGATGCAAAGGTCTATGGTCATACGACTACGGCCATGCACGACATGAGTACACCCCCCCCCCGCGCGCTGTCGCCCATATGCAAGTCCGCCTCACAAGCGGTTCTTAGTAGGATGCAGCTCACTCTTTATGTGACTCGCCCAACACCTTACAGCGCTTCGCGCTTGGTGCAAGCAATGTCTGCCTGGTTGGTGAAAACCCAACGTGCTCCGTCCCGGCATTGTAGGGATGCGAAAGTCTGCGGTCATACGACTACGGCCATGCACGACATGAGTACACCCCCCCCCGCGCGCGCGCGCCCCCCCATCCCTACCTCTAACCGCCTCGTTCGCGTTTGGACTAGGGTTATCACGGGCCAGAACATGTTCGTGACGGACTACGTGAACAAGGGCGACTGGAACAGCAAGGTTGGTCTCGGTACTGACGTTCCGAGCAAGATCATCAGGCTGTCTCTGGCGGCGTATGGGGGAGAAATCATCTGCCAGAGGGGGGCGTTTCTCGCGGGGAGCCACACGATTGACATACAGGTGATGTTTATATATTTATATAATATGTTGTAGATATACGGAAGGGTTTCCGAACCGGGGATGGATCCCTATCGTCCCCGCGTGCGACGGGACTGGGGGGTTCCCCCGAGGGGAAAATTCGGCCGCGCGCGCCGCGGCCGCTCATTGGCCGAGGGTGGGCGGGGGGGGGGGGGG
>MEHQ01003359.1:339550-352036 GCA_008828725.1 Saccharina japonica
CCCCCCCCCCCCCGTTCGAAAGCAAAGTTTTTTTCGGTATATACTTACGTCATCGGTTCCATTGCAGCGGCAGGCATCCTACCAAGTGGTTTAGAGCTGTCGCGAGAAGCTCGCGCAGCAGGCTCTACTTGTGCGTAACTGCGGTCAGGTTGTGTGCGTTGATGGATCCCGGTCGGTCGGTCGGTCTGTCTGTTGGTCGGTCGGTCGGTCGGTCGGTCGGCCGGTCGGTCGGCCGGTCGGTCGGCGGGCATCCTATCAAGTGGTTTATATCTGTCGCGAGAAACTCGCGCACCAGGCTCTACTTGTGCGTAACTGCGGGCAGGTTGTGTGCGTTGATGGATGCCGGTCGGTCGGTCGGTCGGTCGGTCGGTCGGTCGGTCTGTTGGTCGGTCTTTCTGTCGGTCGTCGGTCGGTCGGTCGATCGATCGATGGGTCGGTCAGTCGGTCGGTCGGTCGTTCGGTCGGTCAGTCGGTGCAGCCATCGCGAAAGACCTGACTATAATTTTAAATCGTTTATTCTTATGTCATACTGGGAGTGCAGTCCTTAAAACCTAAACTTAACCACTATAATGTTAGTGCTTGGCTGGCGGGCCAGACGACAGCTTTCGCGTTTATTTTTTTGCCCGCGTGGTTTGGGTGGGGTGGGGGTGTGGTGTGTAGTACCCGCCTCGTTCGGTTGCCCCCTTTCTCTCTCGTTCTGCTTGTTTTTCGTTTTACACTGAATTCTGGAGGTTTTCGTTTACGACGAAACTTCTCTCGTCCCGACAGATTTTTCTATTGGTTTATAGTTTATACCTCTAGAAGCGTTGACAGGACTTAACACAGCTGGACGGGGTTCGAGATGCGGTTTCGTCTAAAAGTACGCGTAAGAAGAGATACTATCAATATCAAAAACAGGCGAGAATTTGACAGACTTAGCTATACATACGTACAGATCGAACTGTCATACATTGCAAGCTTGCACAGACCGAGTTTCGACGGAATCAATCCTCGATCTCAGAGCTGTTTTTGTTGTTTTTTCGGCTGACCTTTAGTAAATAGGACCTACCGTATATACGCAAAAATCTACCAGTATATACTTGCCTATTTTTACTTAACAATATTTTTGGTCCTATTTACTATCGCCCCCCCCTCGGTTAATTGTTACGAGAGGGCATAGAAAATAGGACCCCTCGGTACACACAAAAACCTGTATAGACGCATGCTACGATAGAGGTGCGCCTTGTTTTTTCTGAGCTCCTCACTTAAGGAGCGTCATAAATCGCCGAAAAAAGTATTTTGGGAGGAAACTAAAAGTGCTGCAGGATGAGAAATATCATGACCGAAGTATACTTGAAACATTACTCGTCACAAAAATGAAAAAGTCCGACGAATTTGGGTTAAGGAGCCCGATCGTTCAGAAAACGATTCAGCCAAAAAGTGCTACCTCTACCGCAGCACGCGTCTATATTTTCTTATTTCCACTAACAATATTTGGTCCTACTTACTATGGTCCTCCGTAATATTAATAGTATATACCATGGTACCACAGGTATACTATTACGTATGAATGGCTGGACATGAATTGGCAGCATCGCATGTAGAACCCAAGAAACACGTCGCCCAGAAAATAGGCGGCTTAATGTATTCCCCCTTTTCCCCGTCTAGAAATCCCGCTGTCCCACTATACGTATTGCACCTCGGGGGCTCTGCAGTTCAGTCCCGGGGCTTACTATAGTCGTAAGAATAATGCGCGGTGAAAAAAGCAGCACCCTCTCCCCCCGCCGTCGCCACCGCCGCCGCCCTCTGCAGCCCCCAGGTTGCAGTTGGACGATACAGTAGTTATCCCTCTATGGTGCTGGTTGAGTAGTGACTGCGAGTCTGAAGTGTGAGATAAGTGACAAAGGTGCGCGTGACACATCTGGTCACGCATCAGATGGCCTCGGGGGCAATAGTACCATATCATAGTTCGTTCGTCGACAAAGGATTGTACCGAGGTCCTATATACTGATGAGATTATAGGTGATCTGGCGCCATAGCAGTTGTACGATGAGAGACGGAGATCTTATGACCAGGCGAATTGGTGATGCCTGCGTGCGAGATCCTTTACGGTGATCTGCGGATAATATGTGCCGGTTGGACGAGACATGGCTCCCACAGCAGTAATTCATTTTTAAATAGTACTATTACTAAGTCATCCAGACACTGACTTCGATAAAAAAAAGAGAAACTGCAACCCGATGACCTTGAGGTATACGACGAATGCATAACGTGTAAAATCCAAAGGGTGTTCCAACGATAAGGCAAACGCCTTGCGAGGCATGCCTTGTAAGGCATATTTTAACCTTATTGGGAAGAGTTTGTTCGTCAAGGAGCCCCTATCATCGAATCACACGAAGAATTGCGAAAATTCTGCCAGACATTTTCCCAGAAAGGACCGGATATTGTGAAGTATACCATTCAACCCAGGCCGTTTGGTTTCCAAGGTGGGTTTTTTTTTGTGAAGAGAAGATGAACCGCAGCCTGCACCCCGGATTTCAGAACCTCTTTTACCGACGACAACAACCGCAACTTCAACGATAACAACCCAGCATCGCTCTGCCTTAGGTCACCAAATCGTTTTTGGGTACTGAATAACATGAAAAATTGTTTTCTGCCTTCCCGGTGTCGAATAAATTCCACTGGTATACATGCAGTAAATGGTCCCTTTACGTAATAGTGCCGGTATGTATGCGCCAGCCACCAATACCGGCACTATCGTAGCGGCAACCGGCACTATATACTCCGCACACTGCCACACTGGTTAACCCCTTAAGAACTGGTCCCACGAATTTGGGGACAAACTACTTGGAATTAGTATGGGACATTTTTTTCAGTTCTGAATGGTGTTAAGCCCATCTGTGCCAAGCGATTTCATAGGCACTATAGCGGGCAGCCGGCACTATAGGGGGACCACGACTGTACCAGTATTATAAAAACGATGGATAAAAAGCCAAAAACAGGTACGATATATCACAGCCGTCGTTTAGATCACGTGTAAAATGAGCAAAATAATCACGAGGGCTTATCCTGTTCCTGGTCCCCTGGTAGTACATGCTCTCCCCTCACAGATTCCCCGCGAATAAGAAATAACCTTCTAAGGCTAATAATAATAACATAATAAGGCTCTCGCTTGTTTTGGGGGGACGCTGAGAAATTTTGGATCAAGACATCGGGCTCACCGGCGAGCGCCACGACTATTAATACCACACATCCATCCCATAGAATAACCTATGTGCCCGTGATTGTTCAAGGTTAGTATCGCAATTAGGTTATCAGCCTTGCTCACAGCAGTAAGTGTCTCTTGTTAGCGGGTCCATACAGTATATATATACCCTCATGATTAGACACAGACGTACGCTACGATGAATTTCCGAGACGATTTTCTTTAAACCGAGGAGGGGGGTGGGGGGGGGGGGGTACTCATTTGTTGCTTGCCTTAGTCATTTGAGCGGGTGGGGGGGGGGGGTGTACTCGTGTCATGCATGGCCGTAGTCGTATGACCATAGAACCTCGCATCCCTACAATGCCGGGACGGAACGTGTCGGGTTTTCACCGAGCAGGCAGACATTGCTTGCACCAAGCGCGGGTGTACTCATCAGCCGCATGCCGTGCATGGCCGTAGTCATATGGCCATAATCCCTCGCATCCCTAGTATGGAGGGGGGGGCACGCAAACGAAAATGGTGTGTGACTCCCCGGAAAGACATAATGGAGATGTACAGTACAGTAGTTTCCGGAGACAAACCGTTTTCGGCGCTTGCAAATCTCCCTCCCCGTAGTCGATAAAATCAGCTTAACCCCTTAAGAACTGCTCCCACGAATTTGGGGACAAACTACTTAGAATTAGTGTGGGACATTTTTTTTCAGTTTTGAATGGGTTAAGACATGCACAAGACATTCATTCGTCCGAAAGGGTGTGATATATTTTTTTCGTCATTGCCACTGTCCCAAAATATAAGCACGGTTTAGTCTTCATATTGATGCCTAATCTAATCGATCCTTATATTTCCGTCCAGAATGATACGCGGTGGTAGCAGAGGTACGAGGTATAACTTGTGGCTGCTGTGTCAGGAGCCGCACGGCAAAAAGACAAGACGACATCACACTCCACAAAAATTCGAAAAAAAAACAAAACATTCGGGTGAGGGATTTTCTGGGTGAATTTTACGAAACTCGTTTTTTTTTCCTTCAAAATTATTGTTGACTTGGTTTTAGTATGCCCTCCCCTTGTCTGGGTATCGAAACTGGTCGTTTTTTTTTCTTTTTTTTTCTTGCACCCCTGGCTGTGTGCCGGTGAATTAACCGTACCCTGACACTTTGTCCGTCCCCCCCTTCATCCGTCCGCCTGTCCGTCTGTCTTGGTTTATTATTTCTACTTTTTTCCTGTGTACGTACTGCTGTGTGTATTATACGTACGTCTTTGGCAGAGTCTGGCATGCATGCCTCCGGCGACGGTGGCGCAAGCGCCGGGAGCGCGAGTGGGTTCGGTGACGCTGCTGTGAGGTCCGCGGTGAGACGCCTACTACAATATAGGGGCACGCGTTTTGCTGACTATTGCTGATTATTGCTGACTATTGCTGACTATTGCTGACTATTGCTGACTATTACTGACTATTACTGACTACGAGCCGTATATGACACTGTATACCACACCCCCTCGGACGAATTTCAACGCTGATTTTCTTGACGACCGGTCGAGCGCTAACCCCGAGCGACCCGTCTAAGGAAAGGTCTCGACGAGATGCTCCGAAAGCCGCCTTTTCGTCGTCTGTGCCCCCCTGGTTATGGAGAAATTTGGCTTTGAAATTCACCCCAGGGGGTGTGATATACACTTTCATATACGGTATTACTGACTATTACTTACTAATAGTGACTATTACCGGTAGTGACTACGCGTAGTACTGACTATTGCTGACTACTATTAATAGTGACCGTTACTGACTGTTATGATACTGACTATTGCTGACTATTGCTACTGACTACTACTGGCTAATAGTGACTGTTACTGACTGTTACGGACTATTATTGAGTATTAACAGTACCGACTAATACTTACTATTACTCACCATTACTCACTAATAATGTCGGTCGCCCCGATGGTCTATTATAGTGGTACCCTCGAATGCTTCTATTCATGAGAGTTGGTTTACGGGGTTCGAACCTCACGTGGGTCGGACTTTTGAGTTTATTTGTAAAAATAAATAAAAAACGGAATCAACTGCTGAGAGCGCCTACTGCCTGTAGTAGCGTGGGTAGGCACAGTTCGGTGTGAGTCGACAAGGGAAGAAAGGGCTGAATTAAGTCTTCTCGCGATAAAAGTGCAAGGCACGAACCGTAGTGGGGGAGGAGAGATAGGAGCCTACTTTGTGACCCCGGATCTGAGTCACGAGTAGGGAGGAGAGAGAAAAGAAGGGCGAAGATGATAAAAGGGATGTAAAAAAACAAGAAGAAAAAAAAAATTGACTACTCGTAATATTAAATAGTGACTAATAGTGACTATTACTGACTACTATTAATAGTATACTTCTCAACTGAGAAACTGCTCAATAAGGCATATGCCTTATCAATATTACTGACTATTAGTATACTCCTCAACCGAGAGAATGCCCAATAAGGCATATACCTTATCAATATTACTGTCTATTAGTATACTCGTAAATTGAGGAACTACTCAATAAGGCATATATGCCTTATCCCATTTTTGTTTGACACTATATATCAGTAGTTCGCACAACACGTATACGTATAAACGATAGGTCGGGGTTTAAGCCTCCATTTTTTCTCAAAATCAGTTTTTGCGTATACCTGCTTCGAAGTATTACGGGGGCGGGCATAGTAAACACTAGTTAAATAGGACCTACGGTACACACAAAAAGCTACCAGGTATACATTTACCTGTTTTTACTACCTATAGTTGGTCCTATTTACTAGGGCCCTCCGTACTAACGACATAGAGCTCCTCGAGTACCCACGCTACTAATAATAGGCGCTCAGCAGTTGATTCCGTTTTTATTCCGTTTTGCAGATAAACTCAAAAGCCCGACCCACGTGAGACTCGAACCCCAGAAACCAACTCTTAGGGCCATTCTTGTCGGAGCCATAAATTTCCTGAATAAATTTCCTATATTTCCAATATTTTTTTTCGCGCAATTTTCTATATTTCCATTTTTTCCATTTTTTCCATTTTTTTTTTCAATTTATTGGAACGTGAAGCCTTCCAAACATTTTGCCCTCTGAAGAATTTCCTAGATTTCCAAGATTTCCTATTTTTTTTTTTTAAATATTGGAAACTATGGAAAAAAAGCTGCTCGATAAGAACGACTCTAAGTACCACTAGACCATCGGGGCGACCGGTTCTCCGTAACAATAGTGCTGATAGTATGGAGCTCCTCAAGTAACCACCCTTAGAAGGCGTACCCGTGCCGTGTACCCTCAGTAGCACATAGCACCTAGCACACGCCGTTGAGTCAGTCACGCGATTTGGTTTTGCTTGCTCCCCATAAATATGTACGTGCGCAACTTGCTTCTTCTTGCTTTCCCCCCCCCCGTTCCCGCATTACGTATGCAGGCGTTTTGCTCGTGAACAACTTTGGGGATTGGTCGTCCGTGATGTTTTGGATTGGTTCGTGAAATATTGAATTTTATCGTGAGAATCTAGTAATCGCACAGCCATCGCGGTTCAGTTCAGTTCAACTAACTCAGTGCGCATACTTCGGAGTTATATTGTATACAAGAAAGACAAAACAAGAGCTGTGAGATTGAGCATTTCACCGAAACTCATCTTTGCAAACTGAGTGTGATACTTCCATCGCGCGTATATACTTTAAAGGGTTTTATATGTCCTCATGCAGGGTGTGCATCCTGTAAACGAGGAGAACAAAATCTGAGGCTGCAGAATTAAGGGGACGTGTGTCTTATCAGTGAAAAAGAAACCGTGGGTTTTGCACGTAACTTTGCCACTACTATCTAGGATTTAGGAAATAGTCATACCTTGGTATATACAGTTACTGCTGTTCAGCGCAGATAGACACTGTTCAGCACAGTATAGCTACACTGTGCAGTATACCTTGGTACAGTTCAGTTTAGTTGTACACGACCCCTCCGGAGGTGGCTTTTTAAACCCGACGTGCTCCGTCCCGGCATTGTATATAGGGATGCGAGGGTCTATGGTCATACGACTACGGCCATGCATGACATAAGTACAACCTCCCTCCCCCCTCTCGTGCTCCCCCCCCCTCCCCCCCCGTCCTGGCATTGGCTCAGTCATCCGCATCTTCCGGAAATTTCGAAGAATCCGATCACGGGTTCTCAAAGCCACCTCCAGAGGGGTCGGCGGGAGAAACGGTGAGATTTTTTCGAGCAGAGAACTACTGTACGTTGCATACCTCTGTACGTAGCATACTTTTCACACATCAAACAGATCATGATGCACAGTAGATATTCTAGGTACTCTATTTGTCGTTATTATATTTTTGTAGACAAGTCACGATCTCGATAATCTAGATAACTCTATTTGTCTTTATGATATGTGTTCGACAGATGACAATCTAGATACTCTAGATACTCTATTTGTTAAGTTATGATATGTCGACAGATCACGATATAGATAATCTAGATACTCTATTTGTCGTTCTGAGATGTTGACAGATCACGATCTATGTCATCCAGATACTCTATTTGTCGTTATGATATGTTTGAGACAGATGACGACCTAGATCATCTAGATATTTTATTTGTCGTTATGATATGTTGACAGATCACGATAATATAGATCATCTACGTAGATACTGTATTTTTCCGTTATGGTTTGTTTGGGACAGATCATGATCCAGATCATCTAGATACTCTATTTGTCGTTATGATATGTTGACATATCACGTTCCAGATATTCTAGATACTTTATTTGTTATTATGATATGTTGGAAGATCATGATCTAGATCATATATACAAGTATAGATACTCTATTTGTCGTTATGATATTTTTGTAGACAGGTCATGATCTAGATCATCCAGATACTCAATTTTTCCGTTATGGTATGTTTGAGACAGATCATGATCTAGATACTCTGGATACTCTATTTGTCGTTATGATATGTGTTCGACAAATCATGATCGTTATGATATGTGTTCAATCACGATCTAGGATCTAGACCGTCTTCGTAGATACTGTATTTGTCGTTATGATATGTTGATAGATCACGATATAGATAATCTAGATACTCTATTTGTCGTCGTGATATGTTGACAGATCACGGCATAGATCATATAGATACTCTGTTTGTCGTTATGATATTTTTGTAGACAGATCACGATCTAGATCATCAAGATACTCTATTTGTCGTTATATTATGTTGACAGATCACGATCTACAGTAGATCGTCTAGATACTCTATTTGTCGTTATGATATGTTGACAGATCACGATAATATAGATAATCTAGATACTCTGTTTGTCCGTTATGGTTTGTGTGAGACAGATCATGATCCAGATCATCTAGATACTCTAATTGTCGTTATGATATGTTGACAGATCACGATCTAGATCATGTAGATACTCTATTTGTCGTTATGATATTTTTATAGACAGATCATGATCTAGATCATCCAGATACTCTATTTGTCGTTATGGTATGTTGACAGATCACGATATAAATCATCTAGATACTCTATTTGTCCGTTATGGTATGTTTGAGACAGATCATTATCTTTTGATACTCTATTTGCCGTTATGATATGTGTTCGACAAATCATGATCGTTATGGTATGCGTTGAATCACGATCTAGATCGTCTTCGTAGATACTACTGTATTTGTCGTTATGATATGTTGACAGATCACGATATGCAAACTCAAAGCCTGACCAAGTATGGCCACGGACTGCATTGTGGCGAGGATTAATGTGACAATAACAACACGTGTGCTCTCTAGTTTGGAAGAGCGCGTTTGGATACTGACCACAAGGCCCAAGCGCTCTACTGATATATATATGTGTGAGGTTTTGGAACCTTTGTACAGCAGTAACCGATTTTTTTTTTTGTTGCAAAGGGTGTACCAGTATTCGGTAGAGAACGTATATACGTATATATACCAAAAAAGGAAACCGGGGGTATTTTTTTCTCGGTAAACACCCTACCGAAAAATCTTCGGTACGAGTATGGTTCGGTACGGCCTCATGAATACCCTTCTATATACCGAATACTCCGATCTGGTTCGGCACGAGCTCGGTGCCGGTACCAAACCAATTCGGTAAGTTCTGTGATCCCGCCAAAAATATCTCCGGTATATGCCGGTATACCCTTACCAAACATACCCTCGTAATTTTGTTTTCTTTTTTTTTTTTTTTTTCCCTCCTCAGACTTGGGGCGAAGGAGAGGCCACCGACGGAGCGTCGGACGGAGGAGGGATTGGAGAAGAAGGAGGCGGTGATCTGGGGGAGGGGGAGGGGGACGAGGGAGATGGGAGCTCAGGGGTGAGGGGCGTTCTGAGCAGAATGTTCGCCCCTCGCGAAGATGCGGATGACGATTGGGACGATTGGGACACAGGGGACTGGGACTAGTAGAATTATGGTTCAGTGCTGGCCCCTCAATAGTGCAGGTTGAGTGCTCGTAGTGCCGGTTTCCCGCTATAGTGCCGGTTGCAGTGGCCGTAAAACTGCCCGCTCAGGCGAACTTCTCAGACGTGCCCGCATAAAATGATGCTGGTTCTACTGAGGTAGCGTTTTGTGACGAAACCCTAAGGTATTCGTTCCGGACGATGAGCATATTCTTGGCTTCGACTACTGTAACGGCGGCCAGCACCCCGACCCGGACCTCTAACCCTAACCCTAACGAGAGGCATGCCTGGTGTGTGTGCCACCTGGTCGTTGTGCTTGGAAAGGCTCTATTTCCAATGCGGGCACACCCAAGGAAGTGTGCCCGCGCGGGCAGTTTTACGCGAGCTCTGCCGGTTGAGTAGGGCCTGTTGCTCGCTATAGTGCCGGTTGCTCGCTAGTGCCTGTGGACTCGCTTGGCACATATGGGATTAATCAGTGTGGCAGTGCACGGAGTAGTGCCGGTGGTCGCTATATATAGTGCCGGTATTTTTGGCTGGTGCGTACGTACCGGCGCTATAGAGGGACCACTACTGCTTTGCCAGGTATCTGGTATCAAGGAGACGGGGAACGACTATTGTAGTAGAGTCTGCTGCCTGTTATGTATCAGTATTGAGTATTGCACACACAGGACGGATCGTCGATTTCCGAGATTTTTCAGCGGGTAGGTATACTGATGTGTTCTGCATGATCTAGCTCATGTTGCTGGGTGGGATCAATATGGAACATTAACATTGCACACATGGAGACATACTTTCGATGTCCGCTTCCATGGTATCTATATCTTTCAGGGAAGATATGTGTCTGTGATCTGTAGGATCTAGCTCATATTGCCTGAAATCTAGATCTTTCAGGGCAGATATACGCCTGTGATCTGTAGTATCTAGCTCATGTTGCCTCATATCTAGATTTTTCAAGGCAGATGTATGCCTGTGATCTGTAGTATCTAGCTCATATTGCCTGATATCTAGATCTTCCAGGGCAGATATATGCCTGTGATCTGCAGGATCTAGCTTATGTTGCCTGACATCTATATCTTTCAGGGTAAATATACGCCTGTGATCTGTAGGATCTAGCTCATATTGCCTCATATCTAGATATTTCAGGGAAAATGTATGCCTGTGATCTGTAGTATCTAGCTCATGTTGCCTCATATCTAGATTTTTCAGGGCAGATGTATGCCTGTGATCTGTAGGATTTAGCTCATGTTGCCTCGCATCTAGATTTTTCAGGGCGGATATCTGTATGATCAGTATGATCTGTATGATCTGTATGATCTGTATGATCTGTATGATCTGTATGATCTAGCTCGTGTTGCCGGGTGGGAGCCGTACAGCATTTCGACATCGAACAGTTAGATAAGCAAGCCCCCTCAATGATCTAGATCATCCAGGGCAGACATATTCCTGATCTGTATGATCTGTATGATCTGTGTGATCTGTATGATCTGTGTGATCTGTATGATCTGTGTGATCTGTATGATCTAGCTCATGTTGCCGGGTGGGAGCCGTACAATATTGCGCACAGTAGACAGATCATCGTTCCTCACTTCATGAGATCTAGATATTTCAGGGCAAATGGGCTCTTTCTCTTTATGTGATCTAGCATGTGTTGCCGGGTGGGAGCCGTGAAAATCTGCATGGTCTACTATGAATAGGGCATGTTTCCTGGGTTGGATCTGTAGCACACAGATCCTGCACAACATCTCATCACGGCTGAAAAAATTCACAGCAGATTCTTGATTGAGGCTGTTGCTAGCTTTTGGTGGGGGAAGGGCGAGGGGAGGGGCCCATCCCTCGGGAGTCCGTTGGAGATTCGTTGGGGGTCCGTTGGGGGTCCGTTGAGGGGTTAGTTGGTCGGTTGTGGGGTCGGTTGTGGGGTCCGTTGTGGGGTCCGTTGGGGGTCCGTTGGGGGTCCTTTGGGGGGTCCCTTAGGGGCCCCTTGGGGGTCCGTTGGTCCGTTGTGGGGTCCGTTGTGGATCCGTTGGGGGGTCCGTTGGGGGACCCCGAGGGCCCCTTGGGGGTCCCTGAGGGTCCCTTGGGGGTCCCTTGGGGGTCCCTGAGGATCCCTTGGGGGTCCCTGAAGGTCCCTTGGGGGCCTCTTGGGGGAAAGGTAGAAGAATAATAACCCCCGTGATGTCACGCTCGTTTTTTTTGTGTTTAGTGGTTGCTGCTGCTGCTGCTACTGCTGCTGCTGCTGCAAGTTTGGTTTTTGTTGGCCGCTGCACCTTGAACGCACACGCCTTCCTACCGCGGTCATTAGTTAGACTGGGTGTTTGCTGTAGTTTTGATATATGTATGAGTATGTAGGCCGTTTTTGTTGTCGTTGTAAGTCCGGCATTTCAGCTGTTTTTTTTTCTTTCTTTCTTGGATGGCGGGAAGAATGCCCAGGCCGTACGTAGTAGCCTGCTCGCGCAGCATCTTAAATCGACATTTGTCACTGCTGTCTTCAACTTGTCTGGGGTGTTTGACTTGGAGGGAATTCGGAGAGTCGTATACAAGTACTTATACCGTGTAGCTCTCTGAGTGTAAACATAAGGACCACTTGGTCTTCATATTAATGTCTAAACGGTGCTTGTATTTGCGCCCGGGACGAATGCTACGATACACACCATGTTTCTGCCTTCTAAGGGTGGCCACTTATCACTTGAGGAGCTCCATACCTCACCCGAAAAACGATTTTGGAGGAAACTAAAAGTGCTACCCGACCAACAATCCCATGAGCTAGGTATTCTATGGAAAATATGGCAACACAATAATGAAAGTCCAACGAATTTGGGTTAAGGAGCCCGATCATTCAGAAACGAAATCAGCAAAAAGTGCTACCCCCCCCCCCCCCCCCCCCCCCCCCCCCCCCCCCCCCCCCACCAAACACACAA
>MEHQ01000791.1:0-37032 GCA_008828725.1 Saccharina japonica
GCTTAACCTGGCCATCAAGGCCACCCCGTTCTACCTGGGGTACAAGGACGCGGGGCTGATCGGGGTCTCGTGCGTCGCTCAGGACAACCACTTGGACGACTACATGTGGTACACGCTTCACAACATTGTGAGTCTTGTTTTGGGCCCGGCCGTTTCAGTTTTTGTGCTGTTATCATCTGATTATCATCTCTTGTGTGTTTCTGTGTGTTGCCTCTACCTCTCTGTCTGTACCCCTCGTGTGGATGTTTCTGTGTCTCTTGTGTTTCTTTTATCTCTTGTGTCTTTATTTGTCTTTCTCTGGCTGTCTCTTTCTGGTCTGTCTGCGTTTCTCTTGTGTTGTCTCTCTCTACGCCTTTTTTTATGTGTCTGTATCTCTCTCTACGCCTTTGTCTATGCATGTCTTTGTCTCTCTGGTATCTCTTGTCCCTCGTGTCTGTTCTCTTTGTCTCTCTCTGTCTATATAGGACCGAGTGCTCGACAGTAAAAGCTACAGTAGTAGTTTGGTGTCAAGTCAAGGAAATTTCAGGCAAATTTGCTGTCTTATCAAGAGGGGAAATTTTTACCACCGCCTGACGTTCTTTGGCCACAATTCGACTCTTTTGTCTTGTCCAGATGTACATCGTGCACAAGGTCACGGACGCGGAAGTGGACGCGGCGAAGACCCGCCTGAAGAACCACCTCTACCAGCAGGTGAGGGTGTTTGTGTCGTGATCTCACCGTATCACCCAGGTGATAAGATAACACGCCTACCGTATCACACGGGTGATAAATATAGCACACCTACCGTATCACACGGGTGGTAGAATAACACACCTACCGTATCACACGGGTGATAAGATAGCACATCTACCGTATCACACGGGTGATAAATATAACACACCTACCGTATCACCCGGTGTGATAAGATAACACATCTACCGTATCACACGGGTGATAAGATAACGCACCTACCGTATCACCCGGTGTGATAAGATAACCCTACCATATCACACGGGTGATAAGATAACACACCTACCGTATCACCCGGTGTGATAAAGATAACACCCCTACCGTATCACCCGGGTGATAATATAACACACCTACCGTATCACACGGGTGATGAGATAACACACCTACCGTATCCCACGGGTTATACGATAACACACCCCCCACGCTCTCTTTCACCCCGCTACCTACCAAACCCTTGCCCTTCCCTCCCCCTCCTTACCTCTCCCAACTCTTACACCTCCTCCTCCCCCCCCGCCTTCCGCCTTCCTCTCTTCTACACCCCTCCCCCGCTCCCTTCCCGCCCCCCCTTCGATCGTGCTCAATGTATCTATCGGTTTTGTAGAACTCTGGGTGCGAGGGTGCGTCGTCTGCCATTGCGGGAGACGTGAGGCAGTTCGGCCGCCGCGTCCCTTACGCTGAGATGGTGGCGCGTATCGACGCGATCACGACCAAGGAGATCAAGGCGGTAAGTTTTCACACGTCCGGCAGATCTCATCGGGCAGATGTCACGATATACTGCTGTAGGTCCTCATCTAGATCTTGTTCTGCCGTCATATTATCGTATGCCTTTGGTAATGGGTTAGGATCTAGATGTTGGTAATGGGTTAGGATCTAGATGTTGGTAACGACTTTAGGATCTAGATCTTGGTAATGGGTTAGGATCTATATCTTGGTAACGACTTTAGGATCTAGATCTTGGTAATGGGTTAGGGATCTAAATCTTGGGAATGGGTTCAGATCTAGATCTTGGTAATGGGGTTAGGATCTCGATCTCGGTATTGGGTTAGGATCTCGATCTTGGTGGGTTTATAATTTAGATCCAGTGCAGGAAACATGTGCTACACTGTAGATCATGCAGATTGTACGGACACCACCACATTTGGTTCTGATTACTGTGTTGCTTCGTAATAATTCACGAGGCATAGTAACACATGGTAATACATAGTAAATACTGTAATACCTGGTACATAGTAATACTTCATAGTTTTACATATTTATAGTAATACTCCGCACATAGGAATACATAGTGATCAGAATCTGCGATGGACCCAAAAACCAGGTACTCCCCTTACGTTTAAACACCATTTTTTTCGTCTGATCACATCCCCCCCCCCCCCGCAATTTGTTTTCCTGTTTCTTACGCAGCAAAAACTGGTGTCCTTTTTTGTAGCGACTTTTCCCCATTTTGGCAAATCGGAGGGCAACAAACGGCGCTTGCTGCTGTGTGACCCTCGTTTTGATGCTACCAACGAATATTGTTCGTTTATTTTGTTTTTGTTTCTATTAAAGTACGTACGCGACAGATGGTAAGCATCTGATCATTTAAGAATTTGAGACTGAGATTTTGGAGGGATACATAAGAATGCGACCTACTTGTACTGAAACTAGTGTGGAAAACACCCAGTCTTATTGCGTAAGAGGTTCTTAACATCTGTCGCGTACTACTGCTGTGGTATGCCCTTTTGAAATATAGTGCAGACAAAAATAGTTGTTCTCGTTTTTGTCGCTAGTCCTCTTTTGATACTGCAAAAAACAAATATGTAGTGTTCGTGTTCTTGTCCTTATTATGTTGTTTTCCCTCTTTTGATACTACAAAAAACAAATCTACAACAGTGTTCGTGTTCTTGTTCTTATCATGTTGTGTTTTTTTTTTTTCATACTCTCGTTCTTACGGGTTTTTGCGCCGTTTTTTTTTTTTTTTTTTTGGTTCCAGTCGGCCGACGAGTTCATCAACGACCAGGACCACGCCCTCGCCGCCGTGGGCCCCATCCACGAGCTGCCGGACTACAGCTGGATCCGCCGCCGGTCCTTCTGGCTCAGGCAAGATTAAGAAGCGCATTTATATTGGTTCGGTTTGGTTTGGTTTGGTTTGGGTTGGTTTGGGTTGGGTTGGTTTGGTTTGGATTGGGTTGGTTTGGTTGGTTTGGTTTGGTTTGGTTTGGTTTGGATTGGCTGGTTTTGGTTTGGTTTGGTTTGGTTTGGTTTGGTTCGGTTTGGTTTGGTTTGGTTTGGTTGGTTTGGTTTGGTTTGGTTTGGTTCGGCCGGTTTGATTTTTGGCTTGGGTTCGGTTTGGGTTTTGTTTGGTTTGGTTCGGTCAGGTTTTATCTGGTTTGGTGTCTGGTTTGATGTCAGGTTTGGTTTGGTTTGGTTTGGTCTACAGTAGTCTGGTATGGTCTGGTTGGTTTTGCTTGATTTTTCGTTTATTTTGTTTTGCTTTTGTCTGTTTGGTTTTGTTGTATTTGAAGGGGAAACCTGTTAACCTACGAGTCCATCCCGTGACCGCTTACTATTAATAGGCTATTCATAGTAGGTATCCCTTCTAGACTAACCATGGCTTGCTTTGGTCTGATTTGGTTTTACATGCAGTTTGATTTCGATTTTGGTTTCGGGTTCGTTTCGTTTCGGTTGTACATATATACGCGTATAGGACGTTTTTGTTTTCGAGAACAAAAACATATCATCGGCCGAATGAAAACACCACCAGATCCTGGTATATACGAGTATTATCTACGCGTAGTCTGTTGTGTGTCTTGCTGCGTTTCGTTTCGTTCATTTTTACTCTTTTATTTGACGTTGGATTTGATTTTGTTTATTTTATTTTGGTTTTGTTTCGGTTGTTACATATATACGCATATAGGACGTTTTTTGTTTTCGAGTAAGAAGGATAACATCAGCCGGATTGCTCGCTACAAAAAACACCACCGGTCTAGTCTGTTGTGTGTCTCGCTTGCGGTTCGTTACGTTTCTTTTGTTTTCTTTTTCGTTTCCGTTGGTGTTGAGTTTTTTCATTTCTTGGTTTTCGTTTCGTTTTCGGCCTGAAACGGCTGCCAATCGCGCCCCACGGTATTCCCATCA
Source organism: Saccharina japonica (assembly GCA_008828725.1). Taxonomy (NCBI): domain Eukaryota; class Phaeophyceae; order Laminariales; family Laminariaceae; genus Saccharina; species Saccharina japonica. The sequence goes on from MEHQ01000791.1 coordinate 3,844, forward strand.
AACACCATCCAACGGCTATATCCTTCCTAACACCCCGCCTAAATTACGTCATATCTCTGCTCTGCTATGCCGTGCGCCACGCACTTCACTTGGTCGCCTGCCGCCTCTGCTTGTGTCACCAGGTACTAGACGGGAACGTTTCACACCGCATCCTACGCCTACCCAACCAGCAAGCGCACGGACAGTTACGAATGTGCCAGGGGCGCTAACGGTGGCCTGTTTGTCCTTTTCCGGGGGAAAAAAAACGACCAAGGGTAGGATAGTGGCGTTTTTTTTTGCTGGCGAGGCGGGATCGGGGGGAGGTGGGGGGGGGGGGGGGGGGCAGGACAAGCTACGCTTCCGGGAGGCGCAAAGGCGCATGATTTCCCCCCCCCAAGATTATTGCCAAGGATTTTTCCAAGAAATTTCTCCAAAGAAATTCCAAGTCGTGGTTTCAGGCCAAGAATTTTCTTCCGAGGACATTCCTCCCAATAGGTGTTTTTCAATGTTTCACCAAGGTATAACCCAAGGAAATGTTCTAAACAACGCGGCCGTTATTGGGAACTTTTGAGTTGAGAGAAAATAAAAGAAAGTGGGGCTGCCACACCTACTGATGGGTGTTCCTATTTTTCGTTGCCGCCCGTCCCCGTTGGGCAGTAAGTAGTTGCACACGCGTACGCTCGTATCGCGCGTGCCCGGGGCGGGGTGGTGATGAGAAAAAGGAAACGATGCAGTCTGGGATAAGCCGGGCGGGGTTGGCATGGTGGTGGTGGTGGTGGTGGTAGGGTCGGCAGGAAGAGCCGCGACACCAAACAGCTGTGTTGTTTGCCACGGTGTCGTCACGAAGGTGGTCGGCCTTGGTTACAATACGACGCAGCATGGGATTGTCTTGGCGCCGTGGCTGGCCGGGGCAACGCTCGGTTGCTTTTTTGCCCTTCGCTGCCCTTCGCTGCGCTTGTTTTGCGCTTTTTGGTTTTGACACATTTTTTTTCTCTCAAAACATCCGAGTTCAGATGCGGGGGAGGCCGCGAGCGCATATCATATACTGGTATGCAGCAACGAGGGCCTGCTGCGCTTCGATAGCGCCTGGGGGTACCTAAAAAACACATTTACGTTTTTTTTTATATCGTGTGAGCGTTGAAACACACAAGCTTGGAGATGCGCGATAGGCCTGTGATCTTCGCCCTTCCGCCGCCGAACTTTTTTTTTTTGCCTTGCGTTGCCTTGAAGACGTGCGGCGCATCCACCTCGTTCATGTGTTTTCGTCGCTGTGATTGGTATACATCCAACTTCCACCTACTACTCGAGCGTATCACAAAGTTCACGTTTTGTTCCACCCTTCCCTCTATGCTGTGAGTGGTCTCTCTGCTGGGAGGATGTCGTGTGTGTTTCTTGCTATTTTATTGTTCTCGGTGTATCAACCAGAGCATGGATTGGCCAGCTATATTGTTGTTAGAAAAAACAGCGGAGCTGTATAGCTGTATGCATGTTGGTCACATTCGACCACATCGCGCAACAGTACATACATTACAGGACACCTTCGTAACAAGAAACAGGAAACCTGGTCCAGGCTGGATTTCTTATTATTTGAGATATTAGGATGTTTTCTACACTAACGTCCAGATAACGACTCCCGAATTTCTTTTTGAATTTCAGCCTGACTTTCCTACTGGCTTGTTTCTTACCAAGTTTCCTGTACTGTAGAGCAGCAACAGCACCTCAAATAGCGCACGGCGTGAAACATGCCAGCACGCACACGCCAGCTGAAGCAAGAAGGGGGGGGGGGGCGTTTCATCTCGTCGCCGCTGTGTTTTTTCTTTCTTTCTTTCAAGTAGATTGGGATGAGCTGTCGATGGAACAAGACCAGGTCGCTCAAGGTGTTTTGCGGTCGCCTGAAAAATAAAGTGAAAACCACCTGCTGTGGGTATGGCTATGGGTGAATGGTGGTATCATATTTACCTGCAGACGCGCCTCTGGAAGTTATGATCATTCTTCCAGATCATCATCGGTCGGCTAGGAAATCGGGAGTGTTGTGTATCGCCGTGAGCCTTACGGGGTACCTGGGGTGTATGACGACTGGAGGCCCGTTGCGTTGTCTACATTTTTTTGTGATTACCAGGTATGTCCTTCCTCGTACGAGTACCCCCAGCGTGTCCTGCTGCTGCACGGACGAGATACGACGTAATCCGTTACTACTACAGCAGTACAGCAGTATACCTGGTATACGTACTCGTAGTGTGCCTGTATATGCGAGTACGACCACGTCACGAAACACAGGCACGTCACACAAACCAGTACGCTGCGTCGGGCGATCACCATCGTACGTAGTACGTGTTCGTTTTGTTGATAAAACCGATTTCACATATTCTGCGCTACCCGCTACCCCCTGGCGGCTACCCGTCCGTATTCAAAGGAAAGTGTAAAGCCCCAAACTACACGCCACACGCCACACGCCATATATATACTCTCCATCTCTTATCTGTGCAGAAAACGAGAGAGTGTACACGCAACGCCGACAAGGCATGCCTAGGAGGAGTGAGACGCCGACGGGTACCCAACTGCACAATAGTAGTGGGCAGGGCGATACCCGTCCATGACTCTCAGCGGCTCTTATCTCGAAAGTTAACGCGGCGAGATTCGGGAAAGACACCAGCCAATCAGCTAATTGTGCGGCGGGATTTCTGAGAAAGCTCCGCGCAAAACCCAGCATTAGTGTCGGACGTCGTGCGTCGTAGCATAGCTTGCTGTCCTCCGCTCCCCTGCGATAGGCCGTAGTTTCCGCGTTTCCGATGGCGCTACTGCTGTGCAATCGTTTGGGGGGTGAGGTTATCCGCAGGAACGCGGTGTGCTATGCGGTGGGCCCGGCAGGAGCGGTGCGACTAAGGTGACAAAAACAAATCGTCATGATTCACATATATACATGCTGCAGATTGATTGAGTCGAGAACTCTCTTTATACTGAAGTTACTATCCATCGAGAGGCATCGTTGAGATGTGCGCTATCCACAGCCAGCAGCAGCAGTGCAGCAGCAGTACAGCAGCACAGCAGGGACGACGCGGTAGTGCAGCAGGGACGATGCCACAGGCACGATGCAGTCAGGACGGTGTAGATGGGATGATGCAGTAGTAGGGAGGATGCAAGGGAACGCGCACAGCAGGGGTCGTGGAATAGGGACGATGCAATATGAACGCAGCAGTAGGAACGAACGATGCAAGATGCAATCATGGGGACGATGCCATATACACACCAGCAGTATCATACGTCGTACTGCTGCGGTGCTGCTGTAGACCTATATCCCGAAATATAAGCACTTTTTGTTGGTCAATGTTTCACACAAACGTTCCTTATGTTTTGGTACATGTGGATACAATACTAATACTGGTACCTGATGCCACACGTAAATAGGAACGATGCCATAGATAACGATGCAGCGGGACGAATATTAAGGCTACGAGTATAGGGGCGATGCAATAGGGAACGATGCAATACGTAGGAACCACGATTCAGGGACGATGCAATTAGAACGCCCGGTTATTGCCCGTTCCTCATCTTGATGACGGTCTCTCGGACTCTCCTACTCGTACAACGTTTGTGCCAGGGACCAATCAGCGCCCTGTTTATTCACATTTCGTTTTTCGTTTTTCGTTTTCGTTTCTGTTTGGACATGCCCTGTCATACTTGCCCACATGTTGGATACCCGGTACGGATCAAACGTACAACGTTTTAGGGCTCGGCACTGGCTGACTCGGTCAGTAGCGATTGTACTGCTGTCGTCGTAAATAAAAATCAGTACACTGGATTGCAGCAGTATACTACTGCACTTGTCTCTCCTCTCTACTGCTGTCTCCTCCGGTAACCCGTTTAGTGGGTTCCGTACGAATATGGCGTGTTTCTTGGGCGTGCGCAATATAAAAACTACTGGCGAATATACTGGCCAGGTCAATCAGTACATTACTACTGCCAGTAAATTACTGCTGCCAGCACATACATACCGCTGTGTCAGTGTCCAGCCTTATTCAACGTACATATCGCAAAGAACGTTGAGTTTGCACAGGGGTGCGATCGTTTTTCAGCTCTCGATTTCTCCCAGAACGGGAAGGTTAAGGCGTGCCAATACCGAACAAGGTGTTTCCGGGGGGGGGGGGGAAACTGGACGAGGGAGCCTTCCGAAAATATAAGGTCGGCGTTTTTTTCAGCACCCTTTTACCGTTGATGGAAAAACGAGCGCTGATCAACGATAGCACCCCTCTGCGAACTCAACGGTATTTACGGCGCTAGTACCCGAAGGACCGGTCGGAATGTCCATCTCCGATCTCGGGGTGCGACGTTTTTCCTCGCTATTTGATACGTAGGGCATTAGTCCGTTGGGTTACTGGTAAAAGGTTAACCAATTACCTATATACCCAATCTAAGCCTTGCAACATTCTCCCCCCCCCCCCCTGGAACGGACCGGATATACGGGTCGACGAGTGTGACCAACACGCGGTTCCTTTCAAGTTCCTAGCCTTACGAGTACAACAGCTGTATGTAAGCGTTTGGCGTGGGGTTAGCAATCGTCAGAGTTGTCTTGCGACGGTTGCGGTGATGCTGCTGTATCGCCGGTGCGTCCAAGAGAGACTACCCCCTCCTCCTCGCTGGGGCTACGTATGTTTTTACCGTAGGACGCACAAGGGGGGTTTCGCCGCGGCACGCTGACGCCCGCCTGCGGCTTCGCGCCCGTATTCGGTAATATAGAGAAAGTTAAAATCAGTACTTGGTACGATCTACATTTACTGCTGTTGGAGGCAGGCTGACGCCCGCCTGCGGCCTCGCGCCCGTAATCGGTGATATATTCCAGTACCTAGTACGATACACATCTACTACTGCTGTTGAAGATTATATGCTAGGTACGATAGGAGAGTGTTATAAGGATTACCCTGGGCTGGGTAACCGATCGATATTTTACCCCAATAGCTCAGTAGGTAATACCCTTACATTCTATGGCAGTAAGCCGAGGCCGCACGAAAGCGACTGCACTGCCAGGGGTGTACTAAAAAAGCTGCACGCTCGTTCAGAATAGAAAAAAAGGGCGTTAAGTAGCCAGAAAACGGTGTACCGGGGGGCGTTTGACGCCATTTTACGGTGTAGGGGAAATCCGTCACGGGAAGCGCCTTGTATCGGCAGCGCTCATTGGCCAAAGCAACCCTGTACCGGGATACGACCATGAACGCCAGGGTGCACCACCGGCTTCTAACCCGTCGGGTTGGCTATCACCGTCTTTACGTACACATGGCGCGGGGTTCGCCGTTTCATGGCGTAGCAAAACACTGGTCGATACGTGCACCAACTCCAGCCCCGTCAACTATAGACAACACCATACGTCCCACGGAGCAACGGCATACTATGAACAAGCGATGTCGGGGGTCAGAACGGGTGACCTACACTACAGTAGTATTCGTATTTCAACCAAGGCACTAACTAACCACCTATAGGACCTTTAACCCTAACCCTTAACCTAGGCCTAACGCAATGGTATGGTAGTTCCCCGCGGGATGCCCACGGGCTGCCCACGAGCTGCGCACGGTCAGGCATTCGTAAAAAACAATATAATGTCAATCGTCGGTCAGAGCACACAGTATCTTTGGGTATTCTTCGGAACAATCGGAGCCCTTTGGCCTTGGCCCCCGGTGTGCCCTAGTGCCCACCCACCCCATGGCTATTCATGTCCAGAAACCCATCGAATTCAACGGCTAAATATGTATGGCCACATGTCCTTGAAGAAGCCACGGAACAACGCCGGCCAGCTTTCTTCCTCTACCGTTCTCCCTCCCTCCCTCCCTCCCTCTCTCTGTACCTCGTGTCGGTATTTTGAGTATTCATTCGTGTATGTATGATGTTTTAATAATAAAATTTGCGATGGCTCACCGGGGAACCCCAGCCAACTTTCTCGTGAGCCACGATCGCAACAGTCATCATCCCGACCGTATTGGTTAATGGCGGGTACAGCATGATACAAGACTAGACCAAGCGTTGGAAGGCTAACTGTATATCAGGTATATATACGAAGTATATGTGTACATTTACGATATATATTTATATTAAAAAAAATACAACAGCTGTGACATCGAGGATTTCGTCGAACATCATCTTCGCAAGCTGAGTGTGATACATACTTCTGGTAAATCCCAGGCGCACACCGCTCTACGCCCACCCGCGCTCCGCGTCCAGGCGCGCTCTTAGGGCAGCGATTTTTTCTGTTTCTTCTGCTGATGGCAATCATCGATGTGTGACGTTGCCTGACTTTTACGCTCCCGGTCGTCGGCTTTGGCGGCACAGGTGGGAAATCTGCGGGCATGGCACGGGTGCCCGAGGGGGGCAATTTCGTCAGCTGAGCGGCCTGTCTGGCGAAGATAAAAAGGTGAGAGGCGAAGCGAGTGCGTTTTTATGGCCGCCGACGGGTCGAAAAAAGGCGTGCGTGCGCGCGGGAGGGGGAAATGGGGTTGAAATATTGGGTATGTATCGTGGAGTGTATTATCTCAATGTACCCGGGTATCTACCCGGGTATGTCTACCCGGGTATGTCTACCCGGGTATGTCTACCCGAGCACCTACCCGGGTATATCTACCCGAGCACCTATCCGGGTACGTCTAACTGAGCACCTACCCGGATATCTCTACCCGAGCACCTATCCAGGTATATCTATCTGAGCACCTACCCGGGTATAGATTCCCGGGTAGGTGCTCGGGTAAATATACGCGGGTATGGTCAGCACATAGAGACTTGGTACCCGGGTAGTAGCCCAGAGTGCATAACTTAAGCCGCCATGATGAGTTTCGTGTACTGGTTTGTTGTGGGCGTGAGTGTGTGAAGATAGAAGGGCGGTGTGGACCTATAGGAGGGACCGACTACTGCTATGCAGGGGTGGCTCTGGCTCTGGTCTGGTCCAGGCTCTAGCCAGTTCGTACACGGTGCTGACGAGTTACTTGGAGGAGGATGCGTCTTCTTTTTATGTTTTTAATTACCTTTCTCCCGGGTGTCTTGTGATGGAAGAAAAGAGAACATCCTCGCCCAGAGAGGCGATTCCGCTCTGCCAGCTATGATGAGAGGGGACACTCGCTACAAACCATGCCAGGTCGGGTGAATATACTCACGTGCCCGAGGTACGAGTAGCAGCAACTTGTTACATTGCAACAGGACCGGCAGGTTAAACAGACACAGCACAGATTTTGTACATGGAGTTGTGGTGACCTTAAGCAATATTTTTACCAATCCGCCTTTGAAGAGAAGAAGTAAAAAAAAATAACGCCGCGACGGGGGAGAGGATATTTCACAACAACTAGCCCTCTTCTCCCCATTGCATCTATCCCCGCTCCCCTTCATCGCAAAACAAAGCACGCCTTCCACGGTGCTTTAGTCTGGCCAATCGAAACATGGTGCTACCGCCGCCCCACTCACCGCATGCCCTTGTCGAAACAAGGGGAAAATTACGGCCGCGTGGAACTCCTCAGCGGAGGCGTACGTTGGTGCCGTACAGGAGAGGGGCCAAGGGGGTGGCTTGGCGGCGGGAATGTCGGTGGGGTACAAGCTGGCGGCGCGTCTGGTAAACTCCCTTTCGAACAAGGTAAATTTCCCGCGGTCCCGACTGTATTAAACACGCCTGTGTCAGCTATGGGAGCTTCCGCTGGTGATGTGTTTTTTTTTTGTTTTCGGCGCGGTTGCTGACAATGGCGCCTTCTTACCACAGTACAGTACTGGACACCTACAGTAGTAAGAAAAAGAGCGTCGCGAAAGCCAGTATTTACAAGAATATAACAACTTCAGCAGTCGTTATACTGAAATTAGTGTAGAACGCACCCATTTTAAAGAAAAGAAATGAAGCCTGGACCAGCTTTCCTTTTTTTTCTTATTGGCCGTCCTTTGCTGTATGTAATATGGGGTGGTAGCTCTTGCCAGGAACTCACGCTGGTGTACATCTGTTACTGTCATAACATCAAATTTGTGCCCTGGTGAAAGGCGATAGAAGATATATTAAAGGAGACTTTCAGTAGGGACGGCGCGGAGATTATAGGCTTCAGCTTTTCTGTAGGATTTTCGGCTTCACCCAGCTCAAAAGTAAGCAAGGCATGCCTTATCCCTTAATTTCTTAGGCGGCCGTAATTTTCTGCAACTTTGCTTCTCTCGCAATCATCTGTCGGGGCGGGGAGAGATAACATTGATTCGTCGATTTGTCTAAAGGCAGTGGTTTTTGTTTTCTGTGTGCAGTTATGTCGAAGTATACATATGTGTGCTGGGAGCCAAAAGGCCGTGTTTTAGGGATCTCTACATGCCGGCTTTGCCTCGCGACTGGGTCCCGTGACTTATCTTTCATTTTTGGACTTCGCGAATATTCGTGACACACGCTTAGTGCGTCGGCATCTGAACCTACCAGGGTATCTAAACCTTATGATGGCGGTTGTGTGTGCCTTCGTTTCCGTCTATGGTGGCCTGTGGCTCTCGTTCGCTGCTGGGGTTCTCAGGGATCGTCGTTTTCTCTTGGTGAATTCGGGTTAATGTTATGCGAAAAAAAACTCTTCTCCATGCTTTGTATCTGTCTAGTATCTCCGCCGCCAAAAGTCTAACAAAAAACAATCAGGACGAAGGTAAGATACGCTGTGCACCACTAAGTAAGGAAATGTTAATCTTACTCTTAGCGTTACACTTAAAACCCCAACCTTAACCTTATACTTGACCTTAAACCCTTAACGTTGCACTTAAAACCTTGGCCTTAATTCGAAACATCGCTCTTAACCTTCATCTCAAAACCTTGCCGATAATCTCAACCTCAACCTTAAGCCCCAACCTCAATATTTAGACTCATCCCACGGTAGGTAGGTAGGTATAGGGGTTTCAGTTAGTTTTTGCCTTCTGGGGCAATAATTTCACAATGGTTGAGCTTCTCAAGTGAGTAACTACGGGTTACAAGGATACTTTTGGCTTGTATGTTTGTTTTAGGATTACTGGTATATATAGGTAATATACTATAATCAGTATAATACAATGTTGGGGTCGGCTTGCGCGAACAACCTTCTTTCGAAAGTCACGCTTAGAAAATAAGCCACCACCCCTATAAGGTTGCATTGCTCTCGTCTCGTCTCAACCTTTACCTTAACGTTTCCCTATACTTCAACCTGAAGTAAACCTTAGCCTTCGCCATAAACTTAGCCATACCTAACCCCTAACATTAACTGAAGCTTAACTTTACCCAAAACTTAGCCCGATGTTAAGATTAACCTTATCTGAACCACACGCTTGATGTTAACCTCAACTTAACCGTTAACACAACTGTTAACCTCAGTATCAGCCTCAGCCTTGAAACCTAAACCTCTCTCGGCTAGCCTCAGCCCCATCCTTCACCTCAACCTTATGCTGAACCTTACGTAACCATTTTGGAGCCCAGGTACAGCGACCTAGAAAAAAGACAAGTGTGGCCTTATCAAGAGGCTAGGAAGAGCGCGCTGCCCTTAACGTATCATCATCATCATTATCATTATAATCATCATAATGATGATGTGCGTGTGTGTCTGCAGCTCCTTAAATTTTAGTCCGGACACCGCCTTATCACACCCGGCGGGCAGCCAATGGTTGAGGTTGCTTCGTGTAGCCGGATGCTAATAGTCGGCATTTTTTTTCCAGCAAGTTTTCCCCCCCCTTCGTCGCCTCAAAAGGGCCAACTTCAGACTTAAATTTAGCCCTTAACCCTACCCCTTAACTTTCACCTTAAACATCGCGTCCTAAACCTAACAACCTATTTATTCCCTGTCGGCGGGCAGCGTTGCGAGGCGGCCGCGACCGCGACCGCGGGAAACAGTCTGTGCCGGGCGAGGGCCACCCACGGTGAGGCGAAAGAAGCCGCCACCGCCTGCGAGCTCCACAAAACGGAAGGCATGGTGAGAAAATACGCTTACCATACGTACTACGTAGGTGGCTCGCCCCGGTGATCTAGCATATAACCACGGAGACTGGCTAGGGTTGATGCCGGGGGTTCGATTCTCCGCGTGTAGATTTTTATTCTCAAATGACACCGACTGTCGAGAGCGCCTATAATTTATAGCGTGGGTAGGCACAGTTCGACGCGAGTCGACGAAGGAAGAAAGGTCTGAAACGTTCCCGCGATAAAAAGCACGGCACGTACCGTAGTGGGCAGGGGGGGGAGGGAATGTTACCGTTGTAGCATAGGAGCTCCATACTTGACTTGAAACCGACTTTTGGTTAAAAACTGGTAGGCTACGTAGGCTTAACCCGATGACAAAAGCAATCCTATGCATGCCTACATGTCAAGGAATGTTTTTGTGCAACGCAAATGGGATATGTACCGGCTAGTTCCTCAGTTGAGGTGTATACTAATAGTCAGTAATAGCCAGTGATAGTCAGTAATAGTCGGCAATAGTCTGTAATAACCAATAATAGTCACTAAAGTCAGTAATAGCCAGTAATAGCCAGTAATAGTCAGTAGTGGGCAATATTCGTCAGTAGCAGTCAGTAATAGTCAGTAATAGTCGGTAATAGTCTATAATAACCAGTAATAGTCAGTAAAGTCAGTATTAGTCAGACATAGCCAGTAATAGTCAGTACTAGGCAATAATAGTCAGTAATAGTCTGTGATAGTCAGTAATGGTCAGTAATAGCCAACAATAGTGAGTAATGTTCGGTAGTAGTCAGTGATAGTCTGTAACAGTCAGTAATAGTCAGTAATGGTCTGTAATAGTCTGTGATAGTCTGCAATAGTCAGTAGCACTCGAAAAGTAGTCAGTATTAGTAAGTAATAGTCAGTAACAGTCAGTAATAGTCTTTAATAGTCATTAATAGTCTGTAATAGTCAGCAATAGACAATACTAGTCAGTACTAGTCAGTAACAGTCAGTAATAGTCGGTAATAGTCTTTAATAGACTATAATAGTCAGTAATAGTCAGTCGTAAATAGTTTGGACCAAAAAAAGTGCTGCCTCAATCGTAGCACACGTCTATAACCCAAACCCTGACCCCGATCGTCTGTGGGAAAAATTATCGGAATGAAGATGCAATTTAGAGCTAAGTGTGGACTGTCAGCCATTTGCTGTCGAAGCTGAGCCAAGTCGCAATTAAAAACCACCCGGTAGTACGAGTACATACTTCCTTGTCTCTCCTTGCTCTCGCCTCCAACCACAACCATCTTCCTTTTTCACGTCACGCGCGCTTTTATTTTCCGGCTTAAAAGGTGCGACTGAAGGAGCCGGGATCGGCGACCGTTTTAGACGTCGCCTCCGCCGGCGGAGAACCGGCCATCACCATCGCTAAGGTGCAAAACAAAAAAACAAAAACGAAAGCAGGCGTGGTCGTGTCGTGAACGCGTTGGTTGTTGCCGCATAACACGCAAGCGCAAGGGAGCACACCCCCCTCCTAGCTCTAGACCCGTCCTACGATAGCGGTATATACGTGTATAGCACCCGGGTTTTCTGAGCCTCCTCACTATGGGAACTCCAACAGCCGATTGAGCAAAAAAGTAGAAGCTAAGCCCCGATACGTGATATCATTTGGTTGGGGCGCGGGCGGGATACTCATGTCGTGCATGGCCGTAGTCGTATGACCATTGAACCTCGCATCCATGCAATGCTGGGACGGAGCATGTCCGGTTTTCACCGACCAGGCAGAGACATTGCTAGCACCAAGCGCGAAGCGAAACGTGAGGTGTTCGGCGAGTCGCAGGAAGGGTGAGCTGCGTCCTACTAAGAACCGTATGTGAGGCGGACTTGCATATGGATGACAGCTTCGATGAGTTAATACTGCTGGTGGGGGGAGGTGTACTTCATTTTCATGCATGACCGTAGTCGTATGACCATACCCCCACCCACCAGACATTAAATTAACTCATTGAAGCTGTCAGTCCATATGCAAGTCCGCCTCAGAGGCGGTTCTTAGTAGGATGCAGCTCACCATCCATGCGACTCGCCCAACACCTCACGGCGCTTCGCGCTTGGTGCTAAGCAATGTCTGCCTGGTGGTGAAAACCCGCATACTGCTCCGTCCCGGCATTGTAGGGATGCGAGGGTCTATGGTCATATGACTACGGCCGTGCACGACATGAGTACCGCCCCCGCCCACCAAATGATATCACGTATCGGGCTAAGCTTTCTACTTTTTGCTCCACTCGGTGTTGGAGTTCCATAGGAGAGGCTCAGCAACCCGTGCTATACCCGTATTATACCGCTAATCGTAAGACGGGTCTGAGAGCTAGAGGGGGTGTGCTCCTGCGCTGCGTGTATGCGGCAACAACCAACGCGTTCACGAGACACACCACGCCTGCTTTCGTTTTTTGTTTTTTTTTGTTTTACACCTTAGCGCATGGTGAGGCCGTTCTCCGCGCGGAGGCGACGTCCTAAAACGGTCGCCGACCCGCTCCTTCAGTCGCCCTTTTAAGCCGGAAAATAAAAAGGCGCGTGACGTGAAAAAGAAGAATGGTTGTGTTGAGGCGAGAGCAAGGAAGACAAGGAAATGTACTCGCACTACCGGGTGGTATATTTTAATTGCGACTTTTGGCTCAGCTCGACAGCAAATGGCTTGACAGTCACCTTAGCTCTAAATTGCATCTGTCATTCGATAATTTTTTCCCACGACGATCGGGGTCAGGGGGGGGGGGAGGGGGGTTTGGGTTATAGATGTGGTGCTACGATTGAGGCGGGACTTTTTTTGGTCCAAACTATTACGACTGACTACTGCTGGCTATTACTGACTATTACTGACTATTACTGACTATTACTGACTATTACTGACTATTACTGACTATTACTGGCTATTACTGACTATTACTGGCTATTACTGACCATTACTGACTATTACTGACTATTACTGACTATTACTGACTATTACTGGCTATTACTGACTATTACTGACTATTACCGATTATTACTGACCATTACTGACTATTACCGACTATTACTGACTATTACCGACTATCACTGACTATTACTGGACTATTACTGACTATTACTGGCTATTACTGACTCTTACTGACTCTTACTGACTATTATTGGCTATTACCGATTACTACCGACTATTACCGACTATTACCGACTATTACCAACTATTGCCGACTATCCCTATACTCCTCAACTGACGAACTAGCTACCCGGTATGCTATGTATTTATGTCGGACACTATTTTTTGTTAGTAGCGAGGCCATGGGATTTTTCATCGGGTTAAGCTTACGTACCTACCAGTTTTTACCAAAAGTCGGTTTCAAGTCAAGTTATGGAGCTCTCTATGCTACAACGGTAACATTCCCCTCCCCCCCCTGCCACTCGGTACGTCGTGCTTTTATCGCGGAACGTTCAGACTTTTCTTCCCTTCGTCGACTCGCGTCGAACTGTACCTACCCCCCCCCACGCTATAGAAATTATAGGCGCTCTCGACAGTCGGTGCATTTGAGAATAAAATCTACACGCGGAGAATCGCCGGCATCACCTATCCAGTCTCCGTGGTATATGCTAGATGCACCGGGCGAGCCACCTACGTAGTACGTATGGTAAGCGTATTTCTCACCATGCCCTCCGTTTTGTGGAGCTCGCAAGGCGTGGCGGCTTCTTTCGCTCACCGTGGTGGCCCTACGCCCGGCACAAGACAGTTTCCCGCGGTCGCTGGTCGCGCCGCCTCGTCAACGCTGCCCGCCGACAGGAATAAATAGGTTGTTAGGTTTAAGGAACGCGATGGTTTAAGGGAAAGTTAAGGGGTAGGGTTAAGGGCTAAATTTAGTCTGGAAGTGGCCCTTTTGACGCGAACGTGAAGGGGGGGGGAAACCTGCTGGAAAAAAAAATGCCGACTATAGCATCGGCTACACGAAGCAACCTCAACCATTGGCTTGCCCGCCGGGTGTGATAAAGGCGGTTCGGACTAAAATTTAAGGAGCTGCAGACACACACGCACATCATCATTATGATGATTATAATGATAATGATGATGATGATACGTTAAGGGCAGCGCGCTCTTCCTAGCCTCTTGATAAGGCCACACTTGTCTTTTTTCTAGGTCGCTGTACCTGGGCTCCAAAATGGTTACGTAAGGTTCAGCCTAAGGTTGAGGTGAAGGATGGGGCTGAGGCTAGCCGAGAGAGGTTTAGGTTTCAAGGCTGAGGCTGATACTGAGGTTAACAGTTGTGTTAACGGTTAAGTTGAGGTTAACATCAAGCGTGTGGTTAAGATAAGGTTAATCTTAGCATCGGGCTAAGTTTTGGGTAAAGTTAAGCTTCAGTTAATGTTAGGGGTTAGGTATGGCGAAGTTTATGGCGAAGGCTAAGGTTTACTTCAGGTTGAAGTATAGGGAAACGTTAAGGTAAAAGTTGAGACGAGACGAGAGCAATGCAACCTTATAGGGGTGGTGGCTTATTTTCTAAGCGTGACTTTCGAAAGAAGGTTGTTCGCGCAAGCCGACCCCAACATTGTATTATACTGATTATAGTATATTACCTATATATACCAGTAATCCTAAAACAAGCATACAAGCCAAAAGTATCCTTCTAACCCGTAGTTACTCACTTGAGAAGCTCAACCATTGTGAAATTATTGCCCCAGAAGGCAAAAACTAACTGAAACCCCTATACCTACCTACCTACCTACCGTGGGATGAGTCTAAATATTGAGGTTGGGGCTTAAGGGTGAGGTTGAGATTATCGGCAAGGTTTTGAGATGAAGGTTAAGAGCGATGTTTCGAATTAAGGTCAAGGTTTTAAGTGCAACGTTAAGGGTTTAAGGTCAAGTATAAGGTTAAGGTTGGGGTTTTAAGTGTAACGCTAAGAGTAAGATTAACATTTTCTTACTTAGTGGTGCACAGCGTATCTTACCTTCGTCCTGATTGTTTTTTGTTAGACTTTTGGCGGCGGAGATACTAGACAGATACAAAGCATGGAGAAGAGTTTTTTTTCGCATAACATTAACCCGAATTCACCAAGAGAAAACGACGATCCCTGAGAACCCCAGCAGCGAACGAGAGCCACAGGCCACCATAGACGGAAACGAAGGCACACACAACCGCCATAATAAGGTTTAGATACCCTGGTAGGTTCAGATGCCGACGCACTAAGCGTGTGTCACGAATATCCGCGAACTCCAAAAATGAAAGATAAGTCACGGGACCCAGTCGCGAGGCAAAGCCGGCATGTAGAGATCCCTAAAACACGGCCTTTTGGCTCCCAGCACACATATGTATACTTCGACATAACTGCACACAGAAAACAAAAACCACTGCCTGTAGACGAATCGACGAATCGATGTTATCTCTCCCCGCCCCGACAGATGATTGCGAGAGAAGCAAAGTTGCAGAAAATTACGGCCGCCTAAGAAATTAAGGGATAAGGCATGCCTTGCTTACTTTTGAGCTGGGTGAAGCCGAAAATCCTACAGAAAAGCTGAAACCTATAATCTCCGCGCCGTCCCTACTGAAAGTCTCCTTTAATATATCTTCTATCGCCTTTCACCAGGGCACAAATTTGATGTTATGACAGTAACAGATGTACACCAGCGTGAGTTCTTAGCAACAGCTACCACCCCATATTACATACAGCAAAGGACGGCCAATAAGAAAAAAAAGGAAAGCTGGTCCAGGCTTAATTTCTTATCTTTAGAATGGGTGCGTTCTACACTAATTTCAGTATAACGACTGCTGAAATTGTTATATTCCTGTAAATGCTGGCTTTCGCGACGCTCTTTTTCTTACTACTGTAGGTGTCCAGTACTGTACTGTGGTAAGAAGGCGCCATTGTCAGCAACCGCGCCGAAAACAAAAAAAAAACACATCACCAGCGGAAGCTCCCATAGCTGACACAGGCGTGTTTAATACAGTCGGGACCGCGGGAAATTTACCTTGTTCGAAAGGGAGTTTACCAGACGCGCCGCCAGCTTGTACCCCACCGACATTCCCGCCGCCAAGCCACCCCCTTGGCCCCTCTCCTGTACGGCACCAACGTACGCCTCCGCTGAGGAGTTCCACGCGGCTGTAATTTTCCCCTTGTTTCGACAAGGGCATGCGGTGAGTGGGACGGCGGTAGCAGCATGTTTCGATTGGCCAGACTAAAGCGCCGTGGAAGGCGTGCTTTGTTTTGCGATGAAGGGGAGCGGGGATAGATGCAATGGGGAGAAGGGGGCTAGTTGTTGTGAAATACCCTCTGCCCTGTCGCGGCGTTATGTTTTTTTACTTCTTCACTTCAAAGGCGGATTGGTAAAAATATAGCTTAAGGTCACCACAACTCCATGTCCAAAACCCGTGCTGTGTCTATTCAACCTGCCGCTCCTGTTGCAATGCGATAGCACAACAAGTTGCTGCTACTCGTACCTCGGGCACGTGAGAATATTCACCCGGCCTGGCATGGTTTGCAGCGAGTGTCCCCTCTCATCATAGCTGGCAGAGCGGAATCGCCTATCTGGGCGAGGATGTTCTCTTTTCTTCCATCACAAGACACCCGGGCGAAAGGTAATTAAAAACATAAAAAGAAGACGCATCCTCCTCCAAGTAACTCGTCAGCACCGTGCACGAACTGGCTAGAGCGTGGACCAGACCAGAGCCAGAGCCACCCCTGCATAGCAGTAGTCGGTCCCTCCTATAGGTCCACACCGCCCTTCTATCTTCACACACTCACGCCCACAACAAACCAATACACGAAACTCATCATGGCGGCTGAAGTTATGCACTCTGGGCTACTACCCGGGTACCAAGTCTCTATATGCTGACCATACCCGCGTATATTTACCCGAGCACCTACCCGGGAATCTATACCCGGGTAGGTGCTCAGGTAGATATACCTGGATAGGTGCTCGGGTAGAGATATCCGGGTAGGTGCTCAGTTAGACGTACCCGGATAGGTGCTCGGGTAGATATACCCGGGTAGGTGCTCGGGTAGACATACCCGGGTAGACATACCCGGGTAGATACCCGGGTACATTGAGATAATACACTCCACGATACATACCCAATATTGCAACCCCATTTCCCCCTCCCGCGCGCACGCACGCCTTTTTTCGACCCGTCGGCGGCCATAAAAACGCACTCGCTTCGCCTCTCACCTTTTTATCTTCGCCAGACAGGCCGCTCAGCTGACGAAATTGCCCCCCTCGGGCACCCGTGCCATGCCCGCAGATTTCCCACCTGTGCCGCCAAAGCCGACGACCGGGAGCGTAAAAGTCAGGCAACGTCACACATCGATGATTGCCATCAGCAGAAGAAACAGAAAAAATCGCTGCCCTAAGAGCGCGCCTGGACGCGGAGCGCGGGTGGGCGTAGAGCGGTGTGCGCCTGGGATTTACCAGAAGTATGTATCACACTCAGCTTGCGAAGATGATGTTCGACGAAATCCTCGATGTCACAGATGTTGTATTTTTTTTTAATATAAATATATATCGTAAATGTACACATATACTTCGTATATATACCTGATATACAGTTAGCCTTCCAACGCTTGGTCTAGTCTTGTATCATGCTGTACCCGCCATTAACCAAAACGGTCGGGATGATGACTGTTGCGATCGTGGCTCACGAGAAAGTTGGCTGGGTGAGCCATCGCAAATTTTATTATTAAAACATCATACATACACGAATGAATACTCAAAATACCGACACGAGGTACAGAGAGAGGGAGGGAGGGAGGGAGGGAGAACGGCAGAGGAAGAAAGCTGGCCGGCGTTGTTCCGTGGCTTCTTCAAGGACATGTGGCCATACATATTTAGCCGTTGAATTCGATGGGTTTCTGGACATGAATAGCCATGGGGTGGGTGGGCACTAGGGCACACCGGGGGCCAAAGCCAAAGGCCTCCGATTTTTCCGAAGAATACGCAACGATACTGTGTGCTCTGACCGACGATTGACATTATATTGTTTTTTAAGAATGCCTGACCGTGCGCAGCTCGTGGGCAGCCCGTGGGCATCCCGCGGGGAACTACCATACCACCCACCATTGCGTTAGGCCTAGGTTAAGGGTTAGGGTTAAAGGTCCTATAGGTGGTTAGTTAGTGCCTTGGTTGAAAATACGAATAATAGCGTAGGTCACCCGTTCTGACCCCCGACATCGCTTGTTCATAGTATGCCGTTGCTCCGTGGGACGTATGGTGTTGTCTATAGTTGACGGGGCTGGAGTTGGTGCACGTATCGACCAGTGTTTTGCTACGCCATGAAACGGCGAACCCCGCGCCATGTGTACGTAAAGACGGTGATAGCCAACCCGACGGGTTAGAAGCCGGTGGTGCACCCTGGCGTTCATGGTCGTATCCCGGTACAGGGTTGCTTTGGCCAATGAGCGCTGCCGATACAAGGCGCTTCCCGTGACGGATTTCCCCTACACCGTAAAATGGCGTCAAACGCCCCCCGGTACACCGTTTTCTAGCTACTTAACGCCCCTTTTTTCTATTCTGAACGAGCGTGCAGCTTTTTTAGTACACCCCTGGCAGTGCAGTCGCTTTCGTGCGGCCTCGGCTTACTGCCATAGAATGTAAGGGTATTACCTACTGAGCTATAGGGGTAAAAGATCGATCGATTACCCAGCCCAGGGTAATCTTTATAACACTCTCCTATCGTACCTAGCATATAATCTTCAGCAGCAGTAGTAGATGTGTATCGTACTAGGTACTGGAATATATCACCGATTACGGGCGCGAGGCCGCAGGCGGGCGTCAGCCTGCCTCCAACAGCAGTAAATGTAGATCGTACCAAGTACTGTTTTTAACTTTCTCTATATTACCGAATGCGGGCGCGAAGCCGCAGGCGGGCGTCAGCGTGCCGCGGCGAAACCCCCCTTGTGCGTCCTACGGTAAAACATACGTAGCCCCAGCGAGGAGGAGGGGGTAGTCTCTCTTGGACGCACCGGCGATACAGCAGCATCACCGCAACCGTCGCAAGACAACTCTGACGATTGCTAACCCCACGCCAAACGCTTACATACAGCTGTTGTACTCGTAAGGCTAGGAGCTTGAAAGGAACCGCGTGTTGGTCACACGCGTCGACCCGTATATCCGGTCCGTTCCAGGGGGGGGGGGGGGTGTTGCAAGGCTTAGATTGGGTATATAGGTAATTGGTTAACCTTTTACCAGTAACCCAACGGACTAATGCCCTACGTATCAAATAGCGAGGAAAAACGTCGCACCCCGAGATCGGAGATGGACATTCCGACCGGTCCTTCGGGTACTAGCGCCGTAAATACCGTTGAGTTCGCAGAGGGGTGCTATCGTTGATCAGCGCTCGTTTTTCCATCAACGGTAAAAGGGTGCTGAAAAAAACGCCGACCTTATATTTTCGGAAGGCTCCCTCGTCCAGTTTCCCCCCCCACCCGGAAGCACCTTGTTC
This sequence comes from Saccharina japonica, assembly GCA_008828725.1. Lineage (NCBI taxonomy): Eukaryota > Phaeophyceae > Laminariales > Laminariaceae > Saccharina > Saccharina japonica. Next base: position 23,133 of record MEHQ01000791.1, read on the forward strand.
GGTATTGGCACGCCTCAACCTTCCCGTTCTGGGAGAATCGAGCGCTGAAAAACGATCGCACCCCTGTGCAAACTCAACGCTCTTTGCGATATGTACGTTGAATAAGGCTGGACACTGACACAGCGGTATGTATGTGCTGGCAGCAGTAATTTACTGGCAGTAGTAATGTACTGATTGACCTGGCCAGTATATTCGCCAGTAGTTTTTATATTGCGCACGCCCAAGAAACACGCCATATTCGTACGGAACCCACTAAACGGGTTACCGGAGGAGACAGCAGTAGAGAGGAGAGACAAGTGCAGTAGTNCGCTCATGCCTTCACGAAAAAAACTCCGAGCGCTGCTCCAGGGGAAGAGAAAAACGGCAGACACTCCGTCTCTGCTTTTCGTTGCACCCTCAAGAAAATGCTTACGGAGGCCTTCACGAAACCCAAACCTTGCCCCGGGGAGACAGACACACATACGACAAAACGAAACAAAACACACCCCCTTAGCATACTGTGCCAGCCTGTAGGAAACGACACTCACGTCTTTACAAAACCCGAGCGTTGTTCCCGGGGGGGGGGGGGGACGATGAACGCCCTCGGCACGACGAAACACCAGCTAATTGTGACTTAATTGGTTTTCGCTGCCCCCCCTCCGTTCCGACCCGTGTACGCCTCCCAGGTGCTGCCGGATGCGACGGTGCATGCCACTGATATCGCTCCGGCAATGGTTGAACTCATCAGGTGCGCCTCAGACATGCCTCAATGGAGCACGGGTCTTGCCAGTACGACTCTCGAATCCAGCATTTATTTATTACGCAGCAGTACATACAGTAAAGGACGCCTATTGCTTTTCATTGTTTTTCACCATCCCATTTATTATCTTCGCCCTTCTTTTCTCTCTCTTTCCTAGTCGTAACTCAAGACCCGGGGTCACAAAAGTAGGCTCTTCTCCCTCCTCCCCACTGCGGTTCGTGCCTTGCATTTTTATCGCGAGAAGAAGACTCCAGCCCTTTCTTCCCTCGTCGACTTGCATCGACTTGCACCTACCCACGCTACTAGGCGCTCTCAGCAGTTGATTCCGTTTTTTTTGCAAATTAAATTAAAATTCCAACCCACGTGGGGTTTGAACCCCATAAACAACTCTTAGTAGCATTCGAGGGTATTACTAGTAGACCATTGACCTGTGTACCAAAAAAACAAATAATCAATAAAGACAGGCTGAGATTTAAAGATTTTACACGAAAACAACAAAACTGAAATTCGGGAGCCGATAGATATACTAACCACGTCAGCGTCGATACGAAGCACCTTTCCCCCCCGTTACTCTGAAGTTTGTGTCAAGCGCACCGTTTCCCAATTAAGAAATACAGGCTGGGCCAGCTATTACTGAAGGAGTGATCCCTCTATAGTGCCGGTTGGGTAGTGCCGGTTGCTCGCTGAAGTGTCCGTGGGATCGCTTGGCACAGATGGGTTTCATCAGCGGTGGTAGTGTGCGGAGTAGTGCCGATTGCCACCATATAGTGCCGGTATTGTTGGCTGGCTGGCGTATACCGGCCAACGATACCGACACTATAGAGGGACGGACCACTACTGTATTCATATGTAACACGTATATACAGCTGTACAGGGCGTCCCCGGTGGAATGACGGGTGAATCTCAAGGTCAAGGTCAAGGTCAAGGATTCGAGCCCCCCCCCGAGTGCATACTCGTAGGCATTGTTTCTCGCGAAAAATATCTTGACGAGCGGAAAGCACGAGAGCGTGAGTAAGCAAAATTCGATGAAAATCAACGAGCATTGGGAATGCTGAACCCTCTGCGCGATAAAAATCAAGGCACGGACCGTAGTCGGGAGGAGGGAGAAGAGCCTGATTTGTGACCCCAGATCTGATTTACGGCTATTTAATAGGAAGGGAAAGAGAGAGAGAAAATAATGGCGAAGATAAAAAAAAAAAGAAGAAAAAAAAAGTGACGCATGCTACGACGGTAGAGGCGCACCATGTTGTTTTCTGAGCGTGGTTACTTGAGGAACTTTATACTTCAGGCCTAAAACTGATTTTGGAGGAAAAACACAAGTAAGTGAGTGNACCAGCTAATTGTGACTTAATTGGTTTTCGCTGTCCCCCCTCCGTTCCGACCCGTGTACGCCTCCCAGGTGCTGCCGGATGCGACGGTGCATGCCACTGATATCGCTCCGGCAATGGTTGAACTCATCAGGTGCGCCTCAAAAATGCCTCAATGGAGCACGGGTCTTGCCAGTACAACTCTCGAATCCAGCTTTTATTTCTTGCGCAGCAGTACATACAGTAAATGACGCCTATTGCTTTTCATTGTTTTTCACAATCCCATTTATTATCTTCGCCCTTCTTTTCTCTCTCTTTCCTAGCCGTAACTCAAGACCCGGGGTCACAAAAGTAGGCTCTTCTCCCTCCTCCCCACTGCGGTTCTTGCCTTTCATGTGTATCGCGAGAAGACTTCAGCCTTTTCTTCTCTCGTCGACTCGCATCGAATTGCACCTACCCACGCTACTATAATAGGCGCTCTTAGCAGTTGATTCCGCCTTTTTTTTGCAAACCAATCAAAATTCCAACCCACGTGAGGTTTGAACCCCAGAAAAAACTCTTAGTAGCATTCGAGGGTACTACTAGTAGACCATTGAGTCAGCGACCTGTGTACCAAAAAAATAAATAATCAACAAAGACAGGCTGAGATTTAGAGATTTTACACGAAAAAACAAAACTTAAATTCGGGAGCCGAAATACTAACCACGTCAGTGTCGATACGAAGCACGTTTTCCCCCCGTTACTATGAAGTTTGTGTCAAACGCACCGTTTCCCAATTAAGGAATGCAGGCTGGGCCAGCTATTGCTGGAGGAGTGGTCCCTCTATAGTGCCGGTTTGGTAGTGCCGGTTGCTCGCTGTAGGTGCCTGTGAAATTGCTTGGCCCTGCTGGGATTAACCAGTGTGGCAGTGTGTGGAGGGAGTAGTGCCGGTTGCCGCTACGAATAGTGCCGGTATTGTTGGCTGGCTGACGAATACCGGCACTATATAGGGACGGACCACTACTGCTGTATTAATCTGTAGCATGTATGTACTGCTGTACAGTGACGCATGCTATCTTAAGGTAGAGGTGCACCTGCATACAGGCCATGTTTTTGCCTTCTGAGGGTGGTCACTTGAAGGAACTCTATACTAATAGTCAGTAAAAAAAACTGATTTGATTTTGGAGGGGGAAAAAAACAAGTGCTACGTACGTGCCCGATGAACAACCCCATCGCCTGAGCATAAACTGAAAACAAAATTTGAAACCCCAAGAAGGGAATTCTGGGCGATGTTGGGATATAACCCTTTTAGGACTGCAGTCCCGTTTTGGGGACAAAACCACTCAAATTCTAAGTAATTTGTCTCCAAAACGGGGTTAAAGAACCCTGTCATTCAGAAAACGTTTCAGTAAAAAAAAGTGCTACCTCTCACGTAGCACGCGTTCAGTTGTACTTCGGAGTAGGCGTGGGTGGGTGGGTGGGTGGGTGGGCGAGTAGCCGGGCGGAAGTCAGTGTAAGCTGTAGCGATCGGTCGTCGGTGATGCTTTCGCGTACCGTAACCCACCGAGCTTCTGCAGCTGTTTTCGAGGCATTCCGAGCGCACTTCCAAAGGTCGGGGGGTGTCTGTCCGGAGGGGCAGCAGCAGTGGTGCGAGGATTGAACGGGGGGGGGGGGGATGAGGTTAAGGGTAACGTAGTACGAAGGTGTATAAAGAATAGTGTGTTTCGGCGTTTTTTTTCGTAATGTTCCTCGGGGGGGGTGGGGGGGGGGGGGGGGGGCGTGGCATGCCCTTTTCACCCTTATGAGATGCACGTAACGCATTGACCATTTCGCGCGGGCGGGGTGGCTTTGCGGGATTGAGGGGTTGAGGGGAACGGGAGAAGTGGAGTGAGCCTTATCCTGTGCGCTTGCATGTACTGCTTTCGGCGTTTGCGGAGGCCCTTGCATCCGTCGCCAGAAGGCAGACTGCTGTTACTTCTCCGGAGAACGCGACGGTGTGGTGGGGATAGCGGGACAGCAGTGTTCAGGCACAAATTCCTTTTTTTTTCAATTTGAGTTGGGTACGTTTTGCAGTGACACGAAGGTTTTCATTTTAGCTCCAGGATAAACGGCACGCACGCTTGTTTGGCGACAAAATCACTTAGAAGCAGTGTCGTCTCGACGTTTTTTTTTCAGGTCTGAAAACAGTTTTGAAAGGAAATTGACACCCTTGACCTACGAGTACCGCAAAAATCGCCCTACACTGGATACGAAGTACTGTACAGTACTCTGTCCCCACCAAAACCGCGTCTGCAGCCCTGCGGCCCTCTCCCAGTCGCTTCGAGATGACCGAGCCGCCAACTATTGAACCCGCCCCGATCAGCTGACTGAAACTCCCGCTGCTGCTCGCGTAACGGCACACTCCAGCACAAATATACCCCTTACGCTCAACGCGATACGTTGCGTCGCCTCCGCAGGCGGCGAGCTGCTGAGGCCGGGGTTTCCAATGTCACAGCGGCTGTAGCTGACGGGGAATCATTGGCGGAGTTCGGGGACGGGTCGGTGGACGCGGTGACCTGCACGTGGGGGCTGATGTTCATGCCGGACTGGAAGCGGGCGGTTCAGGTATTGACGCGAGTTTGCCTTAGAGGGGTTGCGCCTTATTGTTCTGAGGCTTCTCACTTGAGGAGCGACATATTATTTGCAAGTCAAAGCTGCTTTTGAGAAAATTTGTAGGCGTTACCCGAAGAACAATCCCATGGCCAATGTCGGCGTATTATTTATATTGAGTATATTGCGCAGCACAAAGGGGAGAAGGCATGCCTTATTTTTGGTAGTTGTTCAACTGAGGTGCTCCGTGGTGGTCCCTCTATAGTGCTGCATTAGTGGTCCCTCTATAGGGCTACGGTAGTGGTCCCTCTATAGTGCTACAGTAGTGGTCCCTCTATAGTGCTACAGTGGTGGTCTCTCTATAGTGCTACCGTAGTGGTCCCTCTATAGTGCTACAGTAGTGGTCCCTCTATAGTGCTACATTAGTGATCCCTCTATAGTGCTACAGCAGCAGTGGTCCCTCTATAGTGCTACAGTAGTNCCGCAGGCGGCGAGCTGCTGAGGCCGGGGTTTCCAATGTCACAGCGGCTGTAGCTGACGGGGAATCATTGGCGGAGTTCGGGGACGGGTCGGTGGACGCGGTGACCTGCACGTGGGGGCTGATGTTCATGCCGGACTGGAAGCGTGCGGTTCAGGTATTGACGCGAGTTTGCCTTAGAGGGGTTGCGCCTTATTGTTCTGAGGCTTCTCACTTGAGGAGCGACATGTTATTTGCAAGTCAAAGCTGCTTTTGAGAAAAATTGTACCTGGTAGGCGTTACCCGAAGAACAATCCCATGGCCAAGATCGGCGTAATATTAATATTGAGTATATTGCGCAGCACAAATGGGAGAAGGCATGCCTTATTTTTGGTAGTTGTTCAGCTGAGATGCTCCGTGGTGGTCCCTCTACAGTGCTGCATTAGTGGTCCCTATATAGGGCTACGGTAGTGGCCCCTTTATAGCGCTACAGTAGTGGTCCCTTTATAGTGCTACATTAGTGATCCCTCTATAGTGCTACATTAGTGGTCCCTTTATAGTGCTACAGTGGTGGTCTCTCTATAGTGCTACCGTAGTGGTCCCTATATAGTGCTACAGTAGTGGTCCCTCTATAGTGCTACAGTAGTGGTCCCTCTATAGTGCTGCAGTAGTGGTCCCTCTATAGTGCTACATTAGTGGTCCCTCTATAGTGCTACAGTGGTGGTCCCTCTATAGTGCTACAGCAGTAGCGGCCCCTTTATAGCGGTACAATAGTGGCCCCTCTATAGTGCTACAGCAGTAGTGGTCCCTCGACAGTGCCGGCTGCCCGGTATATAATGGTCCCTCGACAGTGCCGGCTGCCCGGTATATAATGCCCGTGCTATATGCTTGGCACACATGTGGAATTCACCAGCCTGGCAGTGTGCGGAGTAGTAGTGCCGGCTGCCTCTAAAGTGCCGATATTGTTGACTGACGCATACTGGCCCCTATATAGGGACCAATACTTTCCTCTATCGCGGCACGCGTTTACTTGTAGCGTTTGCGATTGAGACGCCCGTTAAAGATCGGTAGCCTGTGCCCTTGTTGCTGTTTTTGATGTCGGTGATGTTGTCGTTGGTGTTGGTGTTCTTGGTGTTGTTGTCGGTAATAGTTGCTGTGGTTGTTCTTGCTATGGTTGGCCTAGGTGTTGTTGGTGTTACTGTTGGTAATGGTGATCTTTATTGTGATGTTGTCGGTGTTGGTGGTCGTGTTTCGGGGGAGGGTTCTCGTGGCGGAAGCGGGGGAGGGGGAGGGGGAGGGGGGGCGGGGTGGAATCAGGGAGGCAATGGCAATCCCGATTACTGCTGCTGCTGTGGTTGTTGTTGTTGTTATTGTTGTTGGTGCCGTTGGTGTTGGTATTGGCTGTGTAGTATGTTAGTGGTGGGGTTGTTGTTGGTGTTAGTGCTGCTGCTGGTGTTGTCGTCTGCTTGTTTGCTTGTTTGCTTGTTAACTTTTTGTTGTCGTTGTCGTTACTGCTGTTGGTGTTTGTCGTCTTTCGTTGTCGTTGTCGTTGTTGTTGTTGGCCTATCCTCGGCTTTGTTTTTCGTTTGCTTCTCTCCCACGCGCTGATTTCAGCTGTTGCACACTTCAGAATGTTGGTGGTCCAAAACGCGTCATCACTGTGTGGTGTGGCGTCTTGCCCATCCCCAGGATATCGAAGAGGGTTTCCTACTGACAACATAGGCATGCATGTGACACACAAACCTGCTGGGAACATCAATATACATAAATGCTGCTTTGCATTTTGCTACATATATGTGTTTCCGCGAGAGTCCACCTATCTAGCCGAGTGTGCAGCGATGCTAGCCCCTGGTCCCTGCTGAGCTCAGGGGTACAGCCCCCCCCCCCCTCGGCCATGCATGAAAATGAAGTCCCCCCCCCCCCCCTCCCTAGCCCGTACCAGCCTCCGCGAAACGTAACTTTTCGCGCGTCTCTGTCTCGGGAAACAAAAAAACTCACGCAACGGCAGGAATTTTCGCGCGTGCTGAGAAGCGACGGCTTGGTGATGATAACGATATGGGAGAGGCACGAGGACTCCATTTACCAGCGGATGGCAGCCGTGCTGAATACTCTCTCTCCAGGTACACAGGGGGCGTTTAGGAGGAGGGGAGGGGGGGTACTCATGTCATGCATGGCCGTAGTCGTATGACCATATACCCTCGCATCCCTACAATGCCGAGACGCAGCACGTTGGGTTTTCACCGACCAGGCAGACATTGCTAGCATCAAGCGCGAAACGAAACGTGAGGTGTTGGGCGAGTCGCATGGCGGGTGGGCTGCATCCTCCTGAGAACCGCTTGTGAAACGGAAACAGAGGGGGGGGGGTGTACTCGATGTTCATGCATGGCCGTAGTCGTGTGACCATAGACCCTCGCACCCCTACTATGCCGGGACAGAGCATGTCGGGTTTTCACCGACCAGGCAGACATTGCTAGCACCAAGGGGGGTGGTTATTGCCTGAAACAGCCGGGGGAGGGTGGCGGTTGCCTCACACAGGGGGTGGTTGAGGTCTCAACAAGGGGAGGGTGTGGGTGTGGTCGATTCGGTGTATCGCTGGTATCGGTTAGCCGATGCAGCACAACCGAGGGCATAGTAGGTTTCCCACCAAAGCGGCATTCTCACCAGAAGGTTGTTGCTACCGAGGTGGAACTTCTAACGGTGTTTTCTTCTGCTCCCCCTGGGGGGAGCGAACAGCACACACGCTTCACTTGACCTAGTCGGTTACGCGTGTCGCCGAATACCCTAGAGCATGGCGAGGCGAGGCGAGGCGAGGCAAGGCGCCGGGACGAGCGCGAGGGGCGCAGGTTCCCCGACCATTCCTTTCCACCATAGCTTCACTGCTATTGTCGTTTCGTCCGTGCAAAGCTAAACGCGGGACAGGGAGAAGCTGAAACTAGAGCGGTTGCTACTGCACATGCCCCCCCCACCCCCGCCGACATGCTCCGTCCCGGCATTGTAGGGATGCGAGGGTCTATGGTCATACGACTACGGCCATGCATGGACATCGAGTACACCCTCCTCCCCCCCCGCTGAAATGGCTTACCTGCTTGCCTTGGCCGTGCTATCAATGGGGGAAGTTTTGGTGCCCATGGATGCCTGAAGCGCTTTTGCGTCGTTTTGAGTATGGTCGGGCGATATGGGTGGTCCCACAGGAATCCCGCACACAATGTCCGCGGGCTATGACGCTGTCGCTGTTTGAACTCGTAATGTGGGGAAATACTGTTTTTTTTCTATGTTTTTGACGGCAGCCAGACGGTGCGTTTGCGCGTGTGGAAAGCCGTTGACATCTTGGGTTGTGGACGTCCAAGTCTTGGTTTCATTAGCTCTCTCGTGCCCCCCCCCCCCCCGCTTGCTGGCGCCGCTACCCCTCAACCCACCAGGATTTAAAGGATTGATCGACCCCGAGGCTCTCGGCGGGGACGGTGGGTCGGCGGTAGCGGAGGAAATGGAGGCAAGTTCGCCTTTTCTCGAGTCCCCGTTTTCTACACTACTATTGAGACAGGGGTAATTAATAATGCCTTTGCCGGGTATGGAACTCCTTCAAGGGTGGTTGGCAACGTGTCGACTGTCTCCTCGCCCCATACTCCGCCTCACAAACGGTTGTTAGTAGGATGCAGTTCACCCTTCATGCCACTCACTCGCCCAACACCTCACGTCTCGCGTCGGCCTTGTTGCAAGCACCCAATATCTGCCTGGTGGGTGAAAACCCGACGCGCTCCGCCCCGGCATTGTAGGGATGCAAGGGTCTATGGTCATACGACTACGGCCATGCATGACATGAATAACATATGGAAACAACGGAATGAGCGCCCAAATGTTGGAGGTGTCTCTATTAGGAGTAGGAACGGTGCTCCGTCTCGAAAGGGATGCGTGGTCAATGGTCAAATAACTAAGGCAAGCAACACATGAGTACCCCTCCCCCCCCTTCGTGCTTGGTGCAAGCAATGTCTGCCTGGTTGGGGAAAACCCAACGTGCTCCGTCCCGGCATTGTAGGGATGCGTGGGTCTATGGTCATACGACTACGGCCGTGCACGACATGAGTACACCCTGCCCCCCCCCCCTCCCCGACTTGGTCCCGGCATTGTAGGGATGCGAGGATCTATGGTCGTACGACTACGGTCATGCATGTCATGAGTACCCCCCGGCTTGGTGGCAGACGTTCCGACCCTAACTCCTCACAGCTATTAGCCCTTTGCTGGCTGCGTCCTTCTGCACGAGACGCCCTGCCTCACTCATCTCCCAGCCCCTGGCGCCCTCCTTCCTTCTCACCAAGCGCTTCGCTGCGTCGGTCGGTCGGTCGCGCGCGTCGGTTTTGTTTCGCAGGCTGCCGGCCTCGAGAACGTGACGATTTCGAAGTTCTCCGCGCCGGTGCTTCTCGAGGCTGACGGAGGGCCGCGAGACATCTGGAAACACTGCGCCCTCTCCACGCCGCTTGGAGTGAGTGGCCGGGTACATGCTACCGTAGAGGTGCACCGTGCTTTTTTTCTGGGGGTGCTGGTGACTTGAGGAGCACTCCTATACCTACACCCCAAAAGCTAAAAGTGCTATAATACCCGATGAAGAACCCCATGGCCGACGTATATAAGGAAAATGATTTTCAGCACAAGAATGGTGAAATTCGGACGATTTTGGGTTAAGGGAGAAACATCAATCGTGCAAAAGCGTCCGAATTCAGGAAAAAAAGTGCAAAAGCGCTACGACCCCCTTTAGAGATGTTCCCCACGTGTTCGGGGGGGGAAAATACTTGGAATTCATGTGGGATCATTTTTCACAGTACACCGTGGCGAAAGGGGTTTAGGTGACCCATAGTTTTGACGTATTTTTGTGTCGGTCTTGCCCGTCGGAGTATTCAGTATACGTACTGTAGGTGCGAGGTGTTTTTTATTTTTATTTTTTATTATTTGGACTGAAGCAGGGCATAAAAGTGAAACCGTGGGGGTCGCCCGTTTTTAGTATGTATGTTTCGAAGTAAAACAGCGCTACGTACCCCCTGTAGAGATGTACCCTACCTTTTCGGGGGGGGGGAATCACTCGGAACTATTGTGGGGAAAATGTTTCGCAGTACGTCGTACCGAAAGGGGTTTACGCGACCCATAGTTTGACGTATTTTTGTGTCGATCTTGTCCATCGGGGCGTTCAGTGTAGGTGCGAGTTTTTTATTTTATTTTGACTGACGCAGGGGTAACGCCTCCATTAACGTGAAACCGTGGGGTCGCCCGTTTCTAGTATGTCATGTTTCGAATATGCGGGACGCGTGCTCGCCGCGTATTATCTTGTCTTGGTCGGCCGTGGCTCTCGGGAGGGAAATCGGACAGCCCACAAAACCGCGGCAGAAATTTATAGTAGGAGTAGGAACGGTGCGCCGTCTCGAAAGGGGTGCGTGGTCAATGGTCTGATGACATTAGGAGTAGGAACGGTGCTCCGTTTCGAAATGGATGCGTGGTCAAAGGTCGACTGACTAAGGCAAGCAACAAACGAGTACACCCCCCCCCCCACCTCCCCAATCCTCACGGGGTTCCGCTTGGTCGAGCAATGTCTGCCTGGTTGGTGAAAACCCAACGTGCTCCGTCCCGGCATTGTAGGGGATTCGAGGGTCTATGGTCATACGACTACGGCCGTGTACGACATGAGTGCACCCCCCCCCCGCGCGCCTTCCCATCGTTCTCTTTCTCCCTCCTTTCACCCCCCCGCCCCCCGCTTCTAAAACTTGGTGTTTTCTTTCGTTCATTATACCTATATAGCAAACGCTTTCGTCCCTGGAGGCCAAAGGGCGGGAAGGCGTGCGGCAAGAAGCTTTGGAGATTTTCGAGGACCAGATGAACAAGGACTGGGAGGAGGGCCGCACGCCCCTCGGCCTCCCGAAAGAGGCCAAGAGAGACCCCTCGGTGCCTCCTCCTCCTCCGTCGCCTCGTGTGTTCTACGTTCGGGCTCTCGCTATCGTCGGGCACAAACGCGGTTGAACGGACGGCGGGTGGCGGCGGGCGGCGGCGGCGGCGGTGGCGGCGGCGATGGCGGTGGCTGCGGCAGGCAGTGGATGGCAGTGAATTTTCTACGAGGTGGCCATGGTGGTGGTGAAAAAGTGTACGAGGTTTCCGTTCGTTCGCATATGGGCCTCCGTAAAGAGCGCGCGCTTACGCGTTGAATTGGTACAACTAGCGGAAGCAAGCATGTGGTCTATCTATCAAACCATTCCTTTGTTTCAACCATTTTTCGTTTTTTTGTTTTTTTTTTGTTTTTCTTGTACGAGTATACTCGACCAGATCTATATAAAGCAACTGGAGCGAGCTTTGCCTAAAACCGTAGCCTTGTGCACGGTTTTTGTGCTGCTCATGGGTCACACCTTTTATTTTTTGGTATCGACAGCCGAAAGGGCATGCGTTCTCTGCGAATAAACGTGGAATAGGCGTTTCTTTTTTTGTGTGTAGATCGCGTGTTCATCTTGGAAAGGGAGAGAGAGAGGGGGGGAGGCGGCGGCGAGAGAGTGGGAGAGAAAAACACAAAGATCATTATGGAGAGAAACGAGGGGAAGAGAGAGAGCAAGCGAGGGGTGTATATTCATTGGACACAGTTACAGTAGATACTTAGTATGTAGTTAGCGAGAGACGCCAAAAAAACAAAGCCGACATGATCCGCGTAAGCACGCGTTGAAGCCCCTTTCGGCCGGGCCCCCTTTACTACTAGTATTGATATGTTACTACTGCTGTTACAAGCACTACCGTTTGGTATATGGTAGAGATCTAAGAATAATTAAAGCCTCCGAGCGGAAACCCCCCGTCCAGCGTTCTTGGGACAGCAGGTTTTGGGTCTTCGGGGGGGTGCACCAGCTCGACACCGGCTTTGCCCGGTCTTGGCCGGAGGTAATCGGCCCCGATCCCGACAGCAATCGGCGGGGTGGGCGGGGGAGCGGAGCGGGTGTATCACTGATGATATTTGTTGTAGTAGCAGACCCCAGGTGTACAGTGGTAAAAATAAAATTTCTAAAACAACAGCTGTGAGATCGAGGATTTCGTCGAAACTCATCATGTCATATATACAACGAATAGTATTGCTAGGTATATTATCATACAACGAATGACCTTGTGAAACGTGAATGACCTTCTGACGATAAGGTATTGCGAAGTGGACGGCACCCCGTCCCTGCCGTGCCGATAGCGTTGCCGTTCTCGAGCCGCCGTGCTGTGGTAGAGAGGGGGTTGCGCACTTTTTGAGCCCTAAACTTTCTCACTGACATTTGCGGTATCATAGTTAGTGCCGGTCCCTATATTTAGCCGGTATATATGAGCCAGCCAACACTACCGGCACTATTTATAGCGGCAACCGGCACTATTAATACTACTCCGCACACTGCTGCACTTGCTGATCCCATATTTGCCAAGCGATTTTACCGGCACTATTATAGCGGGCAGCCGGCACTATATAGGGACCACAACCGGCACTATAGAGGGACCTCTCCTCAGACNGACGCATGCTACGATAGAGGTGCACCATGTTTTTTCTGAGCTCCTCACTTAAGGAGCGTCATACCCCACCCAAACAAAGTTTTGGAGGAAAATAAAAGTCCTACCCGATGCGAAATATCCTGACCGAAGTATACTCTTGAAACATTTTTCGTCACAAAAATGAAAAAAACGACGATTTCGGATTAAGGAGCCCGATCGTTCAGAAAACGATTCAGCCAAAAAAAGGTATACCTCTCTCTACCGTAGCATGCGTCTGTTGCAAGTGTGTTTTATGAAATAAAGTTATTCTAAATACGCCAGCTGTGAGTTCAACCGATTGAATAGTATAGATACTCAACTTTGCGAGCTGCGTAGAAATTTGGTTCTATGTGTTACTTGTGGTATTGGTGTAGGCTTCGTGATGTACTACAGTAGGAACCTGGTAGCTCCTACTCGATTTTATAATAAGTCGTTCGCGCGTGTTATGTGTGTATTCCTCGTTAAGGATATAGTTCAGTGACTCCCCTGGATAACCACCCGGGTCAGCAGGACAATGTAACAAGGGTATCCCATGATCATTCTGCGCACTGATACTATATAACCCGATTTTTGTATTCTTAGGCCATGATATTGTGTGATATGACTGGGTGAGACACAGAGTATCCCCTTGCAGGTTTGTCTATTAAGCATCCTTGGTGTTACTCACTTTCCGTAGACCGGCCTTCCTAGCCCATACCATTACAGTTGTCCATCTGGGTACGTTCGTACGTATGTATGTCGTTCGCAGCACTCTTGTTTTCCTCCAGAATCAGTTTTTGGGTGAGTTATATACTTCGATGTACAGTACTTGAAATTATTAAAAAAAAAGAAAAAAAAACAGCTGTGAGATCGAGGATTTCGTCGAAACTCATCTTTGCTACGTAGCTGAGTGTGATAATTCGATCGCGCGTACTTACTTACGGCTTTTATGTGTCCCCATGCAGGATGTACACCCCGTATAGAGCTGCTTAAGTGACCAACCAACCACCTCTCTCTCTCTACCGTGGCACCCATACGTCATGTCGGCGAGTGCACGCGTGTGTCACCTTTGGGGGGCTCAGACGGGACGAGCGACGGATTAGTGACACGATCACAATAGATAATAGCCTCGGCCACCCGAAGCGGTCCGGGCTGTTCGGGGCAGATACTATTGGCTGGCGTGGTGACGCACGCCACCTTAAGGTAGAGGTGTACGAGTACGAGTACGAGTACCATGTTTTGTTTCTGAGAGTGGTCACTTAAGGTCACTCGAGGAGCTCTATACCTCACTCGAAACCTGATTTCGTTAGGAAAAACAAAAGAGTTACGAAG
>MEHQ01000379.1:0-10302 GCA_008828725.1 Saccharina japonica
CTCTTGCTTCTGATTCCCACTCAAGTCTTGTTTTCGAGAACAAGAGTAGGTTTTGTCGACTGATGCAAGCAAAAGGAGGAGGAGCAGGTGCCCCAATACGCAACAACACCAACCCCCATCAACCGCATGCGCCGCCGCTTGACTTCAGATTACGGTATCCATGTAGGACTGGACCGAGGATTTGCAGAGCTTCTACTGTACAGACACAGCGCGTTTGATGCTCGTTGGGAGCTGAGATACCTGGTATGTTTTGTATCCTGAAATATACGGGTACGACGGTACTCGTAGATGTTTCTCGTGCGTACACGACCTAGGTACTCCTACGTAGTGGTACTGGAAAATGGCATTAATATCGAACGGAGCGGTTTTGAGATAAACGCCAACTGGCCTTAAATGTGCCACCGATTGTAGGGCTCTTCGGCTATGTGCACGTACACCCCGCAGCCCCCAAACCCTACGGTAGGAGTTAGGGAACCACCCAAACGTGCCCGCACTTATTGGGGACGCCAAGCACAACGGAGCACACGGCCCATATGCGATATTGCAGTATATTCATTCGGATACAATCGCAATCAAGTATTCAAGGGGCAATGTGGCAATTTCTTCAGTTGCCTTCTTGCTCTTGTCACTCGTCCTCCCGAAGGGGGAAGTGATCACGACACTTACGGGCTCGTACATGCATGCGTTGCCGGAAAGGTTCCCGGGGGTCGTGTGACGTCCGAGACAACTGTACTTGTAGGCCGTACCACTGTAAATCATGTATGTGTCTAGTCCGTTTCTCAGCAGGGGGAATGACACGGTATCGTTCGTACCGCTCCCCCGTCTTAGTGGCAAACCAATTGGAAAAACAGTAGAGCATAGATCTTCTCCCCTCTACCAGTAGCGTACTGTAGTAAATACAGTGGCATCATAGCGCGGGGTCCGATCACGCGTCACATCAAGTACCGAATACCTATAGCCGTTCCTGCCTTCGAGGTCACGATAGTACCCCATTGCAACATAACTTTGCTATAGTCCTCTACCCAAGCTACTCCCCCGCTGCGAGAAATACGATCGCAAAGAGGGAGCGTACGATCGAACATTGCGTGTACAGCATGCCACGTACCAGATCCGGGCGTTGAATTGTATTTCGTTTATACAACAAAATGTTCTTGGTGCGTCCAGCATCGACCAAATTGTACCGCTGCCCTTGCACGTGACCTTCGTTTGGAGCACTTCACACTTTATCCGTGCTCCGTTTCGTGAACCAGTCGAACCTAGGCTCCAATTTACGATACCTGGTACCGAGGTATACTCAACAGTAGTACCGCCACTGTTGCCCCAATGAAGCACGTGTGTGTAATTGCACTAAATCGTGCACGTGCAGAGGATACGGACACCCCCGACAGTTGGCGACCCGGATATCTTCGGCAGCCACGGCATTACAAACATCATGTACGCATCCGGCAGATCAAAGCGGGGGCTGCTCGTTATAATTCGAATGTTCGGTATGCTAGGAGAAAGAGCCAACAACCGGATTGCAGATGCGCAGCTGGCAGGAGACACGGAGGTTAAAGCTGTTGCTCAGATTTTCTCACCGCAGTGGGTGCAGGAGTATTCTGGGCACCAACTTGGGTGTGAGCTGGGGAGAGTGAGCTACACGTGGAGACCCGCCGGCTTCGGGAGCAACTTTAACAGTGAGTATCGTTGCGGTATGTAGAGGGTGGCGGTAACGCAGGATGATTCAACGCGTATAAGTTTGGATAATACTCGACTCTTGCATGCAAAGCTCGTGCAAGCTGATACGTCTGATGTGCCCCAAAACTGGACTTCGAGTTTCTCGAAGCTCAAGAGCTGGTCTGGTCATCTGACATGCTTTTTATCGTTCATAGCAATACTATGATGAGTTTCCGACACCACTGTTGAGTGAAACTAAGATCGGTAGTTGTGCGAATCCTTGGTGGTGCAGAGGATGTGTCGAGGGCGCCTTTTGTCGCGCGTTTGGAGGACGTGTATGTTGTAGAAGGGCACCCGCCCGCCACTATCTGGGCCAAGTGCAGGTAGAAAATAAAGCCCAACCCTGAAAAGTACCAATGGTTCGTTCCATCGCCCATTTGTCGCCCACCCGATAGTAGTGTGGCCGGTTTAAGTTGTGTCACACGTCGCTGCAGGTACTCCGTTTTGGGAGTTCGCGAGTTGGGCGCCTGCTGTGTCTAATGCACTGCTCCTGACCGCAATATATCGTCCTGGGTCAGGGTCAGTCAAAAGAGGCTACATCGTTCCTTGAGACTGGGTCGAGCCTCACACCGTCGGAATAACCCCCCCCCCCATGCACTTGCGCAAGACAAGGGCGGGCCAAGGAAGCATGTACAGCGTGTATACGAAGTATACGCGGGAACGAGTCCATCTCCCCCAGTTCCGCACCTCGCCAAAGCGCGCGCCCGCGACATGTGCCGGACACGTAATATATGCTTCGAGTCAAAGTTCCACGCAACTCCTCGGTTGGAGCAATTGGAAGGTAGATATAAGGCCGGCAACTTAGCAAGACGCCACCATGCCATGAAGGAAACCGACTTCATTGAACGCTGTCTACATAAAGGAAGGGCGAGACCTCGCGGGTCGTGTAGATGTTGCTAGTTATTGATACAAATATAATGATGCGTGGTTCGAGGCTCTGTCTCTGTGAATAGACGTGGCAGACGTGGCACCGAAGTGTCTTGTAAAGATCACCTGGCAAGAAGAAGAAAGTGCATGTTTCCAAAAGCCTCTTATGTGGCCAATACGATAAGAAGATGTATCTCAGAGACCAAAAGAAATAACGAAGAAGAGAAGTGGAGTCGAAAGAAGGAGAGAGGAGAGGAGTGATAGAGGTGAGGGGTGCCTTCACCTGATAATCTCGGAACAATGCCCATGCCACCGAAATATTTACTGTACCCTGTGATGCTCTCTTCACCGTTCTAGGAACTTCTTAGCAACGTTGTCAGCATCGTTTCTGAGGCAATGCAGTGAACATACAAGAAACGCCCTTGCAATCTATCCGAATACTGCCTTTACCCGCATGTCCGACCTAAGACACTCGTGCATTCGTCTCCGTGCGAAGTCCCTGCTTGAATTTTTTACATATTGGTGTCAACGTCCCTATGCTAATATTCCCACGTGATGAAAATAAGTAGGCCTGTGGTGTAGAAACCCCATACTGAAATAGGCAAATAATATGTAAATGGGATCATTTTCTCAGTGTTTTTTATAACAGCGGAAATATGGATGAAATCACCATAAAACAAATCATCATCCAAATCGAATCACGTGTTCAGGCCGGAGTGATATTGCAGCAGCAGCATGGATGGTTGAACACTCAAAAATATGTTACAACACACCCCTGGGATATCTTGAAAAATGGCCGCAATATGGGTGCACTAAGGTCCGAAAACCTAATGATGGCTGTGCATGATCACTGGGTCATAAATTGCAATGAAAAGCTTGTAAACTTACGTGTTGTACTTGCAGCGTGGCCTCTCGAGTGAATACTACAATAATAATACATCCACGGAAATAGTACGTATACTTGCAGAAACATAGAAAGGCAGCGGGTGTATACACAGGCGAAAATGCCGTTGCCCTACTATGTATCAGTACGCATGACCAATCAACTGTGCCGTCATCAACAACAAATCGTTCAAGAGACGTTTGATCAAACCCTGACGTGTGTCCAGTGTCCCTACATGAAATATCATGGTCATCATCGCCAGCAGTATGACATCGCAGCCATTCCTCGAAGCAACATTGTTCTGCTCTTCTTCTACCTTTTTACACGATAAGTTACACCATGACAAAAAACAGCTGCAACACGAATGTCACCACGAGCAGCAATATCAACCGCGACGCACTGTTTAGCCAAGAAGCAAAGGGGCCTTCGGTGCTACGAGTTAGGATTACTTGCTCTTCGGCTATTTATTGTTTTTCAGAGGAAGGCTTCAATATACAATTTGACTCTGCCGTATACCAGGTAGCATTCATAAACTTTAATGTAACACAAGCTCGTACGCTGAATGGAACCAGTTACACCGTTTGTTGTATACCGGACTTTCACGTCTACCTACGGGGTACATGCTTTCGCAGTGTGATTGTTAGCATTGCATAAAACTAATTCGAGCGCGCATCATGCATACACGCTCACATTGGCCAATGTGCTACACACATTTCAGTACAGCACTGGGCATATAACTACGGAACGTACACGTTATCTCCACAGCTTTTATTGTACTTATTATTAATAGTACGAGTAGTTGTCCTAGAAACCATGTGGGTGACGAACTACCCGCACACAAGATACGTTATGTTTCTTTTTATATAGGATATAACTTGCTGGTCAACAAAATCGAACCACGAGTGAGTGTGTGTTGTGATGGAATTACGCCTACCGTAGTGAATGGCAGTACTATCTGCACTCGTATACTTTGAGCTCGAGTACGTACGTACCAAGGCATTAATTAGGTGTTGCGTTGTTGCGCTGGCGCAACATTTGGCCAAAATAACGGTTTTGCGCAACAGTCGCCGCGAGGCTAGTTGCGCGCAGCGCAACACGCGTTTTTGGGCGCGCAACATTTTCGCCGCAGGCTAAAAAAATTGTTGCGCGTTTTTTTCTCGCCGGGGTCGAGAAAAAAAATTGGGGGTCTTTTTTTCTTGATAAATAGTCGTAATTGGACATCTTTTAGGCTTTTTAGGCGTACATTCGCCCAAAGATCGCCATTTTTTCGCTTTTTTCGAGCGGCGGCGGCGGCGGCGGCGGCGGCGGCGGCGGCGGCGGGGGGTGGTCGGGGCTTGCGGCGCCTGCGGCGCGCAACACGCACCTCAGGCGTGTTGCGGTGCGCGCAACACTCCTTGAGTCGCCTGTTGCGCTGCGCGCAACAGACCCCGACCCACTAATTAATGCCCTGGTACGTACATGTACGAATCTGGATGGTAAGCGTTTTCGCTGTACTGGACGAGCGTCTCCGTTTGTTTGCTTATTCGAAATAATATTGCCCTTGTGACGAATATAATGGACGCGTTCAACACACAGCAGACGAACTTATGCTTTAATATCAACGAGCAGGGTATATATCGCTGGCATGCACACGGCGACTTGTTTTTTCTTGACTTTGGTTATACCAGGTACTGCTCTGTAAGATTCGTAGAAGTACGAATGCACGTCTATACTTCAGTAGACCTGAAATTGTTTGTCAACTCGACTCGACGTGTTGGAATGAGGCCGTGTGTGTCTCGTCAGCTCATGGCGCAGGAATATTTCCAACATCTTGTAACCAAACAGTATGCGGCGCATGTAAAGTTTATGCGTGCCTCTAAATTTAAAGCAACACAAATTTAAGATGGACGGGCGGACTTATGCGCAAGCCTTTTGGACGCATTGTTCAAAAGCTCGGCAAGTACAGAGCTGGTCCAAATTGTGGAATATGATATCTTATTTGCGTTTTTAATTAAAGTAGGTAGAAGCTCCAATGGAAGCTTCCAAGGTTATGTTCTATTGGTTGCATCTAGGCTCGAGCAGGTATCAGTCGAGGACGGTCAAGCGGGGAGCTCACATAGCTCGCAGGAAGAACACGCAAATATATCGATTATTAGGCACAGAAGTACAGAAGAAGTACAAAAGAAGTGATAGGATGCGCAGCATCCGACCAACAAGCGGGGGAACATAATTCCCGCCACTCAAACGGTCCCTTACCGCCACATCATAAAAGCCATCATCCATATGAAACTCCGCAATCCACGATGAATCTGTGCCGATATCCGAATCACAACAAACAGTCCCCCGGATCGGAATCGTCATAGCACCGCGTCACATCTCTCAACGGAGTAACCACAAACCGAACTACAACAGAGCCCTGTCTCCGTTGGAAACATGTCAACCATCCACCATAAATCCACCCTGCAGGAAAGAATCCAGTCCCCCTGCAGGAAGCTACACGCCAACAAATCCATCACAAACTCATCAGACAAATCCACCAGAAAGATATATCACATATCACTTGCATATCACCAGAGAATTCCACCAGAAATTATATCACATATCACCAGAAAAATCCACCAGAAAATTATAAAACAAATTCACCAGAATAATCGGTCCCCCTGCAGGAACATATCAACTGTTAATTCATCTTCTTCATTTACGACGTCATCTATGATAACCTCTACCATTCGACCAACCCGAATCGCAAACTAATGTCCCATCATTTACGATTTACCCCGAGATAACGAACAAAAATAGCTCAGCATTCATTAATCCAATCGCAATCGCAAACGATACATATCTCCGCTCTCCAATTAAAACGCCACACGCACCGTGCACCACGCACATGCACGAAGCCGCACCCTAAGCTCAAAGATGTCCCAGCTATTTCCAGGAACCTACCAATCGAAATCCTCAATTTAGCAAATCATGTTATCAAATCAAGACTCTTCTTCATCCGCATCAAGTGATTGTGCCACGATCTCGACGCTTGATTTAAGCCGTAGAGACTGCGGTTCAACCGTACTATCATACCGGACATTTCACCGCAACCCTGAGGTGCACGCATAAAAACATCTTCCAGGTTCGACTGGACGAATGCCTGTTCGGCATCAAAATGATAGATCCAACTCGCACGCAAGACCAGCCAACAATCGATAAATCTCAACATCAAGAGGAAACTCATCCCGACGACGAATAAAACATCTCATAAATCTCAACATCAAGAGGAAACTCATCCCGACGACGAATAAAACATCTCCCTCAACCCCAGACTAAACACGCAACCAATACATGTTATAGTATGTAGCCACACCAGAACAAAAACTGCTAAAAACAAGACAATGCCAGAGATCGCAAGGAACGTCGTTCCCTCGGAAAAAGTCTCCTTTATTCCCCTACTGCCGCCATAAATTCAAAGATCGTGACGGTAATGCGAGATAGCATACATACTTCTTCCAATATAATTAATCTGGCGCTCAAACCACAGTCANCACCAACAAGCGGGGGAACATAATTCCCGCCACTCAAACGGTCCCTTACCGCCACATCATAAAAGCCATCATCCATATGAAACTCCGCAATCCACGATGAATCTATGCCGATATCCGAATCACAACAAACAGTCCCCCGGATCGGAATCGTCATAGCACCGCGTCACATCTCTCAACGGAGTAACCACAAACCGAACTACAACAGAGCCCTTTCTCCATTGGAAACATGTCAACTATCCACCATAAATCCACCCTGCAGGAAACAATCCAGTCCCCCTGCAGGAAGCTACACGCCAACAAATCCATCACAAACTCATCAGACAAATCCACCAGAAAGATATATCACATATCACTTGCATATCACCAGAGAATTCCACCAGAAAATTATAAAACAAATTCACCAGAATAATCGGTCCCCCTGCAGGAACATATCAACTGTTAATTCATCTTCTTCATTTACGACGTCATCTATGATAACCTCTACCATTCGACCAACCCGAATCGCAAACTAATCGCTTGATTTAAGCCGTAGAGACTGCGGATCAACCGTACTATCATACCGGACATTTCACCGCAACCCTGAGGTACACGCATAAAAACATCTTCTTCCAGGTTCGACTGGACGAATGCCTGTTCGGCATCAAAATGATAGATCCAACTCGCACGCAAGACCAGCCAACAATCGATAAATCTCAACATCAAGAGGAAACTCATCCCGACGACGAATAAAACATCTCCCTCAACCCCAGACAAAACACGCAACCAATACATGTTATAGTATGTAGCCACACCAGAAAAAAAACTGCTAAAAACAAGACAATGCCAGAGATCGCAAGGAACGTCGTTCCCTCGGAAAAAGTCTCCTTTATTCCCCTACTGCCGCCATAAATTCAAAGATCGTGACGGTAATGCGAGATAGCATACATACTTCTTCCAATATAATTAATCTGGCGCTCAAACCACAGTCAGTAGTACCCGAAATAAGGGTCGCTCCTGCTGGAAACATGAAAACACTCGAGATTCATTGCGAAGTAAATCGGCAATAATATATCCTGAGAATTAGCCATGGAAAAACGGCAATATTCTTCGGATTCATAATGCACACATATAATACCCATAACACACCCATGCACTGCAGTACGTTTACGCAACGACCGGCAATAAATGTTGCACGATGAACCGGCAATAAATGTTGCATGCAGGAAAATCCGAAACCTAAATCTTCCCAGAGACCCAAATGCCCCAAACACTACTACTGCTGTGGTTGCCTCCGCTGCGGCTGCTCCCCCTTCCGGTCTCACAGCGTTGTCGCAGCTCGGGCCAGCCAGCTTCTTATCCTCCTCCCGTGGGTGTAATCAGGAGTCGCCTCGACAGCATAGACTCGACACAAACAGCAGGGGACAGGTCGTGCGAACCACGAATCAGGGTGGCCATGGATATTTTGCCATTTTCATGCATTCAATATCAGCTTGCAAATTTCTCTTTTATTGTAACCGAGCTGTCGACCGAAACACGAAATGGCATAATCAGGCATGCTGCCAGACAAGAAACGTCCCATTTCATCCGTTTCAACCGCCACTGCATAATGGTTACTTGATAACGTCAACATACCAAATGTATAGTGTTTCACCACCGTAACTACCTCGTAGCATTCTGAAATACAACAAGCCTCTTGCCTGCTGAAATAAACAATAAAGTGGAATCTCATCGGGTAGACACACTACGAGTAGTCAGCTCTCTGAAATACACCACCACACTTCTCTCTTGCATATACTCTTCACTTTATCACAAAACATTCGCATCCACCAATATTTACCCAATGATCTTGTCGATCAGATTACAGAAGCAATCCAAACAATAAGTTTCAAATGCCGCTGATCATCAATAAATTACGTGCCGAAACGATCTGTGTATATTGATTGGGGTTACTATATCACGTACGTCAGGTACCTATATATTATATCTATATCCCATTCCCATCTCCTACTTCGTACACCCCTGGCACAGGGGGCAGCGAGACACACGATCGTATAATACTCTCTGCAGTTTCAATACAAATATGCAAAAATAACGCGCAATCACCTATTAGCCAAAAACACAGGTACGTATTACTGCGTATGTATATCGGTGTGTATCATATGCATAAATCTTTGGTATTCCACAAATTCCATGCACAGTCGTGCGATATATACGGCGTTCCACAAATTCTGCTCGTCATACAATTCGTCAACCATACGATACGTATTATGTCTCCGCTCCACGCAGATGTTCTCAACGTTCATGCTATTTTCATACCTTCCATAAATACAGGTACTTTAACAGCAGAACATAGTTACATCTACGAAGCATCAGCGAATATCGACACAGGCGAAATGGCGGCGCGTATCCAGTACAACATTAGACCAACGTCGCCCAACTCGGCGCCCGCCTCACAAACCACAACGTTCATATGCGCCAATATTGTTTCAGCACACGCTGTCGGGAAGTGCACACGAGCGAAATGCCGTAGTGCAGTCGTCATCGTAGGTGCCTCGGTCTGAAGCTTGTATTGCTGAAAGACAACTTAACCATCGTCCCCCCCCCGCCCCCTGCTTGCATAGCCACACATAATAAGTGTCATACTATGCGGAGCGACAAACCGTAGCAATACTTCTGCATGACAGGAGCTGACAGGGTAGAGAGCAGGGGGTTTCGATATAAGAGTGGACAGGAGTCATCAAGAGCCCACAATAGTATGGAAAACAAAGGCTTCACGCAAGTCTCATATTTTGTATTATACCACTTACTACCCTTATTGCTCCACGAACCACAATGACACACCTCGTATCACGTATTGTTTTCTCGTAACAGCTGTCACCAAAACAACAGGAGACACAGGGAGAAAGGGAAATAAAGAAGCAAGGAAGCATGGTATGCATGTCTACTCGTACTCGGATCGAAGCCCAGCGAGGGCGCTCGACTAGGCAACAAAAACACCAGACACACATCATACGCGTACAAGACAGCTCTCTGTCGGCTTCACCTACTACTGCTGTACTGCTGTGTATCATCTCTCCACTCACCTCTCTAAACCCCTAAACATCCTCCACGTTCATTTCTCAAATGTGGGCGTTCATCAACTATAAAACCAAGTCGAAAACGGAAATCCCAGCAAGCAATCAAAGCAAATTCATATAATACGTGCCTGGTACGGGTTGAGCCCTTGCTGACGGCGCGATCATCTCTCCTTTACTCGCTCTCGCTTCGGGCAGCGCCTTCTCTCGCGCCCGTGCTCAGCCTTCCAACTGATGATGCAGACTCCCCCGCCCGCCCCCATCTTCGCTC
>MEHQ01004290.1:0-12611 GCA_008828725.1 Saccharina japonica
GTATCATGTTGCCCGGTTTAAACCACCCCAATGCTGTTGCACTACGGCTGGACGTTAGTAGCGCTGTATGTACCCGGATCAGACTTTCAAGCTACAGTGCACGATCTACGCTACGTTCGTTAAGTTTCGATGTAACCCCCCCGTACTGCTGGCAGCGGGTCTTCCTCCGTCAACTGAATCTCCCAACTGGCTGTTGTGCCCGCCCGCTCCCACTGTACCCTCCGCGTTCTCTTCGTTGTGTGGCTCTACTGACACAATGCACGCACCCATCGCCGGGCTTACTTCCGTGCCGTATGCACCTGACGGTAGCTTCGAGCCACGAGGACGTGTACGCACGCTTTGGCTCTAGAAGAAAACAACTACTGTAGAACATTAGTAAGTGGGAATTGTATTTTACTACAGTTTTTTAAAGCTCAATAATGTTCGCAGCCAGCTCTGAGATCGGTTTGGACAGGAGGAAACTCGGTCAATTATTGATGCGGTCTCGGGAGTTGTTTAGGCAGTACGATATTCTCCTGGGCCGCAGTGCATTCTGGTGGGTTCGTAAGTGCCGACCCTTTTGCACTTACTGATTTCAAAATATGTTTTGCCCCTCGAAGATAATCATAAATTCGTACTAGGCATATCTAAGAAACCAAATAAAATTCGAGTGTGAAACTATTAGCATCCAAGTTCTTAACGCATGACGTGTACTGTACGGCTCGAGTACCGGTCCACCGTTTCCACGCGGAGTAGGCACCCAGCTTTTCCTTGTTTGAGTCCTCTGCTCGTGTTGCGTTTGCATTTCCCTGCATGGCAAGTAGCGGTGGCTGTGAAGTGGAGCGCCAGCGAGTGCGATTGAAGTTAAGTCGTCTTAGGCCAACCAAGCCGATCGACCAAATCAATACACGAATCGGCCTGCGCAATGTTCGAGTAAAATTGGACCTCGAGTGCCGGGCGATAAACGCAAACCCCAGTTGATCCCTTCCGCCTGCTGACAGGGGAAATATAACCGGATAAAAATGGTATCATTAATAAATATCGGAACCGCCGCAGCTGGTTAGCGATTCAGATGTCGATCAAATTTCCCAGTTAAATTAAGACTGGCTGCAGGTAACATCCTTGACATATACAATGTATCGTGGGAATATATTATTAAAGGCAATACGCTGACCTGGAACGCGGCGACAAGAGCCTTTCCCACCCTTTGGTGTCTAAAATATCTGGAAGAGCTCGTCAATGATGAGCTCGTTCCTCAAAGGAAAACGTCTATATAATCAATCGTGTACTCGTACAAGAGAAAGACTGAACAAGTGTTCAATCCGCTGCCAACAGAAATACAAGGCACTATTATTGAGGCTCTGTCGACCGGCTGCACTGGCTAGTCACCACTCATAGTGTCGTGCGGTCCCTGCTAATAATGGTATGTTACCTTTACCCCAACTCTCGGAAATCCAACACAAGAACAGACGTATTCCGTTACACCTTGAACGAACAACACGATTCAGTTGAATTGAGTAGGGTTATGTTTTTATGTACGATGTTCAGCCACTCCGCTTTCACTGCGTGTTACATGGCATCGCAAACCAGCGACGAGCACAACCAGAACGTGACCGAGTGTACTGCTCTGCCCACATCAAGGCTCGATCTCGTTTTGCAACGAAGCATGTGGTTTTAAGCCAGAAGGCCACGAACAACGCACACCCTTCCTGTTCATCGCAACATCCACCACACAAGCGGGAAGTTTGACGAAGACGCACCAACACATGCGTGAAACAACTGTTTGTCGGGGTAAACTATTAATAATACAACGTACATTATTTTGAGGGCAGCCGTCCCCCTACTAGCCCAAACCAGGATACCACGAACAACACACGCAAGGCTCTCGCTCAGCAATCTTCGTCTATGAAAGATAGGTTTTTGACGACGCCGCAACAAGATTAGGTGAAACTACCCACTTTAGGGCAACAACACCAAACATACATTAGTTAGGGGCAGCCCTGCGATAAGTCTGGGATATAGACAAAACCAAGATACCAAGAATAACACACTCAAACTCCTCCCGTTCATCAAGCATCGCCCAAGAAAGAGAGAGGTTTGATCAAGCCGCACCAACTTATCGATGAAACAACCGGGTTCCGGGTAAAGCCGCATACAACATACAATAGGAGGAGACTTTCCCTGTAACAAATTAGAACGCGCACACCCCCCTCCTGACCGCATCGCCAGCCAAAAACGGTGATGTCTGACAAGGCCCGCACACATACAGGTGAAACAATCCCTCTTCGGGAAAACTAATGCAACACACACTAGGGGGCGCCTTTCCCTATGGGACGGGGGTGAGACGCGGCGCCTCGCTTCGCTCTCCAACGAAAAATACATCGCCACCAACCCTATTAGAGCAACGCTCTTCCAGATCACCCTCCCACGGAAATTCCACCATCGCCACTGTTTACTCTTTGGACTCGTCGTTAGCGCTGAAAACGTCCTAAGTCTAATCGTCGAAAAAAACGTACAGAACATGAGTATACTTCACGCACAGGCAGGAACTCGATCCAATCTGAAACGGTTTTACATACCCTCGCAGGCAGTGGATGATCTAGGCCGAAAAGCATAGTGCACCGAGCGCTGCAGTACGCTTGTTGAGGATCTTAACTCCCAAGTTTATGACGTGCCGCTCTAAGTACGTACACATCTTTTATCAATAATACACGATACAAAAGTAGTAGTACACCACTCCTATTCACAGCCAAAATCTCGATCCAATGTTGCCCGGGATTTCCGCAGAAACTGCAACTTAAACCCCGACAGTGTATTCGCACAATTACCTATAAAAATAAACATAACCCCTACGAGTACAGTGGTGCTGTGTACTTTCTACACGCTGGACACGACAACAAAGCCCGTTTTCCTAGCACAGGGAACGTGTTGGACACGACAACAAAGCCAATTTTCCAAGTACATGGAACGTGTAGGAACGCCACACCCATGCCTCTCAATTAGATGGTAGGTCAACGCGTCGGCATCGTTACACTTTCGCACTCTACCGCCCAACGACCGAATGGGCTACTCTTATACAAGCATCCCGCGTCTAAGACAACACGATGGAGAAATGCTCCGAGAACGACGCAATTGGACATGCAAGGGTGACGATCAACCGCACCTATCTCTCCGAGATGGTGCTACTGCCTGAACTCCCCGGCGACACAGACGTACACAGCAGCAACCATTGAGAAGCTGCCGCTCGGTAGCTGGTGCGGTTAGCAAACCGGGATGAATTCAGAGTCTGAGTTCTCGTGGAAACACGAGTCTCTAACGTCGAGCTCAACGTCGTCCAGGCCGGTGTTGCGCCTCATGATTGTCCCCTCGCTTTCCTCGAAGTACAGCTCCGTGACATCTTCGAAAGTGTTTATGTTGAACTTCGTGTTGTCCGCCTGTCCGAGGCTGATGGTGCTCCTAGCGCCACCGATAATGGTGTTCTTATAGAATGTGTTGTTCTGTTGTCTCCCGGAGTCCACCACCGACGGATCATCAGCCCCCTCGTACGTGAAAATGCTGAAACTGAGTACGGGAAACATCGGGCACCACGACGATTGAAAGCACAGGTGCACGAGTTAGATGAGCACGGTTTCGGTTCGGCGCTTTTGCCTGGCATTGTTGGGTGGTGCTCTGGGCTTACTTGATGACTGCACGACAAGGCCACTCTATTGAAAAAGCTAACAAAATCTCGTGACTTGATTCCGTGGTAATTCATCATAGTGAAAGCACACACGACAGCCTGGCACGGTCTAGGGGCTGCCCCTACCAGATGCTGTTAGGTTGTTATGGGGCTGGTCGTCTCGGAAGCTCTACGAGTAGTGTTCACCGCCACAAGCATGATCGAGACATTATATACCTGCTATGTGTTAGGCCCGATACATGACATATCATGGGGTAGGTACATAGCAGAAACAAAAACACAAAATCAAATATCATCTTCTTCAAATGACCATAAAAACGACGGGCGGAAACGCAAGCGCGCCTTATGTCACATTCATCAGTTCAGACTACGAGTAGCGTTCCAAAAGAGCAGTGGTCTATAGGTCGATTATTAATAGCTCAGTTGGGTACCATGGGGTAGGTAGCAGCAGAAACCAACGTAAAGTCAAATCGTCATCTCCAATGACCGTACAACGATGGGTGCAAACGCAAGCGCCCTCTACGTCATGTTCATCAGTTCAGAGTAGCGTTCCAAAATCTCCCGTCGAGCAATCCCACGGTAGGGGTACCACTTTTAGGCTCAATATTTTCTGACCGGTTGTGCTTCTCACGTGAGTAACCACCGGATACTATTACTATTTTACTGGCATATTTGTTGTTGGACTACCGCATTGGAAGGTTTGGTCGGATTGCTAGAACGAATTTTCCCGAAGTCATGTGTTCGGGTGAGATATTGAGCTCCTCATGTGAGGAGCTCAGAAAAATTCGCTGCGCCCCTACCGTGGGATGACTCCGTCCGGAGCAGTGATCTATGTATAGGTCGACTATTAATTGCTCAGTTAGGTAGGAGCAGCACGTTGGGGTTCGGAGGAGCGTAGCCCATACTATAGCACGGCTGGACACCCCGTCGAACCCAGAAAAATGAAGCTGCGGAACAGTAAAGGCGAGGTGTATCATCAGTCACGAACGTGGGAATCTACGCTTTCTTACTCGGAGGAATCGCTGAAGATGTTGTTCTTGAAGACGTTGTCGGCGCACCCCACGGACAACCTGACGCCGTACTTGTTGTCGAAGGTGTTGTCGGACACGTCGGCGTTGAAACTCTCCAGCATCGCCATTCCAGCGTCGGCGTTGCCATAGACGTTGTTGTCTGCGAGGGTCAGGGGGAAGCACAAGAGGAAGGCAGGAACGACAACAATCAAACCGTGCACCCAACGTACACATACCGGCGCACGCGCACAGGGTGTTTCACACACGTTGATCGTATCCGAGTACGCGCCGATCAAAGATTGCAGTACGCCTCATCGAGTGTGAAGTGTCTCTCAATTCGTCTACTCCGGTATTTCCCTTCGTCTGCTCCATTACAGGCTTTCTTGAGGGTTGGAGGCAGAACGAGAAGGGACCCACCCAACGCCGTTGCTCCTAATAAACGCCGAGGGGTAAACATACCGAGGGAGGACATATCATGCCACCCGCCGCAGCCCCCTTCGGCACGCCACTTGGATAATTCTATTGACCGTTGTGTTCTCCGTATATCATAGTTGGGAGGGTTTTCTTCGAAAGTTGGGAATCATTCAACCGCAACATCCGGATTATCTATCGCGAGCACGTAGGGGAGCGGTGGGTTCTTTGGGTAGTTATTATTCAACGTGTGTGCTCACTTTTGACAATGGCGTTGTCGCTGCTCCTGTGCAGGAATATCCCGACGTTACCGCCATCGTACACCTCGTTCCCCTCAGCACCGGCACGAGGTAAGGCAGTCAAGAAAAGGAAATGGGCGTTTTGTACACAGAGGGAGGGAAACCACTAAGGGATAGTTACTGGACGGCCCGGCGGCATCTCCAAAGCGAGGCATGATCTACAGGACTTGCGGTCGCTCGAGGGTCGTGAGCGTTGTACCGGACGGGCACACGTAGTGTACTGTGTTTTGTGTTTTGTTTATGCCCGAAGACTCGACGACGAACTTCAGCATCATCAGTTGATCATGCGGGTGATGTGGGAAGTCACTCAGGGGCTGCGGACGATAACACGGAAAACAGAAACGAACTGAGGATGCTGCCAAAGCCACAGCACGATAGGTGGCAAAGCATCTCGAGGTGCTCCTTTGAAATCCTACATACCTGAATGGACACTCCGTTGCAGCGCTTGGAGGCGAGGATGCCGTGGTTTCCGTTGTCGTAGACCTCGTTGTCGTGGATGGTCAAGAGGTCGCTGTCGTCGTGGGGGTCAAAGCCGTACGCCGTGTTGTCGTGCATCTTGTTCCTCCTCCAGTCTCCCTGCTGGTGGCCGTACGTGTACATCCCGAAATGGTTGTGGTGGATGTCCGAGTCGTAGATGTTGCCGTACACGTTCACCTCGTCGAACACTTCTGGGTTGCTCAGATCCTTGCATAAACCTCGTACCTAATGGAATTGCGTTTTTCACGGGTTCGGTAGGTGTGCATTTCACGAGCAGGCGGGAGGGCAATGTCACACGAAATGGTGGGGGAAAACGTTTGGTTGCGTTTGGACATGTTTTCTGTGGCGTGGAATGAAAGCGTACGGCAAGCCGGCAGCCATTTCAGGAGGGTGTTGGGATACACACACAGCTAGCTCGGCCGTTTTGGATCAGGTGCGTTACAATCCGGTAGCATTTTCGTGGTCCAACGTACGAGGTAGATCTTCAACTTGGCTAACTCCGTACGAGCCTGAAGACCACCCAACCGCCGCCACATCACACCGTGGGGTCGCCATTGAGCTGATGTGTTGTATGGTGCATGCAGCGGCAGGGGTAGGGGACCATAGTTGTCTGATCCTGGTCGGAGCCCCCCCCACTTGAGGCACTCTCTCCCGTCACCACAAAAACTCCTTTTATAAAGAAAACTAGGGGACAACCCGGTGATCGATCCCATATCCTATGGGCCTAGGTTTATGTACGACCAAACATTTTGGAAGGAGGCATGCCTTAAAACGAGTGATCTGACGAGGACTGAACATGCCCTTCCCCTGCTATTAATAGCATACCCTTGCCCCCCGAAAAACATCATTCATATGTACCAGAAATAACACAGTGAAACACCGCCGCCCCTAAGCTAAACGAGGAACAGAACGAAAGCCAGTACTTGCACGCCCCACGTACCTTCCACGTGAGGCCGTAGCTCTCGATGTCGAAGAACCCCAGGTAAGCCATTTCACTATCCTCGATGTCCATCCTCGCCTCTCCCCTTGTCTCCTCGGGCCTGCCGCTGCACTCCTCGCTCTCGTCGACGATGATCTCCGAGACAGCTCGGATGAACGACCGGCCGTCCTCTTCGTTTTCGTCGGGGGCGTTTATGGAAGTGTCCCACGAGAACACCTGAGAAGCGGTGGGCGCGAGTGCATGCGAGCAACCCCATGCGATTGTTGTTTGGTTAGATGGAAACATAGCACGTCAGCGGAGGGGGTCTCAAACTGCATTCGGACCACAGGTTCCCAGAAAACACACACGAGATCGAACGACATGTACCATGTAGCCGGGAGGTAAGGAATTTCTGGCGTAGAAGGGTTGGGGGACCGGGACAATCACGACGCTTTTATAAAACAAACACTAAGGAACAAATGACCACGCACGGCGAAGGAAGGTGCTAAACTATGTCTCGTGTGAACGGAATATATTATATGTACGTATGGCGAGTTCGTGGCTGGTGAAGCGTTACAACCGCTAATTCTCAGGAAACATCCAAAGGCCGGCAATGATGTTGTTGCGTGGTCGGTGGTCGGTGGCCACAAGCACCCATCGAACACTTCGTGAAGCCGAACGAGCAGCAAACGCGTTGGTGAGCCTTTTAGATCGCACCAAGTCAACATGTTTGTACAACGCTACTACTGCAGGCCGTATTCAGCAAAGAGTGCGCAGAACAAACGTGCGATGAGCTCTACAATCTGGAGGTACATGTACACACAAGAGCTACGTACGTGCGGGCGGGTCGGAAGGGGTGTCTTAAGTTCTCGTATATACGTGTACACACGAACTAACGAAACTGTCATGTTCCAATAATTATTCACAAAAATGACAAAACAATACACGTCACCCAGCTTGCAACCATGTGCCGAATGTAAAAAGGGTCGGAGAAGGCCAAACCCAGCTCATTCATGCTGTAGAGCTCGTACGCTGAACAAGACAGCAGTAGATATTGACCCCGACCATTCACGCCTTGCGACACGGTCGTACGAAACACCATCCCACGCTTTGTTGCTGCGGCGGCTCGAGAATGCGGAAGAAACATCCTCTCACACTCTACAGAATGATATGTACCACTACTTTGACGAAGCAAAACTGACCTTGGTGCTCACGAAGTCCAGGCTTCCTCCGTATGTGCGGAAGTCGACGAACTTATCAGTCGTGCTCAACAGGCGTAGCTCGTCGGCATCGCCCCCCGCGGAAGTGCCGTGCACCTGCAGCAGTAGCCATCAGCGAACACGGAAGGGCCGAGCAACATCATCAGCGCCAAGGGGTTTGCATAATAAGTTCGGGGGGAAACTCTGTCGGGTCAAAACCCTCTCAACGAGGGCCACAGCGCAGCAGTATGCCTCGGCGTGCACAACTATTTATTATCTGGCTGTCTTGGTAATTTATGTCATGGTGAACTAAAGACTGACACCCAGGAAGTCACAAACCTATTTCCGCGTAGCGTTCAGGAGGATGCCCACCTGTACCACCCCTTATTAGCACGCACGATCGAAATATCAAAAGCAATGTATATACTATAGGGCGCAAGCATGTCTTCCGACGAACTTTTTGACCTCTCCCGCTAAGGTGTCTACAGTTGCAGTATACACGTCGTACAGGTTTCAGAAAAAACATGCACGGATATATGATATCGTTTGCACGGCGGTGTACAGGTATGTACATCTTTGAAGGGACGTCAGAGTACCTGCCCGAGCTACAATAGCGCCCGGGGACGCACGCCGTGTACGAGGAGGGTACATATAGCAAGTTGTCTTGTGAGTCAGTCCCATGTATGCGATACTCTCAAGTGACCAGCCTTCGTCAGTCCCAAGAGTACGAAAAAAAACTCAAGTGGGTGGGTCCTTGTGAAAATCCCTAGGGTACGAAGTATGATGTGTGCGTGTTCTTCACATTAATATGCTGTCATATCTAACCGTCGACATCAAGCACAGATGTCAGCACACCCACTACCAGTGATGTGAACCGACAACCGAAAGTCGTTTTTTTCGGTCGGTTTATTTCGGTTTTTCCAAACCGAAAACCGACTTTTATTTTTCGGTTTTTCAGTTGCCGAACAAAAACGAAAACGAAAAACCGACTCGGTTTTTTTCGTTCGTTTTTTTTCAGGGTTCTTTACGGTTAACCGTCCGTGCACGGTGCGGTTTTTTTTTCGAACATCCTACGGTCCGGTTCGGTGCGGTTTCCAGAAAGCGGAAATCTTACGGTGCGGTTCGGTGCGGTTATCCGATATTGTAAATCCTACGGTGCGGTTCGGTTTTTTCGTGCATCCTACGGTGCGGTTCGGTGCGGTTTTCAGAAATCAGGAATCCTACGGTGCGGTTCGGTGCGGTTTTCCGAAATCGTAAATGCAACGGTGCGGATCGGTTTTTTCATGCATCCTACGGTGCGGTTCGGTGCGGTTCCCCGTTGAACGGGTTTTGCTACGGTGCGGTTCCAATCCCCGTAGGGAAAACCGTTCATAACCGCTGTTTCTCCACGGTGCACCGTATGAATAAACCGTACAAAACCGCGGTTTCGTACGGTTTTTGCCCCTTTTCTCGGGGCACTACTGCACTAACGAAACCGCTACAGTCATCGTATGAAAACAACGCAAAACCCGCGGGTTCGTACGGTTTTCGTGCAAGGTACGTACATAGTTATTTTTTTCTAATATATATTGTTTACTTTCCACGCAAAGTGAAGAGAGCAACAACTACCAGACGGGGGAGACCTTGCCCCAGGCTTCCTCCGCAACGTCGACTATTTCACGATGCACTGTGCCGACTACTAGCGCCGTCGCGGCCGGAGGAGGGCAGGTTGCGGCGGCTTCCGATAGTGCAGGCCCCAGCATAGAACCGACGGCAGGGTGGGGTGCCAAAGCTGCACAGGCGGCCCACTGCTGACCAGCTGCGGACTGCGCAACACTGATTGGCTGCGGGCTCCGGGGCACCGGCTGCGGGCTGCGGACCGGATGTGCTTGTAGCTTGCACCTCTTCGGCTGGGGAAGGCTGCGCATCCGCAAGTTCCGTACCGGTAGTAGCTTTTCACGCCCCGGTGTGGTGGTGTCGGCGGTGGGGTGTGGCGATGTGTGGCGAAGCAGCTTTGCTGGCGTGCACGCTTTGGCACGCATTTTCGGGTTCCCTGTGTTCTTCTTGCGTATTTGTGTATATATTTGTGTAATTGTATATTTGTGCATGTTCCTTTTTTTCGTACTTTTGTAATACTAAGTTTTTACATATATCCAATTTCAATATTTTTTCGGATAATTTATAAATAATAAACATATAGATTAGCTGATAAAAAAGAAATAATTATTAAGAATGAATTAATACGTACCTGGTACCTGGTATGAAAAAAGAAATACGTACATATATACTC
The DNA here is from genome assembly GCA_008828725.1 of Saccharina japonica. Lineage (NCBI taxonomy): Eukaryota > Phaeophyceae > Laminariales > Laminariaceae > Saccharina > Saccharina japonica. The sequence continues at coordinate 10,243 of MEHQ01004290.1, forward strand.
CGAATATATAAGTATACCACGTATATAATTCAACTGTGTTGCATTTTAACGTCAAAAAAAAATAATAATAATCAAAATATGAAATACCATAAGATCAACCAAGCTAGCGGGAGCACTTTTGACGCGAAACCGAGCAGAAATCGCCATAAACCGTGCGAAACCGTGACCCTATAGCACCGTTCCGCGGTCGATGGAACCGCGGTTTGTATACGGTTTCAAGTTAACCGCACCGTTAAATAACCGATCTAACGGGTTTTGGCACCGTATCTTGATGCACACGGTGCGGTGCGGTTTTTATGACATTCCTACGGTGCGGTTCGGTGCAGTTTTAAGAAATCGAGAATCTTACGGTGCGGTTCGGTTCGGTTTTCAGATATTGAAAATCCTACGGTGCGGTTCGGTGCTGTGATATTTCCTACGGTGCGGATCGGTGCTGTTTTCAGAAATCGTAAATGCTGCGGTACGGTTCGGTGAGGTTTTCAGATGTCGCGAACCCCACGGTGCGGTTCGGTTATATTTTGTTTCCTACGGTGCGGTTCGGTGCGGTTTTCCGATATCGCAAAACCTACGGTGCGGTTCGGTTATATTTTGTTTCCTACGGTGCGGTTCGGTGCGGTTTTCCGATATCGCAAAACCTACGGTGCGGTTCGGTGAGGTTTTCAGATGTCGCGAACCCCACGGTGCGGTTCGGTTATATTTTGTTTCCTACGGTGCGGTTCGGTGCGGTTTTCCGATATCGCAAAACCTACGGTGCGGTTCGGTGCGGTTTTCAGAAATCAGGAATCCTACGGTGCGGTTCGGTGCGGTTTTCCGAAATCGTAAATGCAACGGTGCGGATCGGTTTTTTCATGCATCCTACGGTGCGGTTCGGTGCGGTTAACCGCACCGAACCGCACCGAACCGATAGGAAAAACCGCACCGTAAAGAACCCTGGTTTTTTTTTTGTCCTGTCCCGAAAATCAATAACGCCTACATATCTACATGGAAACCCCGTTCTGAATAGACATGTGGACACACAGCACACATCACATAGCACACAGCCCGCACCAGCAGCGACAACAACAGCCGCACAGGGTACAGTGATACAGCAGTGCGTCGCGAGACTGCGAAGTATAGCCATCTCCGGTTCAGGCGGCAGGCCTGACTCTGACCTTGAGCCGGAGGCAGAGGCGGGTACTTACAGCCCCCCCTTCAGCAACCTAGCGTTCTTGATGGTGTTAGCTGTACGCGGCAATATGTATATATCATCTATCATTTCATAGTACATGGTATCTAGACTACACATCAGCAGTGCCCTCGTATGATACTATCCTCTACTGTTTTTTATGGTACGTAGCAACTGCTGCTACATGTTCTTATATGTAGCTATTGTCGGCTGCAGATTATAAATATGCGTGTCGGCTTGTACCGTGTGTGGTGCAGCAGACGCAGGTACTGCAGAAATGCCACTTGACACCACACCACGATATCATCTCGTCACATTATGCCAACACATGCGCGCCGAACCCTTCGAAATGTGGACCAATTTGCTAGTTTAGTCGGGAAACCGACCAAAAAACCGACCGAAAATGTTCGGTTTCGGTTTCGTTTTTTTTCGGTTCAAAATAAAAAACCGACCGAAACCGACCGACTTGTCGGTGAGAAACCGAAAACCCGACCGAGTCCATTTTCATTTTCGGTTCACATTACTGCCCACTACCCGTGCCGATTCTTCATCCCAGAGAGGTACCCACGAAATCTGTGGTCACATAACGACAAATCGTATAATACTACCGCGGAGATTCTGCATCTTACAGCGGTAAGGAGATTGGGCAATGCAATGCCATGCCATCGAAACGGAGATGACAAACCACCATCACAACATACAACATGCCAGCAGCCCAGACATAATAGGCCGGACAGACACTGCCCTGGGGATGGTTGGTTGCGTAGTGTTTCCACCTTTCGATCTACGCAATGCCTGCCTTTCATCCCTCCGTGGTTTGAGCTGAAAAGCGTGACGCGAACAGCAGTGACGACAAAACAAAATGCTTAAAACCCAGTAGGAACGTACTCCCGTTTAGGTGGCCAAACTACTTGGGAGTTACAGTCAAAGGCAGGCTCCTGTTATATTAATATTATATGTAGAGCGGTAGCAAACGGTGCGCGGAGAATCGGTGATAGCTTTTTGGTGTTGTTGTTGTTGTCTTCTGTTGATACGACCTCGGGCTCATGCCAGGGCCTAGCACAGGCAGGTAGGGTCAGCGCGCTGGAGCGCTGCTCATGTAGATATAAACCACGTATATATTATCGTCGGACCTCGCAGGCCACCATCGAGGCGCAGCGAGCAAGTCAAGTCAGCCAAGTCAGGGAAGTCCCAGCAAGCACGA
>MEHQ01004555.1:0-49991 GCA_008828725.1 Saccharina japonica
TCGCAGCCAAAAAGTCCTGAAAAAACACCGTTCGTGGCGTGCGTTTTTTACTTGGTTTTAGTATATACCTGATTTTGGTTCAAATGGATCAGGTATACCTGATTTTGGCAGTTGCCCAAATAGAAAATAAAAAATATCTTGACTTCGTACGAGTAGCGGAAAGCGCGAGAGGTTGAGTAAGCAAAATTCTATGAAAATCGACAAGCGTTGGGAAGGCTGAAACCTCAGCGCCATAAAAACCAAGGTAAGAACCGTAGTGGGTGAGGAGGGAGAGGAGCCTACTTTGTGACCCCGGATATGAGTTACGAGTACGAGTAGGAAGAGGGAGAGAGACGGAAGTGCGAAGATAATGAATGGGATGAAAAAAAAAAAACACCAACGAACAAACAAACAAACAAACAAACAAACAAACAAACAAACAAACAAACAAACAAAAACGTTAAAAACAAAAGACAAAGAAAGTAAGTGTCGGAGATGTGAGAGACATATATATTTTTTTTGTCCATCGCATTCATTATCTTCGCACTTCCGTCTTTCTCCCTGCCTACGTAGTCGTAACTCAGATCCAGGGTCACAAAGTAGGCTCCTGTCCCTCCTCCCCCACTACGGTTCTTGCCTTGGATTTGAATCGCGAGAATATTTCAGCACTTTCTTCCCTTGTCGACTTGCGTCGGATTCCGCCTACCTACGCCACGAAGGCGCTCTCAGCAATTGGTTCCTTTTTATTTTTTTCAAATAAAGTAAAAATCTCATCACGGTGGGACACGAACTTGGGTACCAATGCCAGTGGCCTTTGAAGCTGACCACTGTTCTACCGGGGCGACCGGTCACAATCAATTCAAAAAAATCATATTAGTAGGGGGGCCTATATAAGGCGGTCTGAATAAGGCGGTCGTTCGAGATAAGGCGGTCAAAATCGGCTTGACACGACAGAAGATGCGAATAGGGCGGCTACCGATTTATATAGCAACGGACCCTATATAAGGCGGTAGCCGCCTATTCAGGGCGCCTACCGCCTTATTCAGAGCGGCTACAGCCCTATCCACGGCCCACTTTCGCCTCCATTATCTGAAGAGCGCAGCGGAGGCGTGCGGCAATGGCGATGCCTCCTTCTATCTGCAGAAGGCCAGGATGTCCTTCATCAAAGCGCATGCCTCTAAGCCAGTGCAGCAGGCAGACATGAGGCAATTTTGTGAGCCTCAACAAGGTCAAGGGGGGGGGCACAGCGGAGCACTGTAGTGCAGTACAGTAGTCAGTACAGTAGTACGGCGCCGTATAATAGGTTGGAGCTCTGTTGTGAATGTGTAGCAAAGCAAAGAGTCCTCTCCGTACAACAGTACGGCAGTATGTATCTTCTCTGGGTGGAGTGTGTCTTCGGCGGGCTCTGTCGCCCGCAGCTCAACTAATATTATACTATCTTCTCAACATGCAAAGTGTGTGTGCACCCGTCTGATCTGCTGTGCATTGGTGTGTACAGTATTTTACACCACACATATTTACTGGGTTCAGCACTGGTACTGCTGCAACGCTGTACCTTCCTTCTCCGAGCACACGTATGATATCCCTCTTCGTGAGGCCCTCTGGGTCATCTTCTGGGTCAGAGGCGCTCTGTGCTGTACATTAAAAGGCTGTATGCACTCAATAGGGCGGTTACCGCCTTATTGGGATATCACCAAAAGCCCAATACGGCAGTCAACCGCCCTATCTCCAATAGGGCGGTCTTTCGAGATAAGGCGGTCAAAAACCTCGGTACACTATACCGCCTTATATAGCCCCCCCCCACGACGGGTAGAAAGGAAGGTTTAATGTGAAGAACACACACACACACACTGCTGTATTTTATATCATGCGTTGAAAGAGAAACTCAAACGAAACAAAAAAAAAAAAAAGGAAAAAAAAAAAAAAAGTGTCGGGCCCGGTGCCGACTGGTCTCTCTCGCCACTAACACCAACTCCAACCACAACTATTAATTACGTACGTCGTAAGTCGTAAGACTATATCAAAATTACAGACGAAAAAACAAAACAGCCAAGCTGAGAACAGCGCTCGATTGCATTTCATCGAGGGCAATAACAATAATAAAATACGAGAATAAAGAATAGCCCGCACCGCACACACTGCTTTGAGTACCAAGCATTCGAAGAGGGACTTAAAATATCCCCGGACGCCTATCGCCACCAGCTACAAAAAAAAGGGTGTTCACACCCGCGGCCGGCCGCAACGACGCCGCCATCGACGAAAACACTGGAGTTCGGTCGTATCATTAACATTACCAGCGACGAGGACGGCATTTTCACGCTTGCAGCGCTGCTAGTGGTGAAAAACCCAGGTGAGATTCCAGGCAGACGTCTCGATGTTACGCAGCGTTCATGTACAAACAGGACAGGACACCTAATAAGAAACAGGAAATCTGGCCGAGGCTGGATTTCTTATTTGAGAGAGGGTGTTTTCGATACTAATTTCAAGATAAGGACTCCCGAATTTCCTATTTTCATCGAAACATCAGCCTGGCTTTTTTATTATCTTCCTGTTTCTTGTTATTAATAGGTGTCATGTACCACTCTGTTCGATGTGCACCATCAAGTGGTGAAGTTGGACATTTAGAGTGCTCTAGACCGCATCGTTGCAGTCACGATAGCAGCAGCAGCAGCAGCAGTAAAGGCAGTTCAGAGGCAGGACGTGCTTTTTCGCCTGTCCTCTCTGTGAAACTCTCTTCCGCGGTCGCAGTCGTAGTAGCGACACATTCGAATTTTGCCACGCGTACTCTCGTACTCGTACCATGTACGAGTACAAACTACAGCAGTACATCCAGCATGATGTCGAATTTAGTGTCCACCGGATACTTTGCGAAAGAAAGCTCTATCACAGACCACACACGCTATATACGTATAATATCGTACGGTATGTATTATATGCGATGCACTGCTGGTTGGTGTGATCAACGATGTCTACGAATAGCAAATAGAACTGACCCGGCTGTGGAAAAACTGCTGCGTGCTGCTGGGGCGTCGTCCTGGTATATACCCGGACTGACGTTTACGTTGTTACCTGCCTGTACTGCCTGTACTACCGGTACAAAACCTGCCTCGGCTGCCTGGAACGTGTTTTCGGTATGCGTCGGTTGCCTACCGCATATGACAGTGCATACCACACCCCATCTTGTATACCACACCCCGACGGTATACCACCCGGGTGGCCATTTATTCTAAAATCCGAAAAGACCACCCGAGTTTTCACCCGGGTTACGGTGTATACCACACCCCCTGAGGTAATGCCTCATTATCATTATGACACCCCCACGTTATCACTTGAGGTGGGCACCGGTAAAAAAAAAAACGGTTTAAACCGGTTTTTGGAAACCCAGCAGGCGTGTACGATTAGTCGGTTTTTGAAAAAAAAAACGCGTTTTTTTTTGCCGGTTTAAACCGGTTAACCGAAAACCGGATAAAACCGGAAAAACCGGATAAAACCGGAAAAAAGGACAAAAACGGAAAAACCGGATAAAACCGGATAAAAACCGGATAAAAACCGGTCGCACCGGACACATTTTTCACTGATTATCTACCGAATAAAACCATCACCAGTAGTACTAATAATAGGATACACACAGCAGCAGTAGTAGTGTTGTACCTGGTATAAGGTATCATGCATACGTATAATGTACATCGACCATGTCCTAAACAGCTGATGATGATGCTCTGCTGACGTGTTATAATAATAATAGTTGTCATATATCGAAACATATACGAATCATACCAAGGTATACAAACTCAACTTGCACGTACCGTCGTACGACATCTATCTGCTGTATAAAATATTCTCACTTGTTTTGGATTGGACTCCTTAAAAAAAAATGATTTTAGTCTGGAAACAAAATATATTGAAATTAGTGTGAATTTTTATCTTGAAATTAGTATGGACACTTTGACATGATTTTAGTGTAGTTAGACCGCCGCAGGAAAATCCCTCCGAAATCACTGATCTGCAAGGCATATATATGCATGGGAAAAAAAGACAGGACGCGGAGAACGCCCTATAAATAGTAACCGGTAGGTATATAGTACCTGTGCACCGGCAATCAATGTCTTCTTCACAACAATGTGTTATACCTTGAAATCACGTCACCCCGTGCGCTGTGGTTGTGGCTCGGAATCCACATATATATATATAAACAACACAGATTTCACCCAAACATGCCGTCATGTTCAATGATTTGGAGGCGTTTCACGTTACCATCCGGTTTTAACCGGTTTTCGGAAAACTGGTTTTCGGAAAACCGGTTAAAGCCGGCTGAAAAAACCGGTTTTATCCGGTTTTTGTTTTGATAATAACGCCTCGTTATCCGGTTTTCGGTTTTTTTTTTTCGCCTCCCGGTGCCCACCTCTAGTTATCACCGCGGGTCAAAGCAGTAGTGGACAATGCATGATAGTAGATCTTCCTAAGGTCGTAGCTATTTAGGCACTCTGGTTGGCCAAGCAAAGATGTCAGGAGACGGCACTTTCACCCCTTGACCGACGGCAATTTGTCATTTTTTATCCTTGACTGACGCCAAACTACTAGGTTTCAGTGTGGAACACTCGGATCCACACCCTTGACCGATGCCCGTTTTCCCTTGACTGACCGTCTCCTGACATCTTTGGCCAAGGGTATGTTTTACGCGGCGCAATAAACTTGGAGTCTTTCTCAGCCACAGCCTTCCGAGCAAACCAAGAGTCTTGCCAAGCTCACCATCCACGCCGGCCGAGTCAACCTCGAGTCTTACCAAGCACAGCATCCCAGCACTGACCACTGGCATAGGGTTCGGGTTAAGGTTAGGGTTCGGGTCGGAGGAACAGCTTTAGGCGTCAAGCACAAAACCCCCGTAAATATCTACTATTAAGGTCTGTCCACCGCTCGAGGGGTCAAAGCGTGCCGATCAACAAAACGAGTACCGGTACCGGAACAGCACAGCAGCAGCACAGCAGCATACCAGGTGTGCGAGAGTACCACAGCTTACCGTATGGAGACTACAGTTACAGTAGCAGCATGGAGGTGGAGGAGGTACAGAGCCGTAGTGCAAGCGTGGTCCGTCGCAACGGGCAAAACATGTCTGCGGCTCGGACAACTGCTGCTGCGGTTCCAGGCTCGATCGCGTCGTTTTTTGGCCGTCTGTGCCTAGAATATGGCAGCAAAAGACTCGTTTGAAACCACTGTCATCACCCCCCCATGTTATCACACCCCTACGGTATACCACCCGGGGCGGTGAATAATCTAAAATCCCAAACGACCACCCACTTTATCACTGGGGGTACGGTGTATACCACACACCCACGGTATACCACCCCGGGTGATAACATTCCAAAACTCAAAATATTATCACCGGGGGTGTGGTATACACTGCTGTCGTCATATACGGTATGCTTTCCTTTCGGTTCTATTCGTGGTTTCCCTCTGTGTCGTATCATACGTATACTACGTACGTTGTTTCCATTTCATTTAATTTTACTTTAATATATTGTCCATCGCATCTCCATCTCCGGGAGAACAGAGAAGCTTGACACTTGTTCCTTTGGTATGTTGCATGTATTGTTATCGTGTCTGTATGTTTATTTTAAAACTTTCATTTCTTCCCGCCGCGTTTTTTTTGTTTTATTTTCTCTTTCACGCAAATAAATGCAGTTGTATTGCCAGCAGGGTAAGTCGTACCTGTGGTTTATGGGCATTGCATTGTCTGCTCTGCTTTACTGCATTTTGTTTTTTTGTCCATCCCATTTATTACATTCGCCCTTCCTTTCTCTCTCCTTCCTACATATTAATAGTCGTATCTCAGATCCAGGGTCACAAGGTAGGCCCTTATCCCTCCTCCCCCACTACGGTTCTTGCCTTGCATTTTAATCGCGAGATTATGTCAGCTTTTCTTCCCTCGTCGACTTGCGTCGGATTCCGCCTACCCACGCCACGAAGGCGCTATCAGCAATTTGTTCCATTTTTATTTTTTCAAATAAAGTCAAATTTCTCACCACGGTGGCATTCGAACTTGGGTACCAATGATAGTAGCCTTTGAAGCTGACCACAACTCTACCGGGGCATTGTAGCGGAGCATCTCTGTGTCGTAGTTTTGTGACCACAGAAGAACTGGTATCATACCTCTCTAGACTCTAGAACAGCCGATTTTGATTATTGAGAATTGCCTTTTCGATAAGAATAAAAATCGAAAATATTGGGTTTTGAATTGCAAGAGATGTACTTCCTTCAGTCTAAAGTTATACTGTAAACGATTGCCAGTTGTGACAGCCGTTGATTACAAAAAAAAAAAAAAAACGAAATCGGCATCGACAATCTCAAGATGTCTAAAATCCAAGAAAAACTGCATTTATTTATGGGCGAGGTTAACCTTTTTAGGACTGCAGTCCCGTTATGGGGACAAATTACTTTGAATTAGAGCCAAATATATGGTTCTGTGCACTGGGGTACTAAAAGGTTTAAGCTCTAGCGGCTAAGACATGTCTTAAATAACGTCTTAGAGCCCCTTCTCAGCAGGGGCTTGTCTTAGACGCTGTCTCGTCCCTTAAGTGTCTTATTTTCGGAAGGCAACGTCCCTGCGCTCGAAAAGGAACAATAAGGCAGTTTTCGAGCACCAAACTAACGCCGTTAGATACGAAATCCTTACAAACGTGGTCCGGGGCGGCTAAGATATGTCTTAAAGAATGTCTTAGAGCCCTTTTTTCAGCAGGGGCTTGTCTTAGACGCTGTTTCGTCCCTTACGTGTCTATTTTCGTAGGTCAGCGTCCCTGCACTCGAAAAGAGGCAATAACTCTTTTTTTCGCACCACAATTACCCGTGACCCCAAGGCAAACAGTGCAATTCTAGATTTCACTGAATGTGAGTACGAATTACCTTGGTTTTGCTTGAGCTGAGAGGAGAGAACGGTTATAATACAAATACATCAACAACCACGAATATCTTACCATCGATCACAAAACAGCGATATACTGCTGTACACTGAGTATATGCAGTCCGCTGTTCTTGTACTGCTGTTGTTCATGTTCCTTCCTACTGGTGCGTGTACGCACCCGCACTGCTGATTATGTATGCTGAGCTGTTTTACGGCTTGCTATCATCAGACGGAGTTGCGAACATACAAGCTTCGACATTGGATTGTGATGTACAATCTGTACAGTACTATGTACGAACTGGGCCAGGCACTATGGAGTGCACTTTTCAATTGCCTCCCCGCTTTCTCGCGCCGTTTTTCCTGTGTGAGATACGAGAATAGGCACGTGCTTCGTCCAAGACTTCCAAAGCCATTCATAACTGCTTATTATTTTCATATTTTTTTCGTGGACTACGCACATTTTTAGGGTTAATGGTTATGGTTGTTTTTGGCCAAAACTGACGGGAATAAAAAGGGAAAAAAGGTAGGAGTGATCAATCTCTTGGTTTGCCCGTTGAGAACATGTGGGCAAACCCCAAGCCCAAAACTTAAAATCGGGGTGAGACCAACTATATTATGGGAAATTTTTGAGCCGTGATTTCTGGCGATTATTTTTCCAGTTTTGAGGATCCAGAAATATGTGCATGAGAAATAAGGACCATCTATTATGGCTTCTCATTTTTGAAACTGGTTCTGTAGAGTATTGGTTCGTCTTGTTTGCGTCAAACGACGCAAACCAACGGCCGCCGCACCACCGCGAGCGTCGTCTCGGCATCCAAGTATGAGTGGATTTTCGCCGCGGACGTCGAATCGCCATCGCTGCTGCTGCCGCTGCTGCCGCTGCTGCCGCTGCTGCTGCTGCTGCTGCTGCTGCGTCGGATCGACATCGCTGCTGCCGTTTTTGCCGTTGCTGCTGCTGGTATCGCTTGCATGGGAGGGAGAAGCGATGGCTTTTTTACACAGGGATCATAGCCCGTAGGTACAGCTCGCCGTACGTGTGATGCTTTGGCGTGGGTGACAGATATACTCGGCAGATGGGCAGCAGTACTGCTGCTGTAGTTACAGTACACAAAATTCAAGTAACTCTCAGTTCCTGGAGGCCGGAGAGACCGCCAGGAACTGGGCTCAGTTCCTGGAGGTTTTGCAAATTTTTGCCCCCTCCAGGAACTGAGAGCAAAAATAACGATGATTTCCTGGCCCATAATAGATGGTTCTGATTTTTGGGTTTCGGGGATCGCTGATGATTACAGAAATCACGGCTCAAAAATTTCCCATAATAGTTGGTCTGAGAATCCCAGAGTTTGTGTGTATCATCGTAAAATTTGAATTTTTTATAGGGGATCGTATGCACACCATATCTCTTTATGAACGACGAATTAGGCAATGGTGAGGATATCCGTCGTTATGTTTTGCCTCAAGGAAGATATCTTGGTTTGCCCGTTGAGAACACGTGGGCAAACCCCAAGCCCAAAACATAAAATCGGGGTGAGAATCCCAGAGTTTGTGTTTATCATCGTAATATTAGAACTTTGTATAGGGGATCGTATGCACACCATATCTCTTTAGGAACGACGAATTAGGCCATGGTGAGGATATCCGTCGTTACGTATTGCCTCAAGGACGATAGCACACTGAATTGGAGCAAACTTCGCTTGACAAAGGTTGTGGAATATACCTAATAGAAACGCCTGCTAGGACGAGAAAATGCGGTAAGACACGTCTAAGACATTTTTCAAGGGAAATACCTTGTCCAAGTAAGACATTTAAGACAATAAAAGGCGCTTAAGACAACACATGTCTTAAAGCGTGTCTTATCTCAATTTATTTCGCCTGCGGCGCGCCTTAGGGTACCTGTCTTAACCCGTTTTTGGCGTGTCTTAGCCGCTAGGGCTTAGGCGAGGCACATACCTCGCCAGTGATGTGAGCCGAAAATGAAAATGGCCTCGGTCGGTTTTTCGGTTTCTCACCGAAAAGTCGGTCGGTTTCGGTCGGTTGTCGTTTTTAAACCGAACAAAACGAAACCGAAACCGAAATTTTTCGGTCGGTTTTTCGGTCGGTTTCCCGACAAAACTAGCCAATTGGTCCACATTTCGAAGGGTTCGGTGCGCATGTGTTGGCACAATGTGACGACATGATCGTGGTTTGGTGTCAAGTGGCCGTCCTGCAGTACCTGCGTCTGCTGCACCACACACGGTACATGCCGACATTTTTTAATAGTACTGCTGTGGGATAGTATTATACGAGGGCACGAGGGCACTGCTGATGTGCAGTCTAGATATCATGTACGTATGATGTCATGATAGAGGATACTAGATACATTTTGCAGCGTACAGCTATCATAACTCCATCAAGAACTCTAGGTTGCTGAAGGGGGGGGTGTGACTGTGCGTACCCGCGTCTGCCTCCGGCTCAAGGTCAGAGTCAGCACTGCCGCCTGAACCGGACATGGTTATCCTTCGTAGTCTCTCGCGACGTACTTCTGTACCGCTGTACCCTGTGCCCTGTGCGACTGTTGTTGCTGCTGCTGCGGGCTTTGTGCTGTGTGCTGTGCGTATCCAGGGATGTCCATACACGACGGGGTTTCCATGTAGATATATAAGCGTTATTGACTTGGGGTACGGGGGGAAAAAAACCAACCGAAAAAAACCGAGTCGGTTTTTCGGTTTCGGTTTATTTTGGCAACCGAAAATCCAAAAAATAAAAGTAGGTTTTCGGTCGAGAAAAACCGAGAAAAACCGACCGAAAAAAACGATTTTCGATTGTCGGTTCACATCACTGTACCTCGCCCATAAATGCCAATTCCTGATGTCTTTAGTTTTACGAGCCTGTGAAGGTTGATTTCGATTTTGTTTCCGCGCATCGATACCTTCAGCAGTACCATCGAGGAACGCATATTTTCATAGGTTAAATTTTGATTGTGAGCGAAATACAACTCACTCTTGAAAAACGACAAAAAAGTACTAAATTCGATTCTCATTGTCATCGGAAAGAAAGGCAATTCTCAATTAGGAAAATCGGTTGTTTCTAGGATAAAGGATCGGCACGGACACGTGGTGTGCTGGATGTCGACCGGAAGAAAGGACGGTTCAATGTGAATAACACACACGCATCATATCGTATATACGTCACTGCTCCTTGTTACGTGCTCTCTTTTGTTTTTTTTTGTCCTTCTCATTTATTATCTTCGCGCTTTCTTTCTCTCCCCTTCCTAGTCATAGCTCAGATCCGGGGTCAGAAAGTAGGCTTTTCTCCCTCCTCCCCCACTGCGGTTCTTGCCTTGCTTTCTATCGCGAGAATATTTCAGCACTTTTGTTCCCTCGTCAACTTTTGTCGAATTGTGCTCACCCACGCTATAATATGCGCTCTCGACAGTTGGTGTCATTTGAGAAACAAATTCCATACGAGTTCCACTTTTATTTCAGTGTACCTTTTTTGGGTAAGTTAGCCTGTGACCACGGGAATCGACCGCGTCAAATGTTTGATTAGTACGGACAGATGGAAGTACTGGATAGAGAGACCGGCACGGTTTTTATTGTGAAGACAACCACAGCAACATACGAGGAGAATCGAACCCCCGACCTCCAACGCTAACAGGCTTCGCGGCTACTAATGTATTCTGCCATTATGTAAGTACTGGGTTGGAGTGAGACCTCCAGCGACTGCTGGTGACTCTCACTCCTGATTACCACCCTCCTACGCGCACCGTGTTACGAGCCCGTGGGAGGGTAACAACCTGGATTCCACTGACATAAATACATCTTCCTTTATATTCAAGTTGGAAGGGTGGGATGGTCCGTTTTCCGTATTCCTCCTCTTTCCACTCCGTAGTACATATTTCGAGGGCTTTTCCCCCAAGCAGACTAAGAGGGTGGGCAGCCTTGTTACACTTATTATGTTGTTCCACTATTTAGAACTTTCCACGTAACCGTGTCTTGGTTCCATATATTGGACCCCTAGAGTACTAATGTATTATGCCACTATGTAAGTATTGGGTTGGAATGAGGCCTCCAGCCACTGCTTGTGCCATACTTTCGGCCTGTCCTTTTGTTGCCCTCCTTGTTATTATCGCCTAGCTTGTCTGGTGCCTCATGTAAGCTCGCGCTCCATTATTCTCCTGGGCTTGAACACCCATACTTCTCCAATACGGCTACCGGACTTTAGGGGTCTACTCTTGGGAAAGCTGCGTACAGTTTCGGGAACTCTGGCAGTGTGGGTAATTCGTTGGCGTTCATGTACGACTGTTCGTACTGCTCTCGCCCACGTTTCTCTCTGTGGATGGATGGAGTCGCCCCTATATACCTCTCGGCGACCCCGGCCGACTTCCACCCCACCAGAGACATGATGTCTGCTACCGTCGTGCCCGAGTCACTGGGGCCACGGCTGTGACCACGTTCTGTCCCTCCCTCGCCGCCTGCCCGCTGGTGGCCGCTGGCGGCGCGCTTCCGCCTGGTAGAACCGCGGTAGGAGATGCGCTCGCTTGTACGATGGGCGGGATCACCACAACCTCGTTGGTCTTCAACAGCGTGCCCGCTCTGGCGCACAGCGCTGCCTCCACCAGAACTCTCACCCCTTCTGCGCGTTTGAATTCCAGGGCTCCGTCCGCATCCTCCTCTGCCGCTTCAACTTCGCGCAGGAGTACGGCCTTCTCGGTATGGGTCGTCTGGGGGACAAAGTCCCTCAACAGCTCCGCCGCTTCGTAACGGTTTACCCCCCCCAGGTTTTTGGGCGGATTGCTTTTCAGAAAACACCCGTAGCCGGCGCCGCGCCGAGCTGTCCGGGGCGCATGCATGGGAGGTCTTGTACCGGCGTGTCAGCCGATACGAGGGTGGGCCGCTGCTATGTCGGTGGAGCTCGCCATCAAATCTCCGTCGTCTTGTATTCCTCCTCTTTTACTCCGTGGTATATATTTCGAGGCCTTTTTCCCCAAGCAAGCAGACTAAGGGGATGGGCATCCTTGTTACACTTACTCTGTTGTTCCACTATGTAGAACTTTCCACGTAACCGTGTCTTGGTTCCTTATATTGGACCCCTAGAGACGCGTGCTACGATAGAGGTAGCACTTTTTGGTGACTTTTTTTCTGGATGATCGGGCTCCTTAACCCAAATTCGTCGTTTTTTCATTCTTGTGTTGCCATATTTTCCATGGTATACCTAGCTCATAGGATTCCTGGTCGCGTAGTACTTTTGGGTTCCTCAAAAAACTTTTTTCGGGTGAGGCAGGGGCGCCCGGAAAAAAAGAAAACGACACACCACAACCCCAGAGGTCGGAATAGAAAACCGTTGCAACCGTTGTGATCACATGATGAAATAAGAAAATGGGGAAAAAAAATATGATCCATTTTTTCATTTTTTTTTCACTTGGTTTTAGTAACCCCCCCCCCCCCCCCGGGGGGGGGGGGGGGGGGGGGGGGGGGGGGGGTGTACTCATGTTGTGCACGGCCGTAGTCATATGACCATAGACCCTCGCATCCCTACAATGCCGGGACGGAGCGCGTTGGGTTTTCACCAACCAGGCAGACATTGCTTGCACCAAGCGCGAAACGCCGTGAGGTATTGGGCGAGTCGCATGGAGGGTGAGCTGCATCCTGCTAAGAACCGCCTCTGAGGCGGACTTGCATATGGACGACAGCTTCAATGAGTTAATTTAATTTCTGGTGTGGCCACTTCCGGAGACGGCAATGGGTTTTACTATGTAACTGCCTCGCGGACGCCTTACCATATTAACACTACGTGATACGACCATTCCCCTTGTGCGGGACAAAGGTTCTCCACCCCGCACAAATGATCTACTCGACCGCCAGCTTTGGTGACCGCCAAAAAAAATAACAAAAAAAAACGGCACCCTGGTTGTCTAGCTCACGCAGCGAGTGGCGTGTTTTACAGCGTCGTTGCCAACCGACGCCAACCCAACCAATAACTATATAAAATATTTATGTGCGGGGGGGGGGGGAGAAAAGGATGGTGACCGCAAAGAAAGCGGTTTGGAAGAGGACAACAGCATTGGTAGTGCAAGTGGAGATGGGGCGGGAGCTGGTGAAGAGGGGGAGGGGGGGAGTGACGACGAGTAAAGGAGGAATGACTCGGGTGTGAACGGAGTATAGATGGTGACAGCGATGAGAGTGAACTCGGGGTGACCAGCTCTTGCAATGATGATGAAAGCGAGGTAGAGGGAGTGGACGGGGAAGCTATTCTTGACGGCAGCGGTGGGACTCAGTACTCACCCAAGGGGAAGGGGCGTAAGTGGAAACATTCCAACCCCGTTGTCGAGCACGTTGCCTCGGCGTCAGTGCCCACCATAAATAAAAAATAATAAGCGCGGAAGGATTCGGACCCCGAAGATACGCATGCACATGCGCGGCCGGCGACGGGGCGTACAGCCACTATTAATAGCGGCAGTCCGGCAACTAACCCAAGGCACTATAAAAGGACCATTACTATTAACTTTGAAATTTTTGAACCTCGTGGGCCTTTAAGGGAAACAGACAGGGATTTTCACGGTCGGTTCCAAACCCTCGCGGTCGGGTCGGGTCGGGTCGGGTCGGGTCGGGTCGGGTCGGGTCGGGTCGGGTCGGGTCGGGTCGGGTCGGGTCGGGTCGGGTCGGGTCGGGTCGGGTCGGGTCGGGTCGGGTCGGGTCCGGTCCGGTCGGTCCGGTCGGGTTAGGAGGGTCAGGTTGGGTCAGGAGGTCGGGATGGTTCCAAAATATTGCCGGTCGGATCGTGTCACCCGTACCCGACCCGACCCAATCCGACCCAACCCGACCCGCGAGGTTTGACCCGACCCAACGCGTGAGAGTGTTAAAAACTAGCCCGAAACCGACCAATGGGTCGTCCGCGCAATAAAATCTCTCACCGGGGCCAAGTGGTGGTCAAACGTCAAGCATCGCAGTTGTTGGCAGTGCTTGCAGTGCTTCGTTCGAGGCGGTCGTACGATGTGGCACGTGATGCAGTAGCTCAGCTGATCCCGTAACGTCTCCGGGCATGGAGTCCGGCCAGGCCGGATGCGCCTCGCCGAGGGAATAATTCCTGAGGCCGACGGGGGGAGGGGGGGTGTGCAGGGGATGGGCCGGCATATGGGGAGGGGAGTGATGGAGGGGGGGGGGGGGTACTCATGTCGTGCACGGCCGTAGTCGTATGACCATAGACCCTCGCATCCCTACAATGCCGGGATGGAGCACGTTGGGTTTTCACCAACCAGGCAGACATTGCTTGCACCAAGCGCGAAGCGTGAGGTATTCGGCGAGTCGCATGGAGGGTGAGCTGCATCCTAAGAACCGCCTGTGAGGCGGTCTTGCATATGGACGACAGCCTCCAATGAATTGATTTAATTTCTGGTGTGGCCACTTCCAGAGACAGCGATGGGTATCACTGCGTATCTGCCTCGTGGATGCCTTACCATATACACACTACGTGATACGATCATTCCCCTTGTGCAGAGATGTGGTTATCAACCCCGCACAAATGATCTAACAAGACCGCCAGTATGGGTGACCGCCAAAAAAAAAAAAAAAAACGGTACCCTGGTTGTCGAGCTCACGCAGTGAGAGGCGTGTTTTACAGCGTCGTTGCCAACCGACGCCAACCCAACCTATAAATATATAAAATATATAAAATATTTATAGGGGGGGGGGGTATCATGCCGTTTTATCGTTTTTATCGTAATGATTGCATTGATCAGATCCTCCTCGCTCCTCCCTGCCCCCCCCCCCCAACCAATCAAATCAAAGCATTGGAGGCTGTCGTCCATAGTCCCTACGTCTGCAAGTCCTCCCCACAAGCGGTTCTCAGTATATAGGATGCAGCTCACCCTTCATGGGACTCGCCCAACACCTCACGGCGCTTGCAGCTGGGTGCAATCCAAGCAATGAATTATGCCTGGTTGGTGAGAGCTCAACGTTCTCCGTCCCGGCATTATCGGGATACGAGGGTCCACGGTCATACGACTACGGCCATGGAGGACATGCGGCTATTGAGTCCCCCCCCCCCCAATTTAATTCGACGCTGTCACCCATTTGCAAGAAAGTCCGCCGCACAAGCGGTTTTGAATAGGATTGCAGCTCACCCTTCATGCGGCTCGCCGAACAGCTTACGGCGCTTCGCGCTTGGTGCAAGCAATGTCTGTCTGGTCGGTGAAAACCCGACGTGCTCCGTCCCGGCATTGTAGCGACGCGATTGTCTTATACTCATACCATACGACTACGGCCATGCATGACATGCGACTAGTGAGTACACCCCCCCCCGCCCNGTTTGACTGGTGCTACGATAGGGGGTGTACCCACATTTTCACTAACGGTTTTTGGCCACTCGGACGAGTGGCTCCGAATCTAACTGAAAATTGGACCTAAATATAGTTTGTTCGCGTTACGTAACAAAACCTTCAACGGCGGTGCATATATAACACAAACAAAAATCAAGAAAAGGTTATGAGTACAACGCAGTAAAGCAGTCACTCGACCGAGTGGCTCTGTGCAGGTGAAGAACAACCACCTATACATGACCCCCCTACCGTAGCAACAGTCGTGTCCTGTACTGTACTACAAACAGTACGGGATACCTACTGTACTGCTGTAGTAATAAGAAACAGGAACTCTCGTCCAGGCTGGATTTCTTATTTGAGAGAGGGTGATTTCTACACTAATTTCAAGATAGCGACGCTCGAATTTCTTATTTTTTCTCTAAATCTCAGCCTGGCCTTCTTATTAGCCTGTTTCTTATTAGGTGTCCTGTGCTGTATTAATAGGAAGTATTTATATTATTAAAACAAATATTCGTATACTGAAGTATAGGACCAAAATTTGGAAGTGCAGGCGGTCGGTGATTATTGGGTTTAACGTGGATACAGTACAGGACACCAAATAAAAAACAGGAAATATGGTCCAGGCTGGATTTCTCATTTGAGACAGGGTGCATTCCACGCTAATTTCAAGATAACGACTCCAAATCTCAGCCTGGATGTCTTATTAGCTTGTTTTTTTATTAGGTGTCCTGTACGGTACAGCAGTACGTACATGATACACGGATTATTGATTATTTCTGTTGTTTTGTTGATGCCGTTGATAGCACGTTACAGAGTCGGTCGCCCCGGTGGTCTGACAGGTAGCCACGAAGCTTATTTGCGTTGGAGGTCGGGTGTTCGAGTCTCCTCGTATGGAGATTTAGGTTTCTATTCTCAAATGACACCAACTGCCGAGAGCCCATATTATAGCATGGGTGAGCACAATTCGACGAAAGTTGACGTGGGAAGAAAGTGCTGAAATTTTCTCGCGATAAAATGCAAGGCAAGAATGGTAGCGGGGGAGGAGGGAGAAGGGCCTACTACTGTGTGTGTGTTCTTCACATTAAACTTTCCTTTCTACCCGTCGGCATCCAGCACACCTAGGGTCTGTGCCGATTCTTCATCCTGAAAAGGTACCAGTTCTGTGGTCACAAAACTACGACAAAGAGATACTACGCTCAGTGCAAACAAAGCAGACAATGCAACGCCATATACGGCAGGCAAGACCTACCCTGCTAGCAATCCAGGTGCATGAAAGAGAAAAAAAAAAACAAAAGGAAAAAGGGAAAAAAAAAGGAGAATAAGCCAAAAGGAAAAAAAAAACATAATACCTCGTAAAGCAAATCAACAAACGATCAAACAATCCAACAAAAACATGACAAAAAGACAGAACGTGTCGCGCTTCTCCCCGAGGAGATGCGACAGACAATAAAATAAAATAAAATGATACTTTGTGACCCCGAATCTGAGTTACGACTCGTATTAATAGGAAGGAGAGTGACTGGTCGCCCCCCGGTGGTCTAACAGGTACTCTAGACGAATGTTATGATAGAGGTGCACCGTGGTTTTGGTGAGCTCCTCACTTGAGCTCCATACCTCACCCGAGTGTGGTCGAAAAATTATTTTCCGACATCTCACAGATTTTTTTGTTCGTTAGGGGGGGGGGGGGGGGGGGGGGGGGGGGGGGGGGGGGTGTACTCATGTTGTGCACGGCCGTAGTCATATGACCATAGACCCTCGCATCCCTACAATGCCGGGACGGAGCGCGTTGGGTTTTCACCAACCAGGCAGACATTGCTTGCACCAAGCGCGAAACGCCGTGAGGTATTGGGCGAGTCGCATGGAGGGTGAGCTGCATCCTGCTAAGAACCGCCTCTGAGGCGGACTTGCATATGGACGACAGCTTCAATGAGTTAATTTAATTTCTGGTGTGGCCACTTCCGGAGACGGCAATGGGTTTTACTATGTAACTGCCTCGCGGACGCCTTACCATATTAACACTACGTGATACGACCATTCCCCTTGTGCGGGACAAAGGTTCTCCACCCCGCACAAATGATCTACTCGACCGCCAGCTTTGGTGACCGCCAAAACAAAATAACAAAAAAAAACGGCACCCTGGTTGTCTAGCTCACGCAGCGAGTGGCGTGTTTTACAGCGTCGTTGCCAACCGACGCCAACCCAACCTATAAATATATAAAATATTTATGTGCCCCCCCCTAACGAACAAAAAAATCTGTGAGATGTCGGAAAATAATTTTTCGACCACACTCGGGTGAGGTATGGAGCTCAAGTGAGGAGCTCACCAAAACCACGGTGCACCTCTATCATAACATTCGTCTAGAGTACCTGTTAGACCACCGGGGGGCGACCAGTCACTCTCCTTCCTATTAATACGAGTCGTAACTCAGATTCGGGGTCACAAAGTATCATTTTATTTTATTTTATTGTCTGTCGCATCTCCTCGGGGAGAAGCGCGACACGTTCTGTCTTTTTGTCATGTTTTTGTTGGATTGTTTGATCGTTTGTTGATTTGCTTTACGAGGTATTATGTTTTTTTTTTCCTTTTGGCTTATTCTCCTTTTTTTTTCCCTTTTTCCTTTTGTTTTTTTTTTTCTCTTTCATGCACCTGGATTGCTAGCAGGGTAGGTCTTGCCTGACGTATATGGCGTTGCATTGTCTGCTTTGTTTGCACTGAGCGTAGTATCTCTTTGTCGTAGTTTTGTGACCACAGAACTGGTACCTTTTCAGGATGAAGAATCGGCACAGACCCTAGGTGTGCTGGATGCCGACGGGTAGAAAGGAAAGTTTAATGTGAAGAACACACACACAGTAGTAGGCCCTTCTCCCTCCTCCCCCGCTACCATTCTTGCCTTGCATTTTATCGCGAGAAAATTTCAGCACTTTCTTCCCACGTCAACTTTCGTCGAATTGTGCTCACCCATGCTATAATATGGGCTCTCGGCAGTTGGTGTCATTTGAGAATAGAAACCTAAATCTCCATACGAGGAGACTCGAACACCCGACCTCCAACGCAAATAAGCTTCGTGGCTACCTGTCAGACCACCGGGGCGACCGACTCTGTAACGTGCTATCAACGGCATCAACAAAACAACAGAAATAATCAATAATCCGTGTATCATGTACGTACTGCTGTACCGTACAGGACACCTAATAAAAAAACAAGCTAATAAGACATCCAGGCTGAGATTTGGAGTCGTTATCTTGAAATTAGCGTGGAATGCACCCTGTCTCAAATGAGAAATCCAGCCTGGACCATATTTCCTGTTTTTTATTTGGTGTCCTGTACTGTATCCACGTTAAACCCAATAATCACCGACCGCCTGCACTTCCAAATTTTGGTCCTATACTTCAGTATACGAATATTTGTTTTAATAATATAAATACTTCCTATTAATACAGCACAGGACACCTAATAAGAAACAGGCTAATAAGAAGGCCAGGCTGAGATTTAGAGAAAAAATAAGAAATTCGAGCGTCGCTATCTTGAAATTAGTGTAGAAATCACCCTCTCTCAAATAAGAAATCCAGCCTGGACGAGAGTTCCTGTTTCTTATTACTACAGCAGTACAGTAGGTATCCCGTACTGTTTGTAGTACAGTACAGGACACGACTGTTGCTACGGTAGGGGGGTCATGTATAGGTGGTTGTTCTTCACCTGCACAGAGCCACTCGGTCGAGTGACTGCTTTACTGCGTTGTACTCATAACCTTTTCTTGATTTTTGTTTGTGTTATATATGCACCGCCGTTGAAGGTTTTGTTACGTAACGCGAACAAACTATATTTAGGTCCAATTTTCAGTTAGATTCGGAGCCACTCGTCCGAGTGGCCAAAAACCGTTAGTGAAAATGTGGGTACACCCCCTATCGTAGCACCAGTCACACCTACAGCAATAATAAACAAAGTATGGGTTAAATCTGGTCCAGGCTGGATTTATTTTTGCAGAGAGGGTGCTTTCTACACTATTTTCAAAAGAACGATTCCCAAACTTATGTTTTTCGCTCCAAATCTCAGGCTGGCTTTCATATTCGCCTGTTTCCTAATGGTTGTCCTGTACTGTACTCCAGCAGCTATAATACGTACAGCAGCAGTACTTCATAATACCATGCGATATATACTGTTCTACCGCATGGTACTGTGCGCAGGCGTTTAGAGTGACACCTTGTGGATCAACTACATAAATTGGGCCTTTCAGGCGGCGACTCGAAAGGGCCTTTCTTTGCCTAGTTTTGAAGGGCTCAGGTCCACGTCCGATCAGGCACGTGAACACCGTAGTGTGCCAAGCTCGAGCAGGCTGCCAAATTCGCTCGTTCGTCCCTCGTTCGTCCGTCTTTGCCACTGCTGTATGGTAGCTGTAAACTAAGTAAAAAGCCTTGTAATTTATTTTTGGCTACGGCGAATAGCAAAAAGGTGCCTAATTTTTTTATTTTCGACTATGGCGAATAGGACAAGGGGCCTAAACGATGTTCAATTACGACTAATTATCAAGAAACAAAGACCCCCAAAAACAGTTCTCGCCTCCGGCGAGAAAAAAACGCGCAACAAATTTTTCGTCAGCGGTGATTTTTTTGCGCGCCCAAAAAAACGTGTTGCGCTGCACGCAACCAGCCTCGCGGCGACTGTTGCGCAAAACGGTTATTTTGCCTGAATGTGGAACCAGCGCAACAGCGCAACACCTAATTAATGCCCTGCTGTGAACTCTTCGTTTGTAGATAAAACGCTACGTAGAAATATTACATGCAGACGCGTACGCCTTACAAATGCCGAGCGCTGTAGAGACCGCGGCCGAGGTTCGACAACCGGTTGAATTGTGATGACTTTAATCCAGAACGAGAACGTTCCACGTAAATAGAACTGTGCGTCATCCAGTCGCGTCCACGTGCCTTTGTACAAAATGGTTGACGCACGCGGTGAACGCGACGAAGAGAACCAGCAATTGCCGTCGCGGCGTAAACGAAATTACGCGGAGAACAAGTCGGGCTGGGCGTAACTACATACAGCATAATCGTTTACGTAGTTACGTCTGTCTCCAAGGTCGCTACCTATATATGATTCATTCATATAATAGGCGAGTGGAAATGGCATCGGCTTGGACTAGCAATAATGCGTGGGAGCTCGACATAAGATTTCCGATTTATTAATCGCGATATTATTCCCGAGCTTTTAGATATCGAGATCGCGTTCTGCTTTTTTCCCCGAATACAGATCACGATTTTTTTCATTTATCGGCCAGCCTTAGCTCATGAAACCAGAAAGTCATTGTTTCCCCATAGCAGCGTGGCCGCAGCAGCAGCAGCAGCAGCAGCAACAGCAGCAGCAGCAGCAGTAGCACAGACAGACACAGACCCGTCGCCCGTCATTACGAGAAAGAAACCTTCGAAATAGTAGGGCACCTCGTTTATGTTGTTTGAAAGTGTCATCACAATACTCGTATGCGATCGGGGTGGTTTCCGACTGCTATGTTATTTATTTGAGAACGACAGCTATTGCGGAGGACCATAGTAATTAGGGACCTATGGTACAGACTAAAACCTTTATATTTCCCTTTTTATACTAACAAAATTTGGTCCTATTTTCCTATGGTCCTCCGTAACAGTTGTTTTAGGATCTGCCAATCGTTAGAGAGATAATGCCAAGTGCCACCATTCCAGCTTCACAATCAGTGGAAGCTTGCACGGTGCCTTGGGAGTGTTTGTGTACTGTAGTGCATGCACTAACAGGGGTACATGCTGACAGGAGCCAAAGTCCAGACACAAGACGAAAAGCGTATGGATGCAGAGATGTCACAACGTTGTAATAAGTTGCCCGAGAGTAATACATGTGAATACATCTCCCATGTCTGAGTTCTGCGGGCTGTTTTCCAGGCAGGAGGCAACGTGGGAGCTCCCAGACGTGTGGCGATGTTGAATCCGCAATCCCTTTTCCTAATATCCGAGTTATATGGGTTTCATATCATTCATCTATACAGGAGTCAAACCGTCTTTCGAGTGGTGCAAAAATCACATGGAATCATGTTTACGTACAAGTATGGTGTCGAGGAGCTATGCACTGATGATGGGAGCCGTGCCAACGATTTCCCATTGTATTTTCTAGATTGCATGCCTTCAAGCGATGGTCACTGGCACTGTTGCCAGACAATACGTACGAGGCTCCACTTTCCGAGGCCACCTCTCGCACAACGTGAGCTGTCGCCGTACGCCTTCTGACGGTACCAAGCGCGTTCAACCCTGCCATCGATTGTTCGTTGTTTCAAGGGCGTCGTCTGAACGCAACAACCAACCTGGTGTCTGGATCGGAGGCATCAATGGTGACCGAGAGCTGGAGACTACAGGTACAAGGGGAAGCACAGAGTGTCCGACACGCGTTTCGGTTATGCCCACCTTTGGTCAACCGCCTAGATATCGATTACCAGTTTCCTTGAGTGAATCCGCGCTACTCCACACTGTACGGGCCATGGCGGACTTATACCAGGCGTTGTAGTAGATCCATCCCCGACCAGTGTATGCATGCCGCAGACGTCTGCTAGTTCACTTCCGACATAGACAGTAGTAGATTATGAAAAGTTTGTGTAATAACCAGGTACTGTGACGGCTCGGGTGTGGTTTGTCGAATTTGACCGGCCTGTAGAGAGGAGTGCTGCCTACCAGGTAGTTTCCTGTTGTTGGCACCTTCTCCAATATTTTGATCCGGCTGTGAAACGGATCAAATCGTAGATGCTTTTCGTTGTAACAACAACAGTAGTGGGGTCATGACTCGTGCGATTGCGAGACACTAGACCGTGCCCATCTCGTATGCAAGAACACTTCGCGGTCGTACGTTGGTGTCTCCGGACTCACAGGCTGAATGATCCATTATGTTCGTCGCTTTCCCGTTGCTTCCCGTTGCTTACATTTGGTTCTTGTACCTCTGTTTGAAGGGCGGGTTGCTCCGAAATGACTTCCTGGTGGGCGCAACTGTGGGGCCAAACGGGTCCTCCCTTTTGGCAGGTTTCACGAGTGTGAACTCGAGCGTGGTGACCAGCCCCTCGAGACCATGGATGGCAGCTAAAATAAATGCTGATGGCGCTCTCCAGTGGCGCTGGCAGGTACACCACATATCGATCCAAGACACCCCCACCGAAGTCATATGCGTCGCCCACACAAATTCGTTTGGGCACATTGAACGAACACTTTCTGACAGTCGACTTCCATTGCAGCCTCACCGTAAACGATACCATTCACCCTGTCCAGCTAAGTATCGATGTGGCTTGAGAAATCCCCACGCAAAGACAATTTCAGGACCTGTTGACCGACTACATACGAATGTAGGACCCTATTACCGACGACCAGTTTATACATTTTGGTTTTGGTTGCCGACTCGTAGAAGCTATTGTCCGGCTGCGCATAGCGCCTTGCCCCGGTACAGGGTGAAGATTTAGGCAACGATATGTATGGCTAAAACAAAGGGTTCGTGATCAACTGAGGGAGCTAGTCAGCCACATACTTCCAGGCAAATGATGTATTGTTTCGGATGTTTCAATGTTTGTGAGCCAGTCACCATGCCAATATAGAAATGTACGTGTTTTGTGCAAATTTTAAAAATCCTCCTATTTTGGAACTTGAGCATGCTCGGCTACCCCCCCCTCTCTCCAGGGTAGCATGACTCCATATCGGGCGTGCTTGATGATTGCCGTTCCCAGGGTGGAACATCTAGCTCGATACCGAGTGCTGCAACCGTGATGAGAAAGGATGGGTCTGTTGTCATGATAGGACCTGCACAAGAAAAATCGAACGATTTGGCCGCCGTCAAGCTCGACGCAGATGGGAGCTTGCTGTGGGAATGGCAGGTGATCAACACGCCAATACGTTGAGTGTTTCCGCTCACATAGGACGCATCAAGACATGTGTGTTGCCGTCGTACCAGTTATGTAACTTAAGGATTTGTCCGACGACACACGCTGTTGTACGAGCGTCGTTCACAAACCAAGCAAATATTTTACCGAGGCTCCACTATCTTGACCCTCAACGCAACGTGTTGGGCTCGCTTTGCCCAGGGTGGATCTGAAGCGAACGGCAGGGCTGACGCCGTGGCTTTAACAGGAGATGGATCGGTGATACTGGCCGGATCGACAACCGGTGTTCGGGGCCGAGCAAACATGGACTTGGGGGAATTCGCCGCAACGAAGCTGGACTCAGAAGGAAATTTGGTCTGGACGTGGCAGGTGAACTGTGGTTCTCCATTTTAATGCGTCGAAACCAAAGCTAGGACCAGGTGGTCGTAGCACCATCGGCTGAATGTACGATATGTGAGGGGGTTCCACACGCTGTGTCTAGCAGGAACCTGACCTGTCACGCAGAGCTAGGGTATCGATCAGAGCGCTCTCCCACCCGCACCGCTTAGGGCTTGCATTATAGAACCACGTCAAATTGTTTCCCAATACATGCCACGCGCTCGGCAAGAAGATGCGAGCGAGCACCTGTCACTGTGAGAAGAGAGGCCGAGGTGGCATTAAGGGACTGGTGTGGAAGCACGTGCTATGCTGCAAAACAAATAAAGTTGGAGGCGCCATCCTTGTAAATGTACGAGCGAAAAATAAAATCGAAGACGATACATGATATATCAAAACTCGTAACAGAAAGCTCAAATACTCTGACGACGGGTTGCCGAACCGAGTTTGTCACGCCCGCAACATGCACAGTGAGGTGAGACATTCGAAGTGCATGATCATTTCACCCTCACGAGTTTTCGACGACGATACCATTCGCCTGGTCTCACGGTTTGTGCGCTCTTCTTGCAGGACGGAACGGACGAATTTGACTCTATCTTTGCTGCTGCTGTTGGAGACGACGCCTCCGTCGTTTTGGCCGGGTACTCACACGGCAACTGGAGCGGAATTGCACTGGGACAGGCCGACTTTGCCGCCGTTAAGCTTGACGCTGATGGAAATGAGCTCTGGAGGTGGCAGGTATTTTGGGAGGGGAACCTGTCTTGACCGGAGTGACATCATGGCCAACTACTGGCGTAGCCATCAAACTCCTTGAGGAAAGGTGTACCCTCATGTCCCGCACACGGACCGTATTTCGCCCGTATTTGTCTAGGCGGCACGGCACCAATCAAGCATCATACCCGAGTAAGGAAGGCTAGTATGTTTGGTGTCGATGAAAAACGCTGCCGCAGTTTTTATGATTGTTGTTGGGGTTACGCGGAGTGTGAACGTAGGGATTGCAACTTCAGCTCAACATTTTCTGACGGCAGGGCTGCTCAAACGTTAGCTACCGGTAGTAACGATACGTGTACTAATATATTCAATTTGAGGACTTAAAGCATAACAAAGTTGGTTGTTTTGCGTGAACAAACATTCTCTGGAGTCCATGTAACGGGTGAGGTATTGAGCGCATCATGTGAGGAGCTCATATAATGACCCACCACCCTTACCATGGTATTGCTCACTAATGCACGCATGCCCGACCCCGCGACGCCGCGTGTTATGTTTTCGGCAGAGTGGGACGGTTGGGTTTGATGTTTTCACGGCAGCGGCGATGGGACAAGATGGGTCCGTGGTGCTGGCGGGGACAACGTCTGGCGAGTGGAAGGGCCCATATGCCGGCGGGATTTCGGATCTGGCTGCAGTGAAGCTGGATACTAGAGGCGAAGAAATATGGAGGTGGCAGGTACGGCAAGGACATAGTATCAAATCGAAATGACGATTTAGCAATCCATATATTTATTAATGAACGCACTCATCTCCAATCCTTCATTTTGTCGCAATCGAGAATATTTTCACAGAGCAAGACATACGCAGGACCGACTGTGACACTGACAAGTTCTTTGGAGGGGCTTCAATCACAGGACCATTCTATGCTGCTCGTTTAGAAAAAGATATATCCAGTTCGCCGACATAACTATGCCTGCCTGTATGTCGGGCTTGTACGTTATTACCCCTTTGGGATGACAGTCCCGTTTCTCGGCATTTTGGATTCATTCGTGCAATATGTAGGTTTGCATCTAGTGCACCAGTAAACGACAACATGATATTCCACGGAATCCTGCCAGGCACCAGAGAACGGCACAGGCTTGCGTACCCAGAGGCCGCACACACCCCCACCACCACGCCTCACCACACAACATGCTCAGTCGCTGCATATTTTGGCAGTGGCGATGGTACAGAAAAATGGCAAGCGCGACGTTTTACAAATATTTCGCAATATGTTTAAACAATCGTGAAGCGTGCATGTGTCGATAACGACCGCCGCCACCACGAGTTGCTTTATGCTGGCTCGTTCAATGTGCTCCCGTTGCTGCTGCTGTTGCTGCTGCCGCATGCTTTCCGTTTGTGGGTCTCGTACTGTGTACAACCGTGTTCAAACCTCGGGCTGAACAACGTTTGGCTATATTCGTTGACGGTTTCTGTATGCGATGTTCCGTGCACTGTGTTGGGTTGCTGCTACTATCCATTGGAAACTTGCAGTACGCAAGTTTGTGTCGTCATGCCGTTTTCGTCGACAGTAAATTTTCGTTGTTTTCAGTTCATTATTGCAAGAGCAACGGAAATGAGGACCGTGACAGATGTTTATAACTCGTCAATCTCAACACGTACAACCTGTAGTGAAATGGAAGAACATACCAGTAGTACATACAATACATATAGGAGCATAGCCAGGTCTGAACATCTGTTGTGGTGCTCATGCCAAGCGTTCTTGTAATGAGCGAAATTAGAGGGTCCCTCAATTAACACGTAATTCTATATTTCAGCGAGACTGTGCCAGAATGGAGGAAAGCTCCTAGATGATGGTTGCGTGAGCCGTGCAGGATGCTTGCTTACTTAGGCACACCAGAAATTCATTTGGACCACATAGTCACACGTTGTTCACGGAGAACGACGTTATTATTGTTTCGGTCGGTTCGGTGGAGTATTTCCGCGCGGGGTGATCGTGTACCCGTCACTGACAGCTGCTCACATTGAGTTAGCCATGTCTCGCATAGACACGAGCGAAACACGCCTTAATTAATGGGGAACGCGTCATTATATGGGTAGTCGATACAAGGCATCCAATTAGTCCGGATAAGCGCGATTGGTACAATATGTAACTATATTGTTGCCGTTGCGACTTTTCCTTTGTTGGCAGGGTGGAACAACGGGTGCAGACGTTCTCCAGGCAGTGGCAGTAGGGGACCATGTTTTTGTGGCTGGAACGACACACAGACGACGGGGGAAATCGAGAAGCAGAAGGGACGTTACTGCTGTCAAGCTGGATGAAAATGGCATTGAGCGTTGGCGCTGGCAGGTGAGCGGCCGTCTCGACATCGATTCCAGACGAACCATACCGGACACCGTTGTCGCCCTCGTTAAACTCTACACTTATTTCCCGTCTCGATTCTTCTTTTTTTTCGCCTTAACAGGTTGGGTTATCCGACGAAAGGCCCCGTACGCGTGAAATCGTTGCGCTCGGATGCGACGGTGAGATGGTCTTGATCGGCTCGACTGCAAGAATCTGGGACAACCAGGATATCCCTGGACACCATCTCGCCGCCGTTATGCTGGAATTGGGTACTTCTTTCACGTTGTCGCCAAGTCCTGGGCTGCCGTCCGGTGCATATGCGCACGCCGCACTAGCTCCAACGCCAACGGGTCTACTTGCGACACATGCACGCCGCGTGACTGCAGCCACCCCTGCTCCGCTCCCTTTGGTGGTGTCAACCCCAACAAGATCACCGGTACCAACACCACCGACCACATCATCCCCAGGCGCCTTGGCTGCGTATGTTCGAGGTTCCTCACTCGCCTCAGATGCAGATGCGTTCGCCACGCTGGCCAAAACTCCAACGCCTACGGACGCACCTGACACGTCTACGCCGTCGGTTTCTTCGGAATTGGCGACGCAACCACCGTCTGGAGGACCAACGGATACGCCATCACCGAGCCAAGCATTGCGAGATGCTGATACACCTCCTATTATTTCTCCGGATTCTGCGGTACCCTTACCAGCACCATCACCACCAATGTCACCGGCCCCAGCTTCACCCGAATCAACTTTACCCGCACCGTCATCACCAGCACCGTCGTCGCCCGCGCCGTCATCACCGGCACCATCACTATCCTCACCGTCATCGCCCGCGCCGAAATCACCGGCACCGTCATCATCATCACCGCCATCGCCCGCGCCGTCTACACCGGCACCGTCATCATCCTCACCGTCATCGCTCGAGCCGTCATCACCGGAACCGTCATCATCCTCACCGTCATCGCCCATGCCGTCATCACCGGAACCGTCATCATCCTCACCGTCATCACCGGCACCGTCATCATCCTCACCGTCATCGCCAGAGCCGTCATCACCGGAACCGTCATCATCCTCATCGTCATCGCCAGGGCCGTCATCACCCGTACCGCCATCGCCCGTGCCGTCATCATCCGCACCGTCTTCATCCTCACCGTCATCGTCAGAGCCGTCATCACCCGCACCGCCATCGCCCGAGCCGTCTTCACCCGCGCCGTCATCGCCCATGCCGTCATCACCGGAACCGTCATCATCCTCACCGTCATCACAGGCACCGTCATCATCCTCACCGTCATCGCCAGAGCCGTCATCACCGGAACCGTCATCATCCTCACCGTCATCGTCAGAGCCGTCATCACCCGCACCGCCATCGCCCGAGCCGTCTTCACCCGCGCCGTCATCGCCCATGCCGTCATCACCGGAACCGTCATCATCCTCACCGTCATCATCTGCACCGTCTGCATCCTCACCGTCATCGCCAGAGCCGTCATCACCCGCACCGCCATCGCCCGAGCCGTCAGCACGTGAACCCTCATCACCCGCGCCGTCAATACCCACACCGTCACCGTCATCACCCGTGCCGTCATCACCACCATCGTCAGCACCAGCACCGTCATCACCCGCGCCGTCATCACAGGCACCGTCATCACCCGCGCCGTCATCACCCGCACCTTTATCACCGGTGCCGTCATCGCCCACACTGTCACCGTCATCACCCGCGCCGTCGTCCCCCGCACCAACATCACCGGTACCACGATCAACGGATTCAACTTCATCCCCATCCGCATCGCTATCGCTGGCACCATCATCAATCGCACCCACATCACCGCCAACACAACCAGCGCTAACGTCATCTCCAGCTGTATCGCCGATTCCGGGGGGGGGAAATGCCCTCGACACGCCTCCGCCAACTACGGCATCATCTCCCGTCAGCGATACGCCCACACCACTGGACGCAACGCCGACGACCCCATCAACCCCTCCTGCGTTCACCATGACTCCGTCCACAACATCTCCGGTGCTTGGGGCGCCAACGCCGGAACTAACAACACCAACCCCATCTGTGATGCCTCTCACTAGTGGTCCGTCGGAGACTGAACCGAACTCCACTGCCCCGACGACGTTGGCTTCAACACCGGGAGTGTCCGTGCCGACGACAATCGGAGCGCTTTCCGCCGCAGTGGTCGTGCCTGTGGCTGGGATAGTACTAGGGGCGTGTCTGCGCAGTATGCGAAAGGCGACAATGTACCAAAACGTTTAGGTCGCTCCCTTTTCTCAGAGAGTAACTGTGAACAACGCGGAGAACGGACACTACGTTGCTGAAGAGAGCGCGGGCCTTCCCCCGTACCCGCGCAACTCCTCGAACGCAGACATCATTGGTTCTGTTTCCCATGCGGTGGAACGAGCGACACCGGGGGGCGACCGGCCGAAGAGTCGGGTCCATCTGCGTATTGCCTCTGATACAGCGGTCGCTACTGCTGGTTCGCGGGCGGTGGAAATAGCTACACCGAGCACCAACCGGCGGAGGAGCAAGGCCCGTCTGCACTACACGTAGTGTGGTTGTACGACCGCAATTGTCGAGAAGGAAACATTCTAGCGACGAAGGAGTTCTTTTGTGCCTGGGATACATGTAACGGCGCCAGGTCATTAAGGACCTGGGCGCGGTGGATGAGGCGCCACCTTCACGCTCTGGCGTGGTCGTAAACTTGAGCCACGAAGGAGGTAGCACTTTTCGACTGGTAATAATTATGAATGACCGGGCTGCTTAACCCAAATTCGTCGGAAGTTCATTAGTTTGTTGTAACATTTTTTATTTTGTCCACGAGATTGTTCATCGGGTACAACTTTGATTTCCCTCCAAAATCAGTTTTTGATATAGTATTAGTATAGAGATGCTCAAGTGAGGAGCCTCAGAAAAGTCACGGTATGCAGGTCCACCTCTACCGTGGCAATGCGTCCGTACCAGTTGGTCGCGGGTTTTTACATCAGATAACCCATGTCATTAAGCGTGTAATGAAATACTCCATGGGCAGCGTTTCAGCCTGTTGGACGACTCATCGGCATTTTCATGCAAGGGTGTACATGGCATAATACAACATATTGAAATACATATTTTTGGCGGTATGGTATGTATAGGGTGCAACACGGGCCGTCCCGTGGGTTGTCGTGTGTGATAGATAGCTTTATATGAAACCATCTATGGGATGACCCATGGGCTACATTCTGGCCTGTGTCGACTGTCCCATGGGACGTCCGATGGGATGGATTGTTACTAATGGGAAATGCTATGGGCCGTGTCATGGGACAGGTGATATGCCATCTGACGACCTATCAGACAACCTATAGGATGCCCTATGATACAAGGGCATGGACAACCGCATGGGTACCATCTCGCCCCAAGCGTAAATTCCAACGGACAGCACGTGCTTCGCATTTCATTCTAGGGGACAACTTGTCTTCACCCATGGGATGCAACATGGGTTATATTCCGGTGTGTGCTGTAAATAGTAGTGTGGAACGACGCATGGGATGACTCACAGATCCATGGATTGTCCCATTAGACGTCCCATGGAATGGACTGCGCGTTCCATTCCAGCCAATGGGTTGTCCCGTAGAGCGTCGTCAACTATGGACTGCATTTTATGGGACATGCCACATGGGCCGTCCAGTGGGACACAACCTATCCGCTGGGACAACCCATAGATAGCATTTGGTTATATGAGCCAATTAATATTCTGGTACAGTTCACGTCCCATGGGAAATCCCATCGTGGATGTGTGTGACGTCCCATAGGACGAAATATTTCCCATGAGCCGTCCCATGGGTTGTCCCGATGGGACGTAAACTGTTCAATGGGACAACCCATGGTTAGCATTGCATGCTTTGGGACAACGCCTGATGACGACTCATGGAAAAAAATGTGAACCGAGAACCTTAGAGCCTTTTTTACGGTCGGGTTTTCTCGGTTATTCGCAACCCAAAATCGTTCTGTTTTGTTTTGTTCGTTTTTCGGTTGCCCCAAACAAATGGAAACGAAAAACCGACTTGTTTGTTTTCGGTCGTGTTTTTCACTGCCCCTTACGCCAACAAGGCCTACGTATCTACATGGAAACCCCCTTATGTAAGGAATGGACAGCCGTCTAGGCCAACAAGACAGCTGAAATCAGTAGAGCAGCACGGCACCTGTATGTCGTACTTTCATAGCATTTGGTGTATAGGCTACCTGTTTTGTACAGGATTTAGTATCGAACATTGTTTACATAGGAGTTTGTATGGCATCGACTAAATGTTTTTGTATAGGAATCAGCATGGCTCCATACTGTCTATCCGGTATTCTTGTAGCCCAGCAGCTCTGGTGTACTGGGGATTTAGTATGTACACTTGTTATAATGAGGAGATATTGATGCTGAGAAGGGCGCAGCCCTTCGAAGCATCAATAGATGCTCTTCGTAAGGGGTTGGGTACGTGCCCGTGGGGGTGTACCCCCCTGGTCGCGAACGGACACAAACGGACAAAAAACAGTTCTGAAAGCTGCCGCAGCGTGGCTTTATTTAAAGAATCCTTAATATTGAGGTTTGTCTGTCTGCTCGTCTGTCTGCTCGTCTGCAGTAGCTTAATGCAGTTAGGAGTTTGACCACTTGAAGGCGTCTGTCACGCTCCTCATTCCACCCGTTCTTGTAATGAGGAGATATTTGATGCTGAGAAGGGCGCAGCCCTTCGAAGCATCAATAGATGCTCTTCCTAATGGGTTGGGTACGTGCCCGTGGGGGTGTACCCCCTGGTCGCGAACGGACACAAACGGACAAAAAACAGTTCTGAAAGCTGCCGCAGCGTGGCTTTATTTAACGAAAGCTTAATATTGAGGTTTGTCTGCCTCGACTTCGCTACTTCGCATTCGTCCTTTGTTTTTTTTTGGCGCGCGACGCGTACACTGAACCGATTCAGACACGCTCGGGACTGATAGAGGCCCGCTATTTGTGCCGACCGTCCTGTGCTATTCGTGTCGAAAGCCGTGCCGAGATCGGAGAGCTAGGCGGTAGTGACTGCCCTAAACTGTTGCCAGTGCCAAATTGTGTCACTGGGATTTCTCGGCAGTAGAGCAAACTACAGTTAATAGCGACGTAGAGCACAACCGAACTTCAAGAATGCGAGATGTCAAGCAAGGCAAAACATGCGCTGTCAAGGGTGTAGGGTGGAGTGGTTCACACACTAAAAACTATTGTTTGGTGACAGTCACGGCAGTCAAGTCTGTCAGGGTGAAATGAAGACCACATTCTCTCGGCAGTAGAGCAAACAAACTGGTGATGCATCGGACGAGAAGAGGAAGACTCATCATCGCACACAAAAAGCACCAGCACACGACACCACATCCACCAGCAAAAACACCACAAACGACGACCATCACCACCACCGCCACCACCCCTGCCCCACGAGCCGCAGGAGCACCAGAAGTTGTTGTTGCTCGTAGTGGCTGGTGGTGGTTGGTGGTGGCTTCGTCCCGTGGTTTGGTGGTGGTTCCTGGTTACGCACTCGTTCAGCAGCAGCAGCTTTTTGTTTTTTTTATATCATCCGTACCAAGACCAGCGCTTGCCAAGATCCAAACACTGCTGCTGCTGCTGGCTGCTGCTTTTTTTGTTTATGTCGGGAGACATGTCAAGCAAGAGGCAAAACATGCGCTGTCAAGGGTGTAGGGGGAAGTGTTCCACACTAAAACTAGTTAGTTTGGTGTCAGTCACGGCATCCTAACAAGCGCTGTCGCCAAGGGTTGAAAGTGACCCATTCTCCCGACATTTGACAACCACGTGCAATATCAAAACGAAAGAGAAACAAACATCGCACACAGCACACACACCACCATCACCAGCCAAACACCACACACGACGACCATCACCACCACCGCCACCACCCCTGCCCCACGAGCCGCAGGAGCACCAGAAGTTGTTGTTGCTCGTAGTGGCTGGTGGTGGTTGGTGGTGGCTTCGTCCCGTGGTTTGGTGGTGGTTCCTGGTACGCACTCGTTCAGCAGCAGCAGCATGTTGTTTTTTTACATCCGTACACCAGACCAGCGCTTGCCATATATTCCAGAACACTGCTGCTGCTGCTGCTGCTGCTTTTTTTTTTATGTCGGGAGACATGTCAAGCAAGGCAAAACATGCGCTGTCAAGGGTGTAGGGTGGAGTGTTCCACACTAAAAACTAGTTGTTTGGTGACAGTCACGGCATGTCAAGGCTGTCAAGGGTTGAAAGTGAAGACCACATTTCTCGGCAGTAGAGCAACAACGGTGATGATCGGACGAGAAGAGGAAGACCATCATCGCACACAACTAAAAAAGCAACCAGCACACACACCACCATCACCAGCAAACACCACAACGACGACCATCACCACCACCGCCACCACCCCGCCCCACGAGCCGCAGGAGCACCAGTAAGTTGTTGTTGCTCGTAGTGGCTGGTGGTGGTTGGTGGTGGCTTCGTCCCGTGGTTTGGTGGTGGTTCCTGGTACGCACTCGTTCAGCAGCAGCAGCATTTTTTTTTTTTTGTCCATCCCATTCTTATCTGCTGCTGCTGCTGCAGAAAAAAAAAGACATAAAAAACGATTTCTGAAATGATACAGATTTTACGAAATACGAGCAAAAAGACAATACAAATAAAACGAATTCTGAAATGATTCAGATTTCTTAGTTGCATTTTTCTCTGTACAAGGTTTTTGCGCTGACACGCATCGCTTAACAATACATGTTGGTGGGTGGTGTTGGTGATTGTAGGACTACCAGCCCAGGGACCAACCGACCTGATACCTGATACAGATTTTACAAAATACGAGCAAAAAGATCATACAACAAAAACGAATTATGAAATGATTCAGATGTATTTGTTTACGGACATTTTTCTCTGTACTCGTACAAGGTTTTTGGCGCTGACACGCATCGCTTAATTAACAGTAAATGTTGGTGGGTGGTGTTGGTGATTGTGGGACTACCAGCCGAGGGACCAACCGACCAACCCAGTAAATCTCTCACCCACCACGCACACCCATCAATTACCTGCCGGTCAGTAAAAAAAGGTTCTATGTGCTGACCCAAATCGCTTAGAATAAAAAACGATCCCATCAATGACAATTAATTGCAGGAACACAGCAAAAAGAGAAGAGCCGCCAACGCAGTAGCTTAATGCAGTTAGGAGTTTGACCACTTGAAGGCGTCTGTCACGCTCCTCATTCCCACCGTTCTTGTAATGGAGCAAAGCGCCGGGCTGGCGTGCACCGAATGCCTACCTGGAAAACGCTCAGCCAAGTCACACACACATCACACACCACAGGCCCACCCCCAGCCACCACCACCAGCCAAGCAGCAGGGGCACCTGAATCTTGTGGCTCGTGGTGGCTGGGGTTCGTGTGGTGGTGGGTGGTGGTGGTTGTGGGTGGTTGTGGGTGGTTGTGGTGGTACTATGTACGTACCAGGTATGTGATGATGCTCTTGCTCTTCTCGTTCGATGACAGCGACTCAAAAACAGCAATAATATATATGAGTACGTCGTATGCCATTACAGCAAACGCTCAGCCAAGTGACACACCACAGGCCCACGACACCACCACTACACGACCCCCAGCCACCACGAGCACGAGCCACAAGCTTCAGGTGCCCCTGCTGCTTGGCTGGTGGTGGTGGCTGGGGGTCGTGTGGTGGTGGGTGGTGGTGGTGGTGGTTGGTCGGTGGCTTGGTGTTTCTTGCTCTCTGCGTTGGTGCGGAACAGCAATAATATATACGAGTATGCCATTACAGCAAACGCTCAGCGAAGCCACACACACATCACACACCACAGGCCCACGACACCACCACTACACGACCCCCAGCCACCACGAGCACGAGCCACAAGCTTCAGGTGCCCCTGCTGCTTGGCTGGTGGTGGTGGCTGGGGGTCGTGTGGGTGTGGGTGGTGGTGGTGGTGGTGGTGGTGTGTGGCTTTGATCGTTGCGTGTGCAATCTTGCGTGTGGGCGCTCGTCATGCAGAGTGCGGACAGCGTCGCTTGTGCAGCTACGATGTAGAAATCTGTGTGTGTGTTCTTCACTTTCAACCCTTGACAGCCTTGACATGCTGTGACTGTCACCAAACAACTAGTTTTTAGTGTGGAACACTCCACCCTACACCCTTGACAGCGCATGTTTTTCCTTGCTTGACATGTCTCCCGACATCTTTGCTTGAGAGTTGCCGGTGGTGATGCTCGTTGCTATATACTACTGCTAGTTTGCTCTACTCCCGAGAAATCCCAGTGACACAATTTGGCACTGGCAACAGTTTAGGGCAGTCACTATGGCCTAGCTCTTCGATCTCGGCACCGCTTTCGACACGAGCAGCACAGGACGGTCGGCACAAATAGCGGGCCTCTATCAGTCCCGAGCGTGTCTGAATCGGTTGAGTGTACGCGTCGCGCGCCAAAAAAAAGCAAAGCGAACGAAGGACAGACAAACCTCAATATTAAGCTTTCGTTAAATAAAGGCACGCTGCGGCAGCTTTCAGAACTGTTTTTTGTCCGTTTGTGTCCGTTCGCGTCTAGGGGGGTACACCCCCACGGGCACATACCCAACCCATTAGGAAGAGCATCTATTGATGCTTCGAAGGGCTGCGCCCTTCTCAGCATCAAATATCTCCTCATTACAAGAACGGTGGGAATGAGGAGCGTGACAGACGCCTTCAAGTGGTCAAACTCCTAACTGCATTAAGCTACTGCGTTGGCGGCTCTTCTCTTTTTGCTGTGTTCCTGCAATTAATTGTCATTGATGGGATCGTTTTTTATTCTAAGCGATTTGGGTCAGCACATAAACCTTTTTTTACTGACCGGCAGGTAATTGATGGGTGTGCGTGGTGGGTGAGAGATTTACTGGGTTGGTCGGTTGGTCCCTCGGCTGGTAGTCCCACAATCACCAACACCACCCACCAACATTTACTGTTAATTAAGCGATGCGTGTCAGCGCAAAAACCTTGTACGAGTACAGAGAAAAATGTACCAGTAAACAAATACATCTGAATCATTTCATAATTCGTTTTTGTTGTATGATCTTTTTGCTCGTATTTTGTAAAATCTGTATCAGGTATCAGGTCGGTTGGTCCCTGGGCTGGTAGTCCTACAATCACCAACACCACCCACCAACATTTATTGTTAAGCGATGCGTGTCAGCGCAAAAACCTTGTACAGAGAAAAATGCAAACTAAGAAATCTGAATCATTTCAGAATTCGTTTTTATTTGTATTGTCTTTTTGCTCGTATTTCGTAAAATCTGTATCATTTCAGAAATCGTGTTTTATTGTCTTTTTGTTTTCTGCAGCAGCAGCAGCAGCAGCAGATAAGAAATGGGATGGACAAAAAAAAAACAAAATGCTGCTGCTGCTGAACGAGTGCGTACCAGGAACCACCACCAAACCACGGGACGAAGCCACCACCAACCACCACCAGCCACTACGAGCAACAACAACTTATGGTGCTCCTGCGGCTCGTGGGGCAGGGGTGGTGCGGTGGTGGTGATGGTCGTCGTTGTGGTGTTTGCTGGTGATGGTGGTGTGTGTGCTGGTTGCTTTTTTAGTTGTGTGCGATGATGGTCTTCCTCCTGTTCGACACAACAATCACGATCGATCATCACCATCACCACCTACCTGCCTGCCACCAAACCACGGGACGAAGCCACCACCAACCACCACCAGCCACTACGAGCAACAACAACTTCTGGTGCTCCTGCGGCTCGTGGGGCAGGGGTGGTGGCGGTGGTGGTGATGGTCGTCGTTGTGGTGTTTGCTGGTGATGGTGGTGTGTGTGCTGGTTGCTTTTTTAGTTGTGTGCGATGATGGTCTTCCTCTTCTCGTCCGATCATCACCGTTGTTGCTCTACTGCCGAGAAATGTGGTCTTCACTTTCAACCCTTGACAGCCTTGACATGCCGTGACTGTCACCAAACAACTAGTTTTTAGTGTGGAACACTCCACCCTACACCCTTGACAGCGCATGTTTTGCCTTGCTTGACATGTCTCCCGACATCTTTGCTTGAGAGTTGCCGGTGGTGATGACATCGTTGTTATATACTACTGCTAGTTTGCTCTACTGCCGAGCAATCCCAGTGACACAATTTGGTACTGGCAACAGTTTAGGGCAGTCACTACCGCCTAGCTCTCCGATCTCGGCACGGCTTTCGACACGAACAGCACAGGACGGTCGGCACAAATAGCGGGCCTCTATCAGTCCCGAGCGTGTCTGAATCGGTTGAGTGTACGCGTCGCGCGCCAAAAAAAAGCAAAGCGAACGAAGTGCAGACGAAGTGCAGACGAAGTGCAGACGAAGTGCAGACGAAGTGCAGACGAAGTNCCTGGGAATTGTCTACTGCATGTGCTGCTGCGGTGTGTGCTGTAGTTCCGCCGGTCATCGCGTTTCGCGCAATATACAGACGGCTTCGTGTTGTCGATACCCAGGAATTTCCAGGCATTGGATTATAGGTGTGCAACACTCAAGCTAAAAGTGCCTCTACATGATGCACGCGCCACGAGCGATGACGACGGCCGTAGGGCATTGTCTACGGCATGTGCTGCTGTGATGTATGCAGTAATGCCGCCAGGTATCGCTTCTCGCTCGATATCAGACAGACGTGTTTGTGTTCTCTTATTCCCAGGCTATTTTTGGGGGCACATGAGCGAAAAGTGCCTCCGAAAGCAGACTCAGTACATACATGAAGCACGCTACTACGACCGAGTACAACGATCCGGGGCACCAGACTTCTCTGGGACTTGTCTACGGTATGTGCTGCTGAGGCCTGTGCACTAGTTCCGCCGGCCATCGCTTCTCGCTCGATATACATACGTGTTCCTGTGCTCGATACCAAGGATATTCTCCAGGCCATTTTTGGGGGCGCACCACGCCAAAGGTGCCTCCGGAAATAGGCTGCATGATAGCAAGCCACCACGAGCGATTACGACGACCGTAGGCAGCAGACCTGTCTGGGAATTGTCCTACTGCATTGTGCTGCTGCGGTGTGTACAGTAGTTCCGCCGGTCATCGCGTTTCGCGCAATATACAGACGGCTTCGTGTTGTCGATACCCAGGATATTTCCAGGCATTGGTTTAGGTGCAACATCAAGCTAAAAGTGCCTCTACATGATGCACGCGCCACGAGCGATGACGACGGCCGTAGGGCATTGTCTACGGCATGTGCTGCTGTGATGTATGCAGTAATGCCCTCAGGTATCGCTTCTCGCTCGATATACAGACGTGTTTGTGTTCTCTTATTCCCAGGCTATTTTTGGGGGCACATAAGCGAAAAGTGCCTCCGAAAGCAGACTCAGTACATACATGAAGCACGCTACTACGACCGAGTACAACGATCGTAGGGCACCAGACTTCTCTGGGACTTGTCTACGGTATGTGCTGCTGAGGCCTGTGCACTAGTTCCGCCGGCCATCGCTTCTCGCTCGATATACATACGTGTTCGTGTGCTCGATACCAAGGATATTCTCCAGGCCATTTTTGGGGGCGCACCACGCCAAAGGTGCCTCCGGAAATAGGCTGCATGAAGCAAGCCACCACGAGCGACCACGACGATCGTACGGCAGCAGACCTGTCTAGGAATCGCCTACGGTATTTGCTGCTGCGGTGTGTACAGTAGTTCCGCCTGTCGCAGCTTTCTCCGCTCTGAAATCGTACATATGACGGGTTCTGTCGATTTCTCGATACTGAGGATCTCTCCAGGCCTTTTTCGGGGGCGCATCAAGCTAAAGGTGCCTCCGGAAATAGGTTGCATGAAGCACGCCACCACGAGTGATGACGACGACCGTACGGCACCAGACTTTTTGGGGGTTGTCGTCACGGCTATGTGCTAATGTGGTGTATGCAGTAGTTTCGCCGGTCATTGCGTCCCGCCCGATATCATACCAGGTATATGTTTGCTCTAGAGTACTTTCTATGAGTTATTCCTGCGTTGAACACTCGTAGACGATGATCTGCTGACGGAATATGTTAGAGTCTACTTACAGGTCTGCTGCTCTACGGTCGTCGTAATCGCTCGTGGTGATGTGCTTTGTAATCAGCCCCAATTCCGGGGGCGCAATAAGCAAAAAGGGCCCCTGGGGGCGTCGTTAAGAGATGTGCCCCCGGGGGCACATTTATCACTCCCCATGTGCTTATGTATGTATATATGCATGTAGTATCCATGTGCATTCTGTTCGTCCGTGGTGATGCACCGCACTCTACGTACATAGCACCACCTCCAGTCCCGTCGGGCTCTGTGCACGCACACATACTGATACACGCTTTCCGTGCGGGTATTTGGTGTAACTCGTTTAGAGTTGGTCGAGCAAGGTTCGACAACGTGTGGTTTTAGAGGCACATCGCGGGGCCATGCTTTGTTTTAGGCGGAACGTATAATATCATAACACTGATTTGTTTTTTTAGTTCTATCTAATGAAACTCTAAGAGTAGGCAGAGTGTGTGTGACCACATCAACGTTTGGGCCGTGTCCCTAAGGCATGCTGTAGGTGGTATTGTCAGGCCCACCCTCCTACGTATCACGGGACGGGAAGCTCTGCTAATATTGGTGTCATACAGCCGTACCTGCTACTAGAAGCTGTTGTTGTACACGTATCAGATGCAGTTTTTTCGACTTCAAAGTACAGTAGTATGCCGAATATCAATTTCGCGTTGGCGAACCAGGGGAAACGATATATGGAGTACAGTAGTCCGATCATCGTGAATGTCGGTCAATCCATCCCCGACTGTACAGACCCGTGGCCTGACAGGTACTCCATTTTCTGGTCCCTACACGAACACCACTATGCCGAAGCTCACGCGGTCTTCATATCCATCCAGACAGAGGACCCCCCCCTTCGGAGCAGTTTGTGGTCGTCGACCGAACGCGCAGCCGCACTCAGCGAAAACCGAGGCTGCTGGCTAAACTGCCACGAACATTCTTACTTTCAACAACGACGTACAAAAGTGAGAGCAAGGGAGCCTAGTCCCCCTAAACTCTGAAAACCTCGAAATCAGGCCACGCATAGCATTTATTTGCAACCTATCGGGGGCTACATACTCCCACCGCAATCTCCGTAGATGAATCGCAATCCCACAACTCATCGACCACTTACACTCCGACGAAATTCAAACGTATCGGACTTTAGCGCGGCTACACCCAACGGCTATGTCCGACAGTTCTTTCGCCGGGAAAAGCGAAAACAAATTGACACCATCGTGTGGGTGTTAGTATACTCGCAGTGGTGGCTCGGCCGTGCTCACTCATAGGGTTGTGTATTCCCCCAATAATAAAAGACGAATCGTGTCAACGCCCGTTCTTTCGCCGGGAAGACTCCCAATCTTAATGGTGTTAGTGGACTCCTGTTGCGAAAAAAGAACATCCGGGTCAAGGCGGGGTTCGAAGCTCCCTGCCCTGCAGGCACATTATCGAGCGCATCTACAGGCATAGGAATTTGGGAAAGACCGTAATTTGTCCAGGAGGTTTGCTTGGGAATTTTCTTTTCATGTAGCAACATAACAGTAGTGAAAAGAGCCGGCAATCGAAAACTGTATTTTCAGCTGTTAAAGAGGCCGGGAGCCACGGCTTTCGTCGAAACACGCTCATAGCCATCACTGCACATATACTGGGGAACGTTTGACGCAACTCACGTCACGACGGATTCCTCGAGGTCAGAGTACGGTATAATTGATCTGACAACGAGGCTCGCGTTTCCGAGCTGCTGCAAATCTGCAAATCGCTCGCCCCAGCTACGATCTCAAACAAAATAAAATACGGCTTGAGCCAGCATCTCCACCCAACTAAACCAGGGTTGTGAGGCACCCCAAAACTCACGGGGTCATTGTAACGTTGACTGTTTTCAATTTCGATGCTTGCATCGCTGGTGGGGTCTACCGCTTCGTATTCGTTCGGTGCCTGCACTGCTGTGAACAACTCCCAAATTACGCCTACTCGTACAAACTTGTCACCAACATCATTTCGTGGATCAGAATGGGAAACGTTGGACCTGATTCTGCTGCTTGTAGGCGCGACTTGTGCTCGACCTAGGGAAGAGCGGTGCACGTGATACTTGGCGCGGCTACTGTACCCTACGAGATGGTTTCGAGGAAAATAATCGGTGAGGCAAATAGTTTCGCTCTTCAGAGGTGGGGCTGCCGTCCGCCCAGATTCACAAAGAGAGACATCTACCCCCCAAATCTCAACAATGAAGATTAAGGATCCACTTCGAACGCCAGCCCCTTCTCCCCCCACAAGGCATCCCACGACAAGCCCTCTCACTTCGAGAGATGGCCTCCAGCCGTCGCAGCGAACAACAAAGCCTCCAGCAGCAAGATGTCACCCT
This sequence comes from Saccharina japonica, assembly GCA_008828725.1. Classification (NCBI taxonomy): domain Eukaryota; class Phaeophyceae; order Laminariales; family Laminariaceae; genus Saccharina; species Saccharina japonica. The sequence goes on from MEHQ01004555.1 coordinate 40,810, forward strand.
CTGACCTGCGAGGGTCTTGTAGACAAAACCCGACGCGCAGCGATTCCACTCATTTCCGGTACAAAATAGTACGGGGCGACTGACACCACCAGCGATACAAGCATCGAAATCGAAAACGGACAACGTTACAATGACCCCGTGGGTCGTGGGGTGCCTCGCAACTCTAGTTTAGTTGAGCGGAGATGCTGGCTCACGCCCTATTTATATTGTTTGAGAGCGTAGCTGGGACGAGCGTTTTGTATATTTGCAGTAGCTCGCACACACAAGCCTCGTTGCCAGATCCAACCACCGTGTTTTAACAACGAGGGATAATTTGAGACTGGATTTTCGTCAAACGTACCCACTGTACGTGTAGTGACTAGCTGCGCGTATTTATTACGAATCCAGGCTACCTGGGTTGAGGTCTAAAGTCATTGTCATGAGGCAACACATGCAGAGTTCTCTAGCAGCTGGGGTGTGTGGCCAGCCCGAGCTACGGGTGCCACACAGAGCGGCATAAATCAAGACGAGAACACAGAATCGAGACATTATGACCAACCTCAATGCCAGAGTAGGACTGGAGTCGACCGAGTCGAGAGGTGTGCTCCTACGTCCCCAGGAGAGTAGAGCAAGCTTGTGGTACTTCAGGGAAGAGTCCCCAACGGTAGATGGATAGATGGTAAGAAATTGCTTATCCTTTGATCGAAGCTGAGACCAAGGGATTCTGTGAGTGAGGGAGAGGGGAAAAGACACCTCTCTCGGCGGCGGAACTATAATATGAAAACGCCTCTATGTCATCATAACTCCTGAAACGGTCAACCCAACCGTAACATGCCCCCTAGCAAAATGCAAGTGACGGAATGAGCATTATGCTATCGAAATCCTGTGACTACAACCAAGTTTAAAAAGCCGCAAAGCCCCTTAACACAAATAACGGCCTCAGGGATAAACAACCAAACCGAAATCGCAAGGGCCATCAGTGGGAAATCCCTGAAAAAAACCCACACCCTTCTTTTTCACTGCGAGTTTGGTTGCCCGACCACTATATATTCAGCGATGAAATAAGCGCAGTGTCCCCTAACGCGTAAGCATAAATCGCTTCTATTGCGTCCCCACCAATCCAACGAAAATCGAACACAACGGAGAAGGCAAACTTCACCTCCTCGGTGTCGACCATAAGCTAAACTACAAGGCAAGGCGAAAAACAGACAACGAAAACGGAAACCACTAGAGCTAAACGGAAGAGACCAACTCAGCCTCTTCGGTTGGAACATAAAACGCAGCAAAAAGCAAGAAATAACCACTAGATGGAGGAGGGAGATGTTCGCAGGGGGAGACCTCCGCAGGGGAAGGTCTTCGCAGGGGAAGATCGTCGAAGGGGAAGATCGTCGCAGGGGAAGATCGTCGCCGAAATTGCGGGATGAAAATGCAGATCTTCGCCGCTGCATCGAGCGTGGATCGTTTCAGTCCTGCAACCGTTCCATATCGCGACGGGTCAGCTCTTCCCAGTTGTTATCGCTATAGCGCACTCGCCAGTAGCGGTCCCTGTAATCGTACACTTGCCCCTGCAGTCGAAACCCACCGCCAAAGTCTTTCCAGATGGTAAACCCTACCGGAAACAGCGTCAGGGTTTCGCGGCGACGGAGGGCAGGGGCACGAGGAGTAGCTGAGACTGGGGTCGTGTCATTTGTCGGGTCGGGGTTGTACAAGGGCCAAAGTGCGATAAAACCGTCCAACTGCAAGGGTGTAAAACTCTGTAGCACGTCATTCTCAGTCCGCCATTCTGTCTCTACTCCCTCTCTCGATCTCCCCTTGTACTCCCAGCTAGCAGTGCCCGAGGCAGTGGTCGTCTTGCGGCAGCTAACGAGCGAATCGAACAATGACGAATTCTCTCCTTCTACTGGCAGTTTGAAATCCGCGCCCCACGCATACTGTGCAAACTCGTCTGCTAAGGAGTGTCTCAGTGTCAGAGGTCTGAGGTGATACGGCTTTACGTCTGCGGTGGATACATTTCGGGTGCGTTGTTTTCTGCCTCGCATCGTTACTTGTACGCTTAGGCCTGTCTGTAATACTTCCGTGACCCCCCAAAGGCCTGTGTAGTGGTCGTGCTGCAGCTTCTTTCCTCTGCTGTCGCGGTGTCTGCTGCTATCTGACTCGCGCACCAGCACGAGGCTTCCCTTTTCGGCAGTCACTCCGGCTGATGGTCTCGAGATGGCCGCGTTGGCGCGGGCTTGCGCGGCCACTCTCTGGTTGTCGCGTTTCTCGAGCGCTAAGCGGACTTCCCGGAGGTTCTGTTTGCGGCGCTCCACGAAGTTGTCTAAGCCGCCGCTTTGATATGTCTCGTCTGACAGGGGTACCAATGAATCTAACGACGTGCGGGGTTTGCGACCGAACAGCAACTCGAAAGGCGTCATGTTAAAGGGTAGGGACACATCTGGTAGAGTGCGCTTGATCCATATTGCCGGTGATACGTACTTGTCCCACCTCTCGGGCCACGATCTACATAGCTCTGCTAATAGTTCCTGCAACCAACCTCCTAGTCTCTCTACAGAACCCTGACCTCGCGGGTGGTCGGCAGGAACGAACTTAATGTCTGCATTCATCCAACGGCATACGTGTGTCACTACTTCTGCTCTGAACTCTCTGCCACCGTCGCAACGTATTACCTTGGGTACTCCGAACGTTAGGCACAGTTCGGTAAGCGCTCGTGCTACACCTATCGCTTGCTTTGTTTCTAGAGGGAAGCCGAATGGGAACTTGGAGGCTCGATCACCTACCAGTAGAACGTACTTGTTACCTGAAAGAGAGGCTGTGTCTATTTTCAGGATATCCATCTGTAGTTCGTCCCACGGTTCTAGTGCGCGTCCGGGAAACATTGGCACACGCTGCTGTTGGGTCGTTTACGTCTCCTGCACCCGCATGACAACACGTATTGTCGCGTGTCGCGAATGACTGAAGGCCAGTGAAAGTGATCTAGGACTAAAGCTAACGTGGCTCTTACTCCAGAGTGACCATGGAGAGTGTGTACCAACGCGAGTACATCGGCAACCATAGATTCGGGTATGGCCGGTAGTTTCCTACCTTTTCCGTCCGCGAACTTGATTACATCGTTCTCGTCTAGACTATACCCCGTCCTGTCTGCTCCCGTGGCGCTCGCACTGCTATCCTCACACAAACGCTTGCTAACCTGACCCACATGAGCGTCGTTTCGTTGCCTTCTCGCGAAGGATACCGGGTTGGTGAGTACCTCGACAGCCCGGTGGATGACCGGTGTCTTTCTACCCGACGACAGCGTTACCTGCCCCCCTGCTGAGAGCACTTCTCCCACGTCGTTGTTGCTGGCGGGGTTTGGGAACGGTGCTGGCGGGGGCGGGGTTGTGGGGGGGGTTGACTCGACCGGCGTGGGGGTGTACGAGCGACTACTTTCAAGGTTCTGCAGTTCTTCTCCGAGGGGTAGCTGGGCGTCGCCTAGGGGACGCAGTCGTACGGAGGGAGTGCGAATCCTGCGACCGCGGCGTAGCGTAGGGTCTATATCTAGCGCGGCACACGTCGCAAAGGGCAGGGCTTGTAGAGCAAGCAAGGACGCGTCGTTAGCATCCAGAGTGAACGCTTCTAAAGGTGGGTCGGTGGGCGAGGCACTGGAGGGGGGCTCGCCACTGTCGGTAGCGTCGGAACCTACCGCGTCTACTTCCGCCAGTCTAATACCATCCAGACTCGGCCCTCGGGGCCCTACGAACTTGGATGGTGCTCCAGAAGTAAAATCGTCTGGAAAAATATCGTCTACATCGACCTGAGGGACCAGTACGTGCGGAAGCCGTGACAGGGCATCTAGCAAGACATGTAGTACCCCTGCTCGCCATTCCAAAACCATGTCATACTCCGCGAGTCTGAGGGCCCATCTGCGTAACTTGGGGCACAGGTCGCGACTTCGAAACAGCCAGGTTATCGCGGAACAGTCGGTCACTACCTTAAACTGTCTACCGGCTAAATATGGTCGAAAGTGGTCTACCGCCCACAACACCCCCATGCATTCTCTCTCGGTGGGGCCTCTACGGGCGTCTGTGCGGGAGAACCTGTGGCTGGCAAAAGCAATTACGCGAGGCGTACCGTCGATGGTCTGCATGAGTACTGCCCCGGCGACTATTGTGCTAGCGTCAGTGTGTAGCTCGAACGTGTTGTCGAGGTCATGGAAGGCAAGTACCGTGGGTGAGGCTAGAATCGATCGCAACGACTGAAACGCTTCCTCTTCGTCCGTATCCCAATTAATGAGCCGCTTGCGGGCGCGTTTAGACGCGAAGTCTCTATTGCGAAGGATGTTAGTAAAAGGGGCGGCTGTCAGACTATATTTGGGTATAAACTGTCGTAGGTAGCCCGTCAGGCTCAGGAATGTTCGGAGTTCCTCGACTGTCTGGGGTCTAGGCATGTGGGCGATAGCTTCTAGCTTGGTCGGTGCGGGTTGTAAGCCGGTGCTGTCAATGATCATGCCGAGGAACTCTTGGGTGGAGGATCCAAAAATGCACTTCGCGAAATTGACTGACAAGCCTGCTGCCAAAAGGCGGATCAGGACAAGTACGAGTGTGACTAAATGCTCCTCCCAGGTGTTGCTCGCGACGAGAATGTCGCCTAGCCAACTAAACACCCCTTCTAGGCACCCCAGCGCTGACTTCACCCTCCGCGTGATCGCGGAAGGCAGAACTGTCAAACCGAAACCCGCTCTAGTGAACTCATACAACAACCCGTGCATCACGAAACGCGGTTTTGTGGCGGTCTTTCTCTGCAATTTCGATCTGGTGGAAACCGGAAGCCAGGTCTAGCTGCGTAAAATATCGTTTGCCTTTAAACCCATCGAAGATTGTTTGCATGTCGCCAAGTCCCCCGCTGTCTGATACCTAGAGTTTGTTGAGTACCCGCCAGTCAATGCAAGGTCGTAGGGTTCCGTCTTTCTTGCGTACACACAGGCATTGAGCCGCCCATGGTGAAACTGAAGCACGAATAATACCACGGTCGAGCAACTTCTGGATCTCTGCTCTTATCATACGTCGTTCCTCGGGGGAGAAACGTCGTTGCTTGGCGGCGAAGGGGGTGCACGACTCGTTGATCAAGGGAATTTCTAGCTCACCGTTTAAGCAGGCCGGCACTCGTTTGGGGTCTACTGGGAACAGACCGTCGGCGATGAAAGTTTCAAGTATGCTGATGAGCCGTTGTTTCTGAAGGGCTCCTAGGGTCCCGAGGTTGGCATCAGCTGCCAGTACCTTGGTCGCCAAATCTATGCTCGGAACAGACGACGCGTCGAGGGCTTGCAGGGGGAGAGGTAGATCAACTGTGGGGGGGGGCTCGTCGAACAACGACTCGAATCGCGCGGCATCTCGTACGTTAAGAGCTATCATTCGAGCTATCACACTGTTACATTTGACCTCGGCGTTCTCCTTGCTGCGATTGACCAGTTTACAGTATACCGGGGATCCCGGCCACCACCACAACACTGCTCGCGCAACCCCTACTAGTGCTCCCTTCCTTAGATCGAATCATTCTGTAGGCAACATCTGCACCAGCTGTCTATCTTGCGGTTGGGGGCCTACTGCTGCTGTTTCTACCGCTATACTGGTGAAACCGTCTACCGTGGTAGACTCCGCGACCTGCCTAACATCCCATTCTACAGTACTCTCATCCTCAACCCAACCGTAACATATCTACAAAAGTCGCGGCTCCCGGCCTATTTTACTGCTGAACGTATATAGAGTTATCGGTTGCCGGCTCTCATCATTCTGATTTTTGTTGCCACTGGAGAACAAAACCACGACAAGCTGGTCCAAACAAAAAGAGCGGACATTATTCCGCCTCCGAAAGACCAATCAATGTAATGTTTGTACAAATATAAATATTATTTTATAATGAGGGGCAAGGGTATGCGCGGATCTGAATCCCAGACACCCCACTAACCCCCCCCCTTATATTGGAGGAGAGGACCGGACCGTTGTGATCCCAGGAAAAAACAAGTCAATTTGTTTTTTATTACACCCCCCCCCCTCCCCCACCATCGGAAACAAAATAGGGGGGTCTCTAAAACCAAGTAAAAAAGGGAACAAAAAACGGATGAAAAATGGTTTTCGCTCATTTCGTCCTGTGGTCACAGCGATCCGATTTGTTTTTCATTCTGGCCTTCCTACGAGTGTGGAGTCGTTTTCTCTTTTTTTTTCACGCCCTTGTGACCGGGGGGGTCTTTCTAGGGAGCAAGGTTAGACTCACCCTCAAGTGGACCGATACCTTCTTGCTGCACCCGCCGCGAAGCGTGTGCAGCGGGGGAGCTGGGTCGGCACTGGTGCGTCAGGCGCAAAAGTTCAGATACACGGGCCTTTGTGGCCGTCGGTGTAGACAGCAATGTCCATCTCACGTTTGTGCGCGGAGGCAGACGCCATCAGAAAGGTGGATGGACATTACGTACACGGCCCTAGGTGCGTTTGCTAGAGGTACCTGTACTGTCTCAGTAACCTGGCTTCGCCATCAAAGGAGGAGAGGACGTGTGACGACAAGCTGGAGACTGGGCTGGTTGACCCCTTCGGCGCGAGAATATTTATTTTACCAGACCAAGCACGATGAGTGCAACGAGGGAGAAAGCGAGGAACCGACTGGGAAGGACAGCAACGAGAGCGTGTACGGACGGAGCGGGTCGAGTGTGGTCGTGCTAGGACTGGCCAAAGCAGTTCCGGAGCAACGGCGCCGGAAGCTCGCCGGAGCAGCGTCGCCGGAAGCTCGCCGGAGCAGCAACACCGCGGAGCCTACGGACGACATCGACCCGTGCCGCACGGACGAGTGGTTTGTTTGCTGACAACTATCTCGTTTTTTTCCGCTGAATTTTGGTATTAGGTCTGTGTGGATGACGTCACTGGTTTTGTAGAGAGACGCGGCAGAGATGGCGTGGATACCCCGGGTACCTTAATTGTGTGCCTGCATCGTGGAAGACCCCTTCTATGTGGAACGATTCCTAATCAGTGTCGATGTGTATGCTGTGCCTAACACAGACGTTCAGGATATATTCGGGTAATTGTCAGTTGACGTGATGGCTTTGGTTGGCTGTTCTTTTTCACTGTGTGCCCGCGGACTGTCATTCTGGCAGCACTTCAGACAGAGGCTGCGTCCTCCATCTTGTCTCCACACCTACCGTGTGTTTTTGTACAGACAGCACTTCAGACAGTAGTACGCTGTAGTCGGTAAATTCATTGGTAAATAGTGGGAGGGGGCGGGGGGGGGCGATGCTGCTGTACGAGCGTAGTCCAATGGAGATTGCGGGCGTATATTTCAGGTTTGGACACGCATATCAACATGCTGTAGGGATTTTATGTGTTCCTCTTCGGGCTTGTCTATCCTTTCCCTGCTAAGTAAGGGTCGATACGTCCTCTTTCGTTTTTTCCCCCTGAAATTTCGGTGTTTACTAAAATGGGTTGTAAACGAGTACGAGCTTCAGTTGCCTCGCTCATAATCGTCCACCAGGCACAAAACCGTCACTACAGCAGCGCTCTCGGTAACCATCCGTGTGGTGGTCCCACTGCGGTCGGCCTGGCTCGTAGGCAGGTATCGGTGCCTCGGAGAGTGGAATCCAACACCAACTCGTCGCGCTACGACGCCCAACGCTACAAAGGCTTGAGATACAGCCCTCCGCGAGCTCGGTCGGTCGGGCACCTCGGTGCGGTCACTGTGTCAACTCGATTGTGAGAGCTCAGAAAGCTTTTGCGTCTTCTGCGCTCGCCCATGGCCTCTAAAAGAGCTCGGGGACGAGCCTGGCCAGCCTTATGTGTTCGTGAAGGGTGGCACGGCTCGCACGGTGGGCCTGCCCGACCCTCCTCACCCGGACCGTTACCTGAAAATCTTCGAGGCCTGTTTTTTCGGGGATGAAGTTTTTCTGGTAAAACCAGAAAAATACAGAAAAACCAAAAGCTTCTGGACAAACCCGAAATTCACTTCTCGTTAAGATCGACCCTAAGTGTGCGTGTTCTTTAGGATTATCTGATGGCTCTAGCACTTCTGTGACCACGGGCTGTGATCTTGCTAGATTAGACTATAGGGATTAGCAACTGAAACGAGTCTAATGTGAAGACAGCAACAACAACAACAACAACAATGATAATCATTTCCCCAAAACACCGCCAGACCCTAAGCAAAACCCAATAATCTGTCGAATTCCTAACTACCAGTATAATATTGATAGACCTGGTCTAAAGCAATGATGTGCGGTTGTTTTATATATTGAATAGTAAGGTGGACTTCATTGTTCGTGTATCTTTGTCAGGTATTCAGGTGTGATTGCCTACCCCATAAGTCAACGGTATTACGATTGAAATATGTGCTGCACATTGCCAGACGCTAAATGACATAAAATTAGCTGTACGGTATACAGCACTCTATCTATAATACCGGGTATTGTGAGGGTACGTGAGGGTATTACCTGCTGAGCTATAGAGGTAAAAGATCGATCGATTACCCAGCCCAGGATAATCCTTATAACACTCTCCCCCCCTCTGAACGGCGGGATATTTGGAACGTCGGTACCGTATACGGCCGTACGCCTACTACCCGCTTCGTTTCAATACCTGGGGAACCAGGGAGACGTGTTTTTCAGGGACGCACGCGCAAGCGTTTCTATAAAAGAAAACGTTCGAAGTGAGATTCGGACCCGTGTCCTCGACGACGTCAAATGTGAGGGTATTACCAGCTGAGCTATAGGGGTAAAAGATCGATCGATTACCCAGCCCAGGGTAATCCTTATAACAGTATGCTAACAGGGGTATCAATTAATCTGGTGAGTGGTGATACAGTAGTACCGGCCCACTCATAAGAAAGGCAGCCTGAGAAATTGAAAAATTAAGAAAGCTCTCAGCCTCGTCAGTGCATAAAATATAAGAAAGTGACCCCCTCCTGTGGCTGGCCTGGGCTCAAGCCACCATTCATTTTACATCTTGAACGTCTTCTCGGGGACCAACATGAAATGAGAAAGCGCAGCATAAGAAAGTGTGCCTTCGCGCGCGTCAAGAATAAGAAAGTCAGCCTGAGCCCGATTTCAGGTTTCTTGGGAGAGGGTCGGTGCTGCTGTAGTCTTGCCTTGCCACTTGTCCCCCAATAGCATATGTTACGGAGAGCACCCCTTTGTGCTCCACGATTTTGTAGGCTTCGACAGCAAACCATATTCCAGTATATTGTGTCTGACCTGG